>OU900099.1:851434-1129613 GCA_918026865.1 Phyllotreta striolata
CTTTCAAAGTAACTCTCAAAAATGAGAAGTTTTGAAGTGGATATGGGTGCCTGTAGATCAGTTATTCATAATGCTGATTATACCCCAGATAACAATTTAAGCTTGTAGCAAGCTTGCGTTAACCTTGTCACGACACGGTTTGTACCCTTGTTGCAACCCAGGGTGTAAGGTTATAAAAAGGTTTTGACAACCTTCCTAGTCAACATGTTAGAGGCTTGCTTTAAGGTTGTCATGACAAGGTTACTACGAAAAGGTTATGGCAAGCTTTTGAAAACGTTGCGTAAAGCTTATGAAAACCTTGCCACAGCCCCATTAAAAGGTAGCGACAAGCTTGTGAAAAGGTTGCATAAATATTATTACTAAAAGCTTATTAAGGCAAGATTATGAAAAGGTTATGACAAGCTTGTGAAAAGGTTATAACAATGTTATAGAAATGCTACGGCAAGCTTTTTTCAAGGTTTTTGAAAAATGTTTATGGCAAGCTTCTGAAAACATTACGACAAGCTTATGGAAAGGCATAAAATATATGAAAAAAATGCAAATATTATATAATTGACATTTATTTTAATAAAATATGTATACAAATATAATCACTGTGTCCCGGATATGGATGAACAGCCATACCAAACATATTTTTTGACGGGCCCTCCCTGTAAAAGAAAAAAAAATTAATGTGCCTATAATTGAAAAAATTAATATACTCACTATTATAGTCCATTTGTTTAAAAATGAAATTGAAAAAATACTAAAATGTTCTTTCATAATCCCAACAAACATCTGTGAATTTGTGAATTGTCAGGCAAACCCGGGCGAACCCATCAAGTGTGACCATGTGTTTTCAGTATTTCTTGGTACTCCGCTATTCTTTAGAATTTATGAGGGCATTGTGAAATTTTAAAGTGTTCGAAAAGCTGTAATAAATAGTTGAGTAAAATAATTGTAAAAAAACTTAACAGTTTATTTGTAAATGGCAAGTCTAAAAAAACCGACGAGTCGAGCGAAGTTGTTTGGCTAAACATTCATCTAATTTGATTCTTCATCATGAATTTAATCGAATGAATTAATGATAACTTTTCGTCTGGAATTATTCTGTTCATCATTAAATTTTTTCATTTATATCCTTATGGAATCCTGTCTAATGCATCGGTCTTTGGGACATTTTATTGAACGGTCTTCAAGTGATACCTATGAATAAACATTCTATTAATAATTACATAAGGCATAGATGATACATCGAAATATAAAGAAATAATAAATATTTGACTTACCTTTGAAAAATGAAGGTATGTATGTAAAAAAAACACGTTGAAAAATAACAGCAGCAAATTTTATGAGCGAACATTTACAAAAGGCAATAGCGTCAGCAATGCTGGTAGAGAAAGTCGAGTACCGAAGGCACAAAAATTAGAAACCCAACCCAACCAACCCCCTACCCTTTACATCGAGTAGCGATTAGACAAAATAAAACTTCATAGGAAATTATCGGATTGAATACAAAATGTCTTAAAATAATTAAAAAAAATATTTTTCACTTTTTGTAGTATGTAGGTACTCCAAATGTATGCCTTTTCATAGATGTATGTTGTGTAGTGTAATCTTTCCACAAGCTTATTAGTTTAACTTTTTCCCATGATTTTTGCATATTGCAAAATTAGCTATAAATCTTTTAGTATAATTTATAAGTAAACTTTAAAATAATCTTACATATAAAACTTATAAAAACGTGGTAACCGCAAGCCTATATTAAGCAATAACCTTGCAATAACATTATTAAAAGCTTCTCATGTAAAGCTTGTCACGATGAGAAAATGACAATTTTATAAAGTTGTCAGAACAACCTTGCAATAATATTATTAAAAGCTTGTCACGAAAACCTTATTCCGACAATGCTATGACAATTGTATAAGGTTGTCAAAACAACCTTACTCTAACCTTTTTATAAGCTTGTCTTGCAAAGCTTGTCATGACAAGGACATGACAAGTACATGACAACCTTGTCACAAGCTTACGTGTTATCTGGGACAGTGAGGACCAAAAGTCCGTCGCCCCCCTTTAACTTTTGAATGGTAAGAGCTTTTGTCGCGAAATTTGGGGTGTTTATATTGGAGTAAAAATACTATTTATTGACGTAAAAATGACAGTTGAAACTTCTAAAATGACAATTAGGCTCCATTTTGAATATTTTTTTCTTATGGCAAGGGGGGTCAAGTGACACCTCGTTTTAAAGGTAATTTCATTCTTAAGTAAACTCCCAAATTTGTTGCATTTTAATATTAAAATAACACTATAGACATTGTCCTTAACAAATCCCCATAGGAACAAATCAATATTGATTTGATATATTGATTTGGAAGATTCCAACTTGATAGGTTAGATATTGAAAAGGGGCCCTATATGATCATGTAACAATGACCTCCTGTCTGTATAGTGGTCGCACAAATGACTCCATCCAATTAAAAAATTATCATTTGTAACCTGTAGATTTGCAATAGTTTCAAATGCTTCATCATGCAAACTTCTTTTCAGATAATGGAACTTTTGAACGTCACTTATTTTTTGGTTATGAATTATTAGGCTATCGAAAGCATCCCTAAACTGCAACCATTCCTTAGATTCACCCGAGAAATGAGGCAAATTAATAACAGGCAATTTTACGCTTGCAAATTCATCTGAGAAACCGTTATTTAGTTGATTTGAGGTAGGTGGCAGATTCGACAAATCTGCTGCGCTTGCGGAGTTTAAGTTGAAACACGATTCTCTATATCATTTGTGTGTAAAAAGGTGTCTGTCCATGAAATTATTTAGTAAAAATTGTCCTCGAAGTCAGTTCGACTAACAATTTCGGCTTCTATTTCGTTTTCATCATTTAATAAATACTCAATCTCAAGTTGATCGGCTAGAAATTCATTCAGCAAATCAAATATATACTTATGAAACTTTTTCACCCCAAAAATTACTGCTAGGGCTTCTCCTTCCAAAATGGAATAGTTCTTTTCGACCGCAGACAGGGTATACTCGAAGGGTATTGGACAGGTAGATCCACTCCTTTAACTTTATGGCTTAAAACCGCACCAACACCATATCCACTGGTGTCCACGGTCACATAAATGGGTAGAGACGGATCATAATGGGTCTTAACACCCCATCTGAAGTCAACAATCTCTTATTTAATTGGAATACATTATCTATATCGGTCCAAGTCCATTTAATTAAATGTTCAGACATTTTTTATTGGGTTTCCTAAAAAATAAGTTTGCTGAATATCAACCAAAGACAGAAGAGGAATTGGAAAATATTATTACTAACGAATGTCAAAAAATTAGTAGAACTAATAATGATTAGTAGAACTAATCGTAATAATGTACTTTTATCATCGTTTGGGACTGTTTAGCAGAAAATGGGAAAAAATTTTAACATTTAATTAAATAAAAATAAATTTATATCCTAAATAAGCTTGTCTTATTTTAAATATTTTTATTTAACATTTTTTTTAGACAAAAACATTAAAAAAAAAACAAAAAAAAAACTTTGGCTCAAGCGCGGTTTGAACCACATTACTTCAAGATTATTTTTTCAAACTGCAGAGCGTTAAGCATCTCTGTTAGCTCCGCCCCTTTTAAAACAAATTAGATAGTGTTATAAAAAGAAATTATTTATGGCGTATGACTTTCTTAATTTAATTATACATTTTTTAATAAACCGGAGCGAATTTAAGAAAATTTAATGTCCATTTCGACTTATTTTTTTACGATCTTTTCAAATCTATTATTTGGTAAAAAAGTTAGCTTGCTTTTGACACATTTGTACAGGAATCCCTATGTCGCATCTTATAAATAACACAGTGTATATACAGGGTGGTCCTCTAAGAACGGCTCTCGGCCATATCTCGCAAACTAATTGTCGTAGAGACTTGCGGTAAAAAATCTTACTAGTGCATATAGAAGGGAAATCCAATAATTATTAAATGAATATTACTTAGCTTGGTGTTTCTAAATATCATACTTGAAGATTATTAACAAATTGATTATTTTTGTGGATGGGACAACGCTAAATAGAGGTTTTTATATTGGTAGTGCAAAAATTGGTAGGGCAAAAATTGCCCATTTTCTTGATTTTTTTCTTTTTTTAGATATATTTTAGGTTAGGAAGGGGATATCGAGATGCGGTTTTCACAGGCTGGTTTGGCAATTATTTGACAATTTTTTTCCAAAGAAAAAGTTATATCGTTGCATTTAAATTTTTTGAGAAAATCGGTGTTTTTTGAAGTAATGTCGAAAAACGCCATCTTGCGGCCAAGCAAGCAATTAAAATAATATCTTATATAGTGTAAATTATAGACCAAAGAAAGCCCTTTTCAACAATTTCATTTTTTTGAAAATCGGTTCAGCCGTTTAAAAGTTATTAACATTTATTAGTCAAAATATTCAAACCACCGCCACCACTTTATTTTAAAAGATAGAGTCAAAAATATATAACAAAAAATAATCAAAATTATCTTAACTATCAAAATAAAACACATTTTTGATACCTTTATTTAGGAAAATTTTGAAAAAAATGACTTTTAAAAATCAAGATGGCGGATACTCCCCCTAGCGGCCATTTTAGAGACTTAAAAATTATTTCCAGCATTTTCTTTTGGCCGATTTAGTTATAAGATTTTTTACCGCAAGTCTCTACGACAATTAGTCTGCGAGATATGACCGAGAGCCGTTCTTAGAGGACCACCCTGTACAATAAACAATTCTTATACCAAACTATATACAATAAAAAACAACTACATACAAAAATACAAACCAAACGCATATACAAACACTACTCTAATCTCTCTTATTGCAACCACAACTAGTATCTTTCAACAGGTTATTTCTCTCCTCTAATAACCTGTTGTGCTCTTCTAAAAGTTTGTTTTTTTTCACTTTTTCCTCCCACTTTTTTTCTTCTAAATGTAGTTTTTTTTCTTCAAATTCCAATCTTTTTTGGTAGTAATCCCGACGATCGCACCGTATGTTATGTAACATGCTGGATGGCCCTTCAGGAAACACCAAAAACTCTCGCAAATTCTCTGAAAAAAAATAAGGAAATGATTATAGGTATTTCAAATGAAAAGAATATCTTAAAGATTTTTAAATTACCTTTATTGCCACATAGTACTTCGTTGGTAACATCCAAAACGGCGTTAGATTCCATTTCTACTAAACAAGACCTAAAAAGTATAAAAAAGAATATAGTGTTTAGATATTGGATTAGTTTAACATAACTTACAAAACTTTAAATACCGATATAGGTAACTTACGTTGATAACTTTGAAGAAATATTTATAATTTTATTCGCCTTGGCAGTGCAATATTCGATGTTCACGTCGTACGAAAAACGAATACTTGAAAAACACTGCCACTGTAGGCATCGGAAACGGTTGTTTCCACCCCTACCGTACCTGAAAATCCCATCTAAATAGTAAATACCCAATTTTCAGAATTAGAAAGCGCTTTGTTCAGCATTGCTGGCTGGGTTTCCAAGATTCAGGTATTCAGGTAGAAAGTTGAAAGTACCGGGAATTGTAGTGAACTCAAAAAACCCCAAAGCACAGCAAATGACAAAAATTAGCCCTCTATTGCAATAAATTTCAACTTTTAAGTACAAAATAATTTGGCGTTTACAGACAAAATTTGAACAGTTCAGAACTGGACATGCCCTTTATATCGATTCTAAATGGGTTCGATTCGGATTCCGAACCGTTCCAAAAAGCGACCCGCGAACAAAGCTATTGACTGTACTTTTATCCGCCGCATATACCCTGTCTAAATAATTTATAAAATTAGTTAAGCGAGTTTTTATACCACCACGATGTATTCTCAGTCTTCTTAATTGCTCTTCGTTTGACATGATAAACAACCGAATTTAAATATTTAGAATTAATTTTGTTCTGTTTGAAAGCCACTTGAATTATGTGCAATATTTGATTAAATGTGTAAAACCGCTAATAAACTATTAACGAATATGTAAAAATAATTTTTTTCAAATTGAAACGTGCAAAATTTGAGGAATGTGAATATGAAAAAGGAAACTCACTTTTAAACAAAGACCCTGTAAGGTCTAAACTCGCCTGAACGTACTCCTGTGTGAGTCTTGAAATTATACTAAATTTTTACCGATTTTTTCTAAATAATCGATGAAATCCTTGTTGAATTTGAATATTTTGAATGTATCCGTTTCGAAGGACCATGTGGTGGGGCTTGTCCCCTTCTAGAATTATTTGAAGTGAATTAATTACACAATGTGAACTAAAGACGTGTATTTTTACTATATAAATTGTAACATCAGCGTTGCATAACAGATCGCAACTGAGACTTATCCAGTCACACGGCCGTTCTAGAAAATAAATAGTTACAAAATTCTCCTGACGGAGCGCTACAATTTTCCAACCCAAGAAACGGGGCGATAGGTGCACTTTTTATGTGCCGAGGGTAATTGTTTCTGTTTTTGTTGTTGTCAATCAATTTATGACAGACCAGACAGATGACAGTGACATTTAAAAATAAATCTGGGAGCTCGATCTGAAAGCTCCGAGCAAAGAGAGCTTACTCTTTTTGCTCTGTGACGACCACGGTCATGTATTTTGATAAGGTCTTGCCACTCTGATTGAAATTCTGTCGCGCTTAGTGAGTAAATTTTGGTCGCAACGCTGTCGCTTGGCGCTAGTATCGATTTACCTCAAGAGAGAGAAAGAGATACATTTACTATACGTCTTTGTCTTTAAAAAAAGTCAAATTTTGGAGCAAACAATAAAGTTTCTCGAAATGAGGCTTAATGGAATGACACCCATATGGTAGTAATTCAGAATAAGTTAACTTCAATTATATGAAATAATATACAGAGTTGGGCAAAAGTCCGGAATAAAATTATTATCTTTTGACCCAGTAATTTAAACAAAAAACGCTGAGACACGTCAATTGATTTAATGATAGACGTATTAGTTACCAATAAAATGAATTTTTTTTCAACCCCTTAGCTGCAACCCTACCCAACTTTTTTTATCAAATGCAAAGGTAAGTTGTATGAAGGCTCATTGAAAAGCCCATAAAAAATGGAATCTGGAACATACTTTTTTTTTCTTTTACTTATGTGGTTATTGAGAAATTAACGAAAAACTCTTTTAAAAACAAACAAGTTACAAATACCTTTTTAATGCAATCGACGTAGCAGTTGTTAAAAATGTCATCCATCATCTACTTGACAGGCTCCCAGGCCATGATAAAACCTAATATCGGTAGCCTATCTTTAATTTTGAACGACTTTATATTAGAAACAAGCGAGCCTGGGCCAGTCAGAACACAAAATCTTATTGATTTACTATAGCATCAATATTCGATGGAATTTACGTTTTCAGAAGAAACTAAAACATAAAATGGGTTTAATCCTAAGCCATTGTTGAGCAGTGAACCTCAAAAAGAAAAAAGGTGTTCTCAAAAAAAAGGTCTTCCCAACCCTGTTGGGTAATGTTTTTTTTAATGCAATTTAATTAAATTTTTAATGCAGTAGTTTCGATACGCTGTTTCTCTGAGAAAACTATTTTCGTTTAATAAATTAAAAGAACTTTTTCAAGAACAAATTAATAAACTAGACGTTTTAGTTCAATTTGTACATAGAAATGCTAAAAACTGAACCAAACAATTTATGAAGGAACATAAACTGCAACAAAAAATGCAACACCGGGTGTCCCACCAGAAGAGGTAATCGGCTATATATCAGAAACTAATGGTCAAAGAGACTTGGGGTAAAAAATGTTATAACTAAATTGGCAAAAATAAAATGCTGGAAATACTTTTTAAGTCTCTAAAATTTCTGCTAGGGGGAGTATCAGCCATCTTGATTTTGAAAAAAACGTTTTTTTCAAAATTTTCTTTATTAAAGGTATCAGAGATTTATTTTATTTTGATAGATGAGATAATTGCGATTCTTTTTTGTATCATATTTTTGACGCTATCTTTTAAAATAAAGTGGTGGGGGTTGTTTGAATAATGTGGCAAATAAATGTTAATAACTTTTAATCGGCTGTAGGAATTTTTATAAAAGTGAAATCGTTGAAAAGGGGTTTCTTCGGTCTATAATTTACACTATATAAGATATTATTGCAAACACATGCTTGGCCGACATTACTTTAAAAAACACCGATTTTCACAAAAAATTTAAATGCAACGATATAACTTTTTCTTTGGAGAAATATAGTCAAATAATTGCCAAACAAGCCTGTGATAACCGCATCTCCATATCTCATTCCTAACCTAAAATATATTTAAAAAAATAAAAAAATCTAGAAATTGGGTATATTTTTGGTATACCACCATTATAAAAGCCTCTAATTAGCCTTGTTTCATTTAGAACAGTATTCAATTTATTAATAATATTCAAGTATGATATTTAGAAACACTAAGCTAAGTAATATTCATTCAATAATTATTGGTATAGAAAATCGGGATTTTTACTATTATGTGCATTGTTTTCGATGTAACACAAATTAAAGTTTTTGATGATTCTACGAGTTCGTAGGGGTGTTCATCATTAATTAGGGACGGCGTTTCTAGAGTAAATTTTGACGAGATTACTTTTCAAAATTTGAAGTTCCTTCAACGTAAATAATTCGATATTTGAAATATTTAAACGAGACAAAGTCATAGTTCTAATAAGTTTCATTAGAAATTCATTAACGTTTTCAAGATTGATAATTTCATTAAAAAGAGCAATGTATCCATCGAAATCAGCTGACAATTTATTAATTGCAGCCACAACTATAAAACTATGGTTATTAATTTTTGCCAATAATCTATTAAATCTCGTATCAATGGATTGGCTAAAAGATATTTCGTTATTAAACTTTTTTATTATTTCATTTTCTTTAAATTCTAAAGCGGTTATATGTGTTTTTAATAGGTCTAGGTCAGTGTCGTCTGGGTTTCCAGTTACGTATGGTACCTACGAAGTTGAATAAACCTTTTTTTGTCTACAATCGTTGACGACAAATTCTGGTTCTTCAAAGGGATCGATGTTGAAATGATGAGTTCTTCTGGTGAAAACACTCATGGGTTCGTTCCTAGACGTAATGTACACCACTCATAGACGGAGAATTTTTTTGAAAATTGGTAGGGTTCCTTTGAAATGGAGAGCGGTTAAATTGTTGGGGATTATTTCTGAAATTGTTATTTGGTTGAAATCTGTTTCCAAGAGTGTTATTATTTTGAGAATAATTTTGGGGGTTATTTTGTTGAGAGCAGTTTTGTTGGAATTGATTTTGTTGAGGATGAATACGTGGAGAAAAATTATTATTTCCGAAATTATTTCTTTGAACAGGGTTGTTGGGTTTCTTGATTGGGTCAAATTTCTTATTTTGTTGACCCTTTAAAAAGTTCATGTACATTCGCTGATTTTTGTGGTTATCGTAAGCAACGCACTTCTGAAGGGTTTCGTCTAAAGATTTGATATCAAAGTGCGATAAATATTCGGCGTAAGGTTCATTTATCCCGGTACAAAAGGTTTTTAAAGCAATGTTTCGGAAATAAGGCGTTTTAAAATTGATAGTCGCTTCGTTGTCTTTTAAAGTAATGTGTTGGAGTAAATAGTTTAAATTGTTTGTCACTCGTTGGTGATATTGGTCATACGTTTCGTTAAATTTTTGAGCGGTTGTCGATACTTGTGTCAATAAAATGTCTTCTGAACGACGATCGCCGTACTTGGCTAATAAGGCCGGTCTAATGTCGGTCCAGATTGTTTTGTTGAGATATCGAGTTCAATTTGAGCATCTGTGTGACAGCACGCGTCAGCGCCGTGCTATTATAATGTTCTGTGCTCGATCTCTTGCGTTCTAGGAGTGGCAGTTGGCGTTGTCTCTGTCAACTGTCGATATTAATGGTCGTTCATGTTTGTTTACTTTTATAAACTGTATTCTAATATTCACGCAATAAACTTGTTCTAACGCTCACCGTTTATCAGTTTTATTGGCATAATTTAAAAAATCTCTGGACTCTCCCTTGATACGAGAGAGAATATTATCATTTAAATTAAATTGTTGCGCAGGAGTTAAATTTTGGTCAACTAAAAACACTATTAAATTGTCAACTAATCTAATAAATGTGGTAATATTATCGTCTTCTTTGGCGAACTCCGGCAAAGAAGCGCAAAGGCTTGCAATATCACTATTAGTCATAGGCATTTCGGAACAATTAATGTTTCGAGACTCCTCAAAAAATGTTTCTTTTTGTCTTGGAAACGTCTGATGATTCTAATGAAAACTTTGAAAGATTTGTGAGTAACGTGTGAAGTAAACTTTCTTGACATCTCGTTCACAGTTCTCATAAATAGAGAGAAAAAGGATTGGTACTTACAGGAATATCACTACTAATGATGATCTCAGCATACCAAATCTTCTCTCTACTTTAGTGGTTCGTCGAATTTTCGTTACACAACTAAGGTTGACCAGGAAACGTCGATGTTTCTGTACGAAAATCCTATTCGCAGCGTCAGAAATGTTACACGCACGTGAACGAATGTTTTAAAAAAGATTAATTTTCACAAAAAACACAGAAATACAATATTTGGAACTTCTAAGCAATTTTGAAATTACTATGACATAGATTGCAAAACAAAAGAATAAGTGTAATGGGTGTACAGTTAATTTATAGAATAATAATGCTGATGCAGTAGGATAGTGAAGCGGCGATTACATTTCTATATGTAATCGCCCAATTTTTATTTTATTCTACGGAGAGAAGTTCTCACTAAAGCGCAATGTCTGAATCATCAGAAAACCAACCCCAAAACCTCCTGCCAAAACCTCCTGCCGATCTGCCCGCCCCAACTCTGAAGGCACAAAACACACCGGTGGCACTGTCAGCTCTACTAGCCCAGCGGATAGTAGTGTTTTCGCAACCGGACTCTCTGTGCGTGAAAACGTACTGAGACAAACCTTCAGCCCTAGCGCTCCAGCTCTTGTGGAGATCTCTAACCAGATGTTCACGGAGCTCGTCACAGATGACGCCTCACTAGGGAAGTTACTCCTTCCAGAGTACTTGACCTACTATAGTACGGCCATGTTATGGTTACGTATTATCACTTTAAAAGAAAAGAATTCGCAGCCTTTGACTGTGGCAGAGCAAGACCTGCTTACCATAATCAAACCTCAGAGCTTTAACCTACCTGAGCCACTTTTGCTGCAAATCCGAGCTCTTGGTAACGTAGTTACTACTACCAAGCAACACTTATACCCGGTTGACGTGAAGTATTTAGTATGTTAACGTACTTATACTTTATAATCGATACTAACCCGTATCTGGGTAACAATATCTTTTATTTCGTTGCTATTTATTGTTATTCACATTTTATTGTCATTCTGTTTAATAAAGCCTCAGTTAAGAAAGGTCTGTTTTCGCTACAATTTATTAAACAGAATCGTATCTCATGGATCAACTCCTTCGCCCTCAACGATTCGATGCTGACCCCGGTGCTCCTAAAGCTTCGCAAGAATGGAAGCACTGGCTGCAAACTTTCGAGAACTTCGCCCTAGTCGCCAGAGTTCAGACGCCGGACGGAAGCATAGCGCTCGACGATTCCTCCAGGTTCAATCTTCTCGTCAACTACGTGTCTCCGGCCGTTTACGACTTGATATCCGAATGTACCACATACCCCGAGGCCGTGGCTACGCTGAGCGGGATATACGTGAAGGAGGTCAACACGGTATACGCCCGCCATCTCCTCGCCACCCGGAGGCAACAGATGGACGAGAACATCGACCGGTATCTACAAGATTTGAGGTCGCTTAGTAAGAACTGTGGCTTCAGAGCCGTTGACGCTGAGACATACAGGGAGGAGTACATACGTGATTCTTTCATAAGCGGCTTGACTTCCGGAACCATCCGACAACGCCTGTTGGAGAACGCCGCTCTATCGCTCCAACAGGCTTACGACCAAGCCCGTTCTATGGAAGCAGCTCAACTGCAATCCAGCTCCTACAACGCTTCAAATGAGTTGAGTGTCAATTCCTCGTCAATGGAATCCGTCGATTCCGTCCAACTAAATGCGGTACAACGAAATGGCCGCACGAAGTGCTACTTCTGCGGTGGCGATCAACACCCCCGACAAAAGTGCCCGGCCAAAAACTCGGTATGCAACCTGTGTAATAAAACCGGCCATTGGGCCAAAGTTTGTAAATCTTCTGCGGTCAAGAAAACTGTCGTGTCTGCCATTGATGAGCCCGTCGTAGTAGCTGCTTCTCATCCGCGATTGACCAAATCTACCATCCGAATTTTGGTCGGCGACGCGTGGGCGGATGCGCTAGTGGACACTGGTAGTTCCGAGAGCTTTATTGCGTTGTCCTACGTTCAATCGAGAAACATACCCATAATCCCTTCCTCGGGACGCGTCTCAATGGCCTCAGCATCGTTAAATGCTCCTGTCAAAGGCCACTGCTATGTCGATCTGCAAATCCTGGAGCATACCTATAAAACCAGTAAGCTTTTAATATTAGACCATCTCTGTTCGGACGTCATACTCGGCCACGACATCTTTAAGCATCATCGCTCCCTTGAACTTCAGTTCGGTAGAAAAAGGGACCCGATTCGAGTGTCGTGCTTGGCCGCCGCCGCCGTACCTGAAGCTGTGCTGTTTTCCAACTTGGACCCGTCGTGTCGCCCTATCGCTACTAAGTCGAGGCGATACTCTGAAGAAGATAACAAATTTATTAGATCTGAAATCCGGAAACTACTGGAGGACGGGATCATCGAAGAAAGTCACTCACCCTGGAGGGCCCAAGTCTTGATAACGTCAAACGAAAATCATAAAAAGAGGATGGTGGTTGACTATTCACAAACGGTTAACCGATTCACGATGTTGGATGCTTTTCCGCTACCCCGAATCGACGACGTTGTCCAGAGGGTTGCTCAGTATCGTGTCTTCAGTACCATCGATCTTCGCAGCGCTTACCACCAGATACCCATCCGGGACGAGGACAAGCCCTTTACGGCTTTCGAAGCTGGCGGCCGCTTGTACCAGTTTACCCGGATCCCTTTCGGCGTTACCAATGGTGTTGCTGGTTTCCAAAGGGTGATCGATAGCATAATACGATCCGAGAGGCTAGATTGCACCTTCGCCTATCTGGACGACATCACCGTCTGTGGCGGAGACGTCGAAGAACACGACAGGAACTTGCAGCGATTTCTGGAAATTGCAAAACGGTACAACCTCACTATCAACGAGACTAAGTCTAAGTTCTCACTTACCGAAATACGGCTCTTGGGGCATCATATAGCAAACGGCACCATAAAACCCGATCCTGAACGTCTTCAGGCTCTGTTGAGCATGCCGCCGCCCTCTAGTGTAGCATCTCTTCGTCGAATCCTTGGCCTGTTCGCCCACTACTCCCGGTGGATTCATCGTTTTTCGGAGAAGGTTCGTCCGTTGGCCCACGCTGACACGTTTCCCCTCTCTGAAGAAGCTTCAAAAGCCTTCAAAACACTCAAAGAGGATATCGCAGCTGCCGTGGTATGCACCATAAACGATAGTGACTTGCTAGTTGTAGAAACGGATGCCTCTGACTTCGCGATTGCCGCCACTCTTTCACAGAATTCAAAACCGGTGGCCTTCTTCTCCAGAACTCTTTCTGGTAGCGAACGAAGGCACTCGTCTGTGGAAAAAGAAGCTTATGCGATCGTCGAAGCTATAAGGAAGTGGCGGCATCTGCTCTTAAATCGACACTTTCAGCTCATAACCGATCAGAAGAGCGTTTCATTCATGTTCGACAACCTACGGTTGGGAAAAGTTAAAAACGACAAAATCCAAAGATGGCGTCTGGAACTGTCGCCATACAAATATGACATCGTCTACCGTCCCGGCTGTCACAACAGGGCAGCCGACGCTATCTCCAGAGTCTGTTCCTCGCTCACTAACGGCGCTGACTTACTCAAAATGCACGTTTCACTATGCCATCCTGGAATCACACGTATGTATCACTGGCTTCGGTCGAAGAACATAGCCGTTTCATTGGATGAAGTGCGGAAAATGAACGCTGCTTGTAAAACATGCGCCGAGATCAAACCGGGATTCCTGAAATTCCATGGTACTTTAATTAAAGCTACATCGCCTTTTGAAAGACTCACCGTCGACTTCAAGGGGCCCTTGCCTAGTTCTACAGGGAAACCATACATGCTGACCGTGGTGGACGAATACTCCCGGTTCCCTTTTGCGTTTCCCTGCTCGAATACTTCCGCTTCTGAAGCCATCAGACACCTCAACGGAATCTTCGTAGTCTTCGGCACCCCCGCTTACATCCATTCTGATCGTGGTACGGCCTTCATGTCGCAAGAATTCAAGTCTTTCCTAGATGCCCGCGGCATTGCATCCAGCCGAACCACTCCCTATAACCCCCGAGGTAATGGTCAGTGCGAGCGGTACAACGGCATCATTTGGAAGACCGTAACTCTGGCTCTAAGGTCTAAAAATTTGAAGACTAATCAATGGGAACTAGTCCTGCCCGATGCTCTCCACTCCATACGTTCCTTACTATGCACTGTCACGAATGCTACTCCCCACGAGCGCATGTTCGACCATCCTCGGCGCTCCTCTAACGGAACTTCGCTGCCGACATGGTTGTCTACGCCGGGGCCGGTGCTGCTCAGGCGCCACAATCTGAGTAACAAGTACGAGCCTCGCGTCGAAGAGGTTGAACTCCTACAAGCGAACCCTCAGTTCGCCTACGTACGGCTGCCGAATGGAAAGGAGACGACGGTGTCTCTTAGGCATCTGGCTCCCACGCCGTCGCAACGGCTTATTTCTCGCGAAGAAACTCTGGAATCTGGGGATTCTTCTGGCGACGCACCTACTCCCGGTATACAGAACGATGTAGACGTCCCTAGCTCGGTACGTGAGACTACGGAAAATCTTCCCGAAGACCCCGAAAATCCCGCTGATACTACAATCATGACGCCGAAGAAACATAACCTTAAATCTACGCTATCTACGGGTTCTGACACTTCTGTCAAATCGAACCGTGTT
Organism: Phyllotreta striolata; assembly: GCA_918026865.1. Taxonomy (NCBI): domain Eukaryota; kingdom Metazoa; phylum Arthropoda; class Insecta; order Coleoptera; family Chrysomelidae; genus Phyllotreta; species Phyllotreta striolata. The sequence goes on from OU900099.1 coordinate 866,471, forward strand.
TCACAACGGGAAAAGAAGAGGCCTAAATACTTGGCCGATTATGTTCTCTAGCCAGGCGGGGAGAATGACGTGAAGTATTTAGTATGTTAACGTACTTATACTTTATAATCGATACTAACCCGTATCTGGGTAACAATATCTTTTATTTCGTTGCTATTTATTGTTATTCACATTTTATTGTCATTCTGTTTAATAAAGCCTCAGTTAAGAAAGGTCTGTTTTCGCTACACCGGTATTTCCACCAATGCCAGACGAAATCATCCAACAACAGGGTGGATTCTACGGAGCTCTGGCGCAACCGGCACCCCATGTCGATGACAATCGGCACAACTTATACGAGGAAATTCCTTGTCTCGGAGTGACAGCCGTAAGGCAATCAATCTCACTCCTAGGCCCGGGGGTGTACCAGTCTACACTCACACTACAAGGCCAACAACCTACACGGAATTTGTTAGGATTCCGCCCCCTCGGCTATCGCCGACCTGAAGCTAAGAATTTGGCTTTCAATCTTGGAATAACGGATGCTGATTTTCCGTCTTATCCCATCAATTTAGGTTTTAACCTACATTTTCTTGTCGGTATTTCAAACATACTGGCAGACACCAAGACTTTCAAGATAACGTCTGTAGTCTTTGGCTCACTGACTGAGATCGGAGCTCAGTCCCAAACAATCATCGCTCGACCTTTACTGGCCGCCGGTGATCACACACCTGGCTTGCAAGGTGACATTTTACCTACAAGCCTATCCAAGGAACCAGAAGCTATCTTTGGATCTGGCATTTTCTTTTGCCAGCAGTTAATGAAGATGAACGTCGGAAACGACCATAGATCATGGTCCCTCTTCAACGACATTCCAGCAATCTGGAATGAAAATCGCAACGCAAGACGCGATCTCCCGCCTGAGTATATGATGGAACGTTTTTCATCTGTATCACAACGCGGAAGCGGCTTCCGCATGAACATCATTAAAACAATGGTGATCACTAAACGCTAGCTACAATCTAGTGTCATTATAGTTGTTCCAAAACCGTGATGGTCCCATCTTAACAACTATAACATCGAAAACAATGTATAGTCAAAATCCTTAACAGGTCCCAGAACTACTACTATATCAAACTTTAACACTCAATGGGGGGTTAAGGTTAAGATGGCGCCGATTATAGACGTTGAAAATTTACCTGCAGATAAACCGTGCAAAAAGTGCAAAGTTATACCCCTCAGTGGGATAAAGTGCATACAATGTGGATCCGTAATGCATCCAGGATGTGTGAAGTACCTTAAAAACGTTATTACAATCATTGAAGACAAGTTTATCCAGTGTTGTGGTGAACCAATTGATACCAGTCCTGAGATGGACGCTAAAGACATTGAGATATTGTATCTAAAGCAGTTGTGTGTTGAAAAAGACAATCTAATGAAAGAAAAGAACTGTGTAATTGAGAATATGGGACTCCTAATAGAAAGTTTAAGAGATCAAATAAAATTACTTAATTCAAATATTTATAGTGAGCAATCAACTAATAACATAAAAAAAGTTGATAAACCTTTGAATGCAGATAATGGCAAGTCGCTTTCTTCCTTATCGCTGAATAAAAATACGCCTAGTGAAAGGTCAACAACTGTAAATAAAAACAGATTAAAAACAGGTGAATACAGAAATCAATAATGTTCAAAATATAAACAAGAAACTTTCAATTACGAATTCATCAAATGAGAACGCTCCAAATAATACTGAGGCTCAAAATCAAACAAAACAAAACGAAGCAAAGAAGAATAAGAGACAGTTAAATATTTGTATAGCAGACAACGAAGTAGATAATGAAACTGATGATATTCATCAATTTCAAGGAAGAGACAACACCGATAAAAAGGTCTGGCTCTTTATATCAAGAATCAAGGATCAAGTAACAGAAGATACTATCCGTAAATACATCAGTAAGAAGACAAATTTAACTGAAGATAATATTATACTGAAAAAAATAGACACAAAATATAAAAAGGCGGACAATGCATCTTTCCAAGTAGGTTTGCCTTTTAAAAAAAAAGAAATACTCTACAATAAAGCATTTTGGCCTAAAGGCGTGTCATTTCGACGTTTTAATTTTAACTTTAAGTTGAACAAAGATGAGAAACGAGAAGAGGAAAACTCTGATTTTTTAGACTAAATTCAAATCTAAATAAAAAACAATCAAACCACACAAAAATACTTATGAATTTAAATATAAAATGTCTTACAAATAAAATCGAACTACTTTACTATCAATTAGAAAAACTTAAAATAGACGTAGCAGCAATATGTGAGCACTGGATCACAAAAGACGAACACAAACTGATAAACTTTCAAGACTACCATATTGCAACAATATATAGAAGAAAAACCCGAAGTCATGGAGGAACATTAGTAATAGTAAAAAACAACTATACAACTAAATCAATAGAAGAAATAAACAGCCTTTCAATTGATTTTTGATATCGAATTAGCTGCTGCAAGCATTCCAGAAATGAACGTAGTCGTCATATCGGTTTATCGGATAAAAACTGGAAACATGGATCTTTTTCTAGAAAGACTGGAAAGGGCACTGCAATTTCTTGCAAATAACTATGCAGACAAACAAATTTTTATTATGGGTGACTATAACATAAATACACGCGAAGAAAATGATTTACTCAATCTTGTTAGATCATATGGTCTAGAAATAATAATGGACCAGCCAACCAGGCATCTGGCTATTCTTGATAACATCATAACAAATAAAGTGCATCAAATATCATCCAAACAAACGAAGAAGCTGCCATTTTCCGACCACTCAGCTCAAATCATTGGACTACCTGGAAAAACTTCAAGAGATACATTATTTAAAACGATAAAATATAGATCTTTCGATCAGAATAGCACTTACCAATTTCTCTATCACATGACGTCATACAACTGGAACGAAATACTTGCAAACCTCAACTCTGAAGAGGCCTACGATAACTTCCATGACGCACTGATTTCCAATTTTGATAGATACTTTCCTGAAAAAGAAAAGAAAATTAATATGAATAGAAATAGAAACAAAATAAGACACAATGATGAACTAAATGCGATGGAAAATTATCTAAACGCCCTTCATACAAGAATGGTGGTGAAAAACAATGAAGAGTCAAGAGGAGACTACGAAAATTTCAAGAAGCTCTATAAACAAAAACTCACTGATATTGTGAAAAATAAAAACCAGAGCTTTATTGATGAGGCAGAAAATAAACAAAAGGCAATATGGAAGGTCATAAATTCAAAAACCAAAACTAAGACAAAAATCACATCTTCCAACTTGAATAGTGATGACTTTAACAAATTCTTCAATACTATTGCGCTGAAATCACAAAGTCGTATTAAGGCCTGCAACAATAGACCTTCAGATTACTTAAGGGGAAACTCGAAACAAACCTTATTCTTAAAGCCAGTATCACAAGAAGAAGTTTTTGCTATAATCTGCAGTCTCAAAACTAAAAATACCAAAGACATATACGATATAAGCACCAATTTTCTAAAGCAAATGGCCCAATATATCGTAGAACCATTGACAATTATTTTTAATAAATGTCTTTCGGAGGGAAAGTTTCCAAACAAGTTGAAAGCTGCAAAAATAATACCCGTTCACAAAGGAAAAACCGAGAACGAACTAAGTAATTATCGTCCAATAGCCATACTACCTGCAATATCAAAAATATTGGAAACTGTAATTAAAAACCGAATTCAAGAATTTTTTGACAAATTGACTTACTCCATAAAAATCAACATGGATACCAGAAGAACAAATCTACCATTAGCGCCTTATTGGAAACCTTAGAAAACATATTGTCGGCTCATGATCATTGTGAAGCAATAAGAATGACCTTGATGGACTTGAGCAAGGCATTTGACAGCGTGGTCCATGAAATACTGTTAGAAAAACTGCAACATTATGGAATAAGAGGACTAGCACTTGATCTCATCTCGTCATATTTAGCCAGAAGATCGCAAAAAGTATGGTGGAATGGACATCTATCTGGAGAGGAAATAGTTTCAATCGGCGTGCCCCAAGGGTCAATACTTGGGCCACTATTATTCATCATCTACATCAATGACTTACCAAATAGTGTAGAAGAAGCCTGCTAATCAGAAAAACCACAAATATAAATGCTGTCTTGGAAAAAGTAAAATCATGGTTTGATGTGAATAAACTACTTGTGAATGATGAAAAAACACAACACATCAGTTTTAGTACACAGATTCAAGGCCAAGAGACAGTTAAACTGCTTGGTTTTACATTAGAGAGTAAATTAAATTGGTCACCACGTATCGAACAGTTGTGTCGTAAATTGTCCAGTTGTATATTCTGCATAAGGTGGATGAAACAAATTTCAAGCTTTGAAGTAGCGAAAACAACCTATTATAGTTTATTTCATTCAAAAATGGTATATGGCGTACTAATATGGGGAACATCCAGTGATGTGGCCAGAATATTAATTCTACAAAAAAGAGCGTTAAGATGTCTTCTAGGACTTAAGCCAATGGAGTCCTGCAGAGAAAAATTTAAGCAACAAAAAATACTTACGATCTACGGTGTATATGTATATCTTGGTTTGAAACAAGTTATAAACAACCTTTCCAAATACACAAAAAATGAACAGCAGCACAGTTATGGTACCAGGAACAAATCCGATTTAGTAACTCCATTCCATAGAATTAACCAAACAAAACAAAGTATTGATAGTTGGGGAGTTAAGCTCTATAATCATCTGACAAGAAAAATGAAGACAATGAATAAACGCAGCTTTCTCGTTGATCTGAAAAGAAAATTAATAGAAAATCCAATATATAGTCTGAATGAATTTTTTAACATACAATTTTAACCTAACCCTTTCGTAAATGTTTAAAATGTTTTTAAATGTGTGAATATTGATACTTACTTGCTTTTTTATTATACATATACCTGACGTTTTGTGTAAACTTTTGACAAATAAATATATTCTTATTCTTATTCTATTCTTATGTAGCTTCACAATTTGAAAACCGAAAATTCTTGCGAAATTCAACTCTTCAACGCAAACAAACGACAATTTCCAGCAAGACGCCAACCTCGAGAATGCTTGGATATTCAAACCAATGGGTATTACTGCTGACCACACAATCCAAAATCAGAGTCTACTGTTTCGAACAAGAAGAAATTCTCAATCTATCGGGAACATATTTGTTCGAAATTCCAAACGGATGTCGCCTAGAAACCAACTTCCAAATCATCAGAAACGAAGAACAAATTCCCCAACATAAAAATACCCGACATCGAAGTTCCACAGCGATTAGATCAAATTGGAAAACGTCCCCTTAGATGAGTTTAAAAAAATCAAAAACGATCTTTTGAAAAATCAAGTAAATGTTGCTCCATCAGCGATTTCTACTACCTCAAGTGTTTGGACAATCATAATCTATGGATTCGGAGTCCTTAACATTGGCATCATCTTATTCAAGAAATTCATCCCCAAGAAAGTTCAGAGATCCACCAGCCTTTGGAATTATCAAAGTTTTAATTTCCTCGTTGACCTCGGCATTTAAAACTTCGGCGGAAGGAGTTATTTCACGGTGTTACAATGGTGTCCAGCTCGATGTCTCGTTCATGATTCACGTTCCTTTTCTAGTGCGCCCCTCCACATAAAGGTTCTACTCATTTCTAATAGCGCTCGCAACACTGTTGTAAACATCAGCTGTGTCGGATTATTGTATTATGGTGCGTTTACACATGCATGGATTTAGTGGCGCCAATAAAAACTGGCGCGCCAGTAAATTAAGTTAGCATGTGTAAACATCAACTTGCACGCAAGTTTTATTTTTGCATGCATAGACCAAAAAAGTCTGCATCCTTCTGAAATTAGTGGCGCCAGTGGTGAAAAATTTCTATCGAAATTCAAAACTTGCCAGTCTAAACAATTGTTTGCACGTCGGACGTCGGCATCTACTCGCCAGTTTTAGTTGGTTTTCCGGTTTTGTCGATTCTGGAGTGTAGTTTATCTATTGATAATCAAACAAAAAGACGTCGAAACCCTTAAATATTTTATTATGGCTAAAAAAAAGTAGTCAGCAGAACTGACGATCAAATTTCTTGAAGGGTATGAATCTTACCCGTGTTTATGGGATGTACACAGCAGTTCGTACAAAAACAAAGATGTTCGTGAAAACGCTTATCAAAAACTTTCCGAAGTAATGGACATTGAAGGCTTTGGAATTGCTGAAGTAAAAGCAAAAATACGTTCTATAAGAAATGCATATGCCTTGGAATTAACAAAAATTAAGAAGAGCCACCATTCGGGAGCAGGTGCGGATGAAGTGTATAAACCAAAAGTTTCATGGTTTTCAGTAGCGGACAGAATTTTAAAACAGGTTGTGCAAATAAGAGAAACTCAGGCAACACAAATTAATGTAAGTTTTATTTACATCTATTGATTATATATTTATCATTTTCATTTGCCAAGGGACAGCTCCATCACCCATAAACCAATCAGCCAACTTATTTCTGATCTCTGCAGCTTTTTTAGAATGATTGCGGCTGTCGACGGCTGATCTTACATCTCTCAGTCCTTGACTTTGAATTTCTTGTCTCCACATACCTTCTATTATTGTACCTTTTTCAAAATCTTCATCGTCTACACTGTATCGGGTTACATATCCATCAGATGTTTTACGCAACCAGTTATGTAATGCACAAGCAGTTTTAACAAGAATGTCTGCTTTTTCGGGAGATAACGCAATTGGTTTTTCAAATATACGAAACTGGGATACAAGCAATCCAAATGCGTTTTCTACGATACGCCGAGCACGCGAAAGTCTATAATTAAAAATTTTTTCTTTTTGTGTTAGAGGACCATGGTGTGAATAAGGTTTTAGTAAATATTCTTTAAGGGGAAAAGCATCGTCACCTACAAACACTGTATTTGGGGGAAGCTTCAGTAAATTATCCTCTATTGCACTCTTCAAACTGCTTTTCGAAAATACCCCTCCATCAGATGCCCTGCTGTTTGCACCTACATCAATATATTCAAAACAGTATTGGTCATCAACTAATGCAAGCAGTATAATACTGAACGTTCCTTTGTAGTTGTAAAATTCTGAGCCTGAATGAGAAGGACTTCGTAATATAACATGCTTGCCGTCTAAGGCACCGGCACAATTTGGAAAATTCCACCGTGTTGAAAATCCTTGAATAATCTTCTTCCATTCTGGTTCAGAGCTTGACACCTAAAAATAATATATTAAATTATTTTTGTAATTATTACAAAAAAACGTGTGTTTATTTATTTATATTATTCTAGGAAATTGAATCGGAATCACAGTCCGAATCACAATCTAAACTTCATGCGGGTCTAGAAAATTCGCAGTCAGCAACTATCGACATAGTGCCGTCCTCCTCGAAGGAGTCATCCGTGGCCAAAAAACCAATCACAAAAAAATTAACCTCGGCCGCCACAGCTCCAAAGAGGGTTCGAAAAAGGGCAAGTAGCACTGATAAGGCTATACAAGGGCTACAGGAAATCGCACAAAAATTGGATCAAACGTCTAATAGAGAAGAGGACAATGAGTTTGATTGTTTTGGCAAGTCGGTAGCTTCTTCGTTGAAAAAGCTACCAGAACCAATCGCTTTGGAATCGATGGAGTACATCCAATCGTATCTTGTTCGGCGACGATTATCAAATACCCAGCAGTCCCAGCAATTATCACGACCTTATTCATCCACCTCATCGAGTACTTACGAAAATGCTGCTGATCCATGCTCAAACCTTTCTTACGATAACGCTCAACAAGATTTGTTTTTACAGGAAGATAATTTTGACAACAATACTGACACAGATCTGCTTTCACAAGCAATGCATGCTTCACTTAATGACGACGATTATTAAGATTATTTTTGAAATTGTTTCATAAATTACAAACGTTAAACTTCTCTCTTTTTTCTGTAATTATTAGCTTACCTTAATAAAGTCTTCTAAAGCATCATAAATGGCTTGGCAAACTTCTGGGATAAAATTTGAAATTGTACATTTTGGAACACGATACAAATATTGCAATGAAGCGAAAGAGTCTCCTGTTGCAAGATACCTTAATGTCACTTCCAATTTTAATCGTGGTGTTAACGCATCTCTCATGTGGGTATCCATTTTTATGATACGTGGCGTCACACAATCCAGAAGAGTATCAAAATGTTGCTTTGTCATTCGTAGATAGTTTTTATAGCTTGCAGGATCCTCTGCTGCGAGGTTTTCCAAGAAGTTTTGCAGAAGCACCCAAATTAGGTCGACGACCAATCCATGGTTTAACCCAAATACGGCCGTTTCGTTGGTTGCGTTTTTTTTTCTGTAATTCTTTTATCTTTTTTTCTATTAAAAGTTTAGCGACTATTTTACAGGCTTCAGAAAGTTCACTCGACATAGTGCGTACGATGAAAAACACTTTAAAAATGAAAATGGCGTGCCAGTTTCGTTGGTTTTTTAACAATATGTGTATACCTTTACTGGCGTGCAAATACCACTGGCGCCACTAAATCCATGCATGTGTAAACTCACCTTTAGGTAAAAGTTTAAACTACAATTCTGAGATGCAATTGTCGAACTCGAATTGGGAATTTTTATTTGTAAATAAGCGAGCCGCTCATATTTAAGTTTTGTGAATTTACATTCCTTTATTTAATATAAATTATTTATTATGGGATAATGAATAGAATATTTAGCATTAATGATTAGTCTTCTGTTATTTTGAATTTTATTTTTTATTGGTTTTAATTCTGATAACAATAATAACAAATTTATTTGTTTTTGTTTAATTTGACAATGTGAAGTATTGAAAAATTTAGAATTTGAAATTAGATTTACAAATGAATTAGAAAGATTGCAAAAACTTTTTGCATCCGTTTATTACAAATAATTTTCTTAAAAATTTTCTTTAAATTTTTTTCGTGTTTTGAAATTTATTTAATTTTTATTAATAAAGACACATTTTTAAATGTTATTAACGCAAATATCGATTTTAAATAACTTACCAAAGTCAGATATGCCTTTTTCAATTATAATCCAGTTATTTACGGCATAAATAAATTTGGTCATTGTAAAAAAAATTAAATTTGATTTGTTGATTCTATAAAGTCGTTATCCTTTTGGAATAATTTGAAATTTGCATTTTCTAGTCAAAAATAGGTTAAGATAAATAAAATGGACTGCAATTAAATTTAAAAACAATTAAACTTTACTTACGTAGATATTTCTTTAACATACACATTTTTTACAAATTTTAAATAAATGCAATTTTTTTAATAAGTACCCAATAATAACAATAAATGACCCATTAATAACGGGTGTGATATCCTCCGTTATCCAAGACCTGTTGTAGTCTTCGTCCCATGGAATTGACCAGTGTGGAACAGTAGACGGGAGTGACTTCATTCCAACGCTGTTCCACATGTTCGCGGAGCCCTACCTGGTTTCTTATATTGTTTGGCCAATCCCTGACTATATATGACCACAAATTTTCTATGGGGTTTAAGTCAGGGGATTTTGCTGGCCATTCAATTTTCTCGATTTCAGGGTGCTCCGCAAACCATTCCTGGACAATTCGAGCTGTGTGTACAGCCGAGTTGTCTTGCACGAACGCAACGTTGTTTCCGTCGTTAGCCGCTACCAGTGGAAGGAGATGGTTGTCCAATATTCCAACATATTGAGCCGCTGTCAGTCTATTTTCTATTAGCACAAGATCACCAATGCCGTGGGATGTAAAATAGGCCCAATATGCAGACGTTATTCTACCACTTTTTTTTAACGGTACGATATTTTCTCGGTTGTATCGAGTGTTTGGAGGCCTATAGACGAAACAACGGTTACTCTCATCCGTTCTGAACACTTTTTCGTCCGAGAAAACAACGTCGTCAAAATGTTGAAAATGTTTGCCAATAATATAATTGTCAGACACGGGTGTCTTCTAAAAAAATATGTATTCTGCTTTAAAAAAAAATTTTTATATTCCTACAGGCATTAGCCAACCTATATTTTGCTAAAACAAGCAAATAAATAAAATCAAATTTCGGCAAGATTTCAAATTTTGATATGGCAGTCAACCTGTTAATAATAAATTTGTATGGTAATACAAACTTACGTCTCTATTTGTTTGGCGTGCTATTTCAGCAGCAGTCTCTCCCTGCTGCCACAAAGTTATCACTTTGGATTTTTCAGCTTCGCTGCAGTTCGCCATGCTATAATAATAAATTAAAGAAAATATTAATTAGTACAGTGATATGGTGAAGAAAAAAGTGATTTGAATCAATAGTCCGCTTCCATATTTGGATATTTGATAATATTTATATTATATTGATTGATATTGATAACTTGAAATATTGAAAATATTTCATTTTGGAATTAAGAGGGGATGGGTACAACCATTTAGAATCTCTAAATTAAACAGTTTTTTTCGGATTTTTTTTAAAGGGGAAGAAATGGATGAATCTTTTGAAAATTTTACTGTTTATTGTGCCTATTTAAAAGATTATTTTAAATTTTAAGTATAATTATACTTCATTATCACAATTATATTTTATAATTAAAATTTAGGCCCGAAATAGTCTCTGAACAATAGTTTGCACAAAAAAAGAGAAAATAAAGTTTCGAGAAAAACGCGTTTAGTTATTTGCTCAGAGTGAATTAGAGGAGAGTTTTGGAAATTGACTCTATCTCCAGGAGTTTTGACCTAAGTAATAAAGTTTTCCGTATTACAGACAGATGAAAGTAATTTTAAAAGCAAAAAATCGATTTTCTGAAGGTTCTAAATTCTAAATGGTTGTGCCCCCACGTTTTCTCATTTTATAGTTAGATAAATAAGAACCGGTAGCAAATCACATTTGCTAATTAATTATGCAAGTATCCAATTGCTAAGACATTCATCAGATATAAAAATGATAAATATAAAATCTACAGTCATAATAAGTAGGTAAAATGTGAGAGAACTTATAAGAGAATACTATAAAAGTTCAAAAATTCACAAAGTCCACAAAGTTCACAATAACAAAAAATAACACAAAGGTAAACACTCAAATAATCAACAGCGATCGAACATCAGACGCATCTAATCATCTAATGTCATCTTAAATTATTGCAAAAATATTTGCAGCCGAAGAAAATACAAGTTGAAAATTTTTGGTGGGATAAAATTAACCAATTAAATTAGGGGTGGACTGAGAACCTACCAATAATAAGACTATATTAATATTCCATTAATAAACCATTAATAGTCCATTATCAATTTTCATTTATTAAAGAGCTGAATCAGATACTTATTTTCCACCGGAAGGAGTAATAATTGATATACAATACAATTTCTTTTGTAAAACTTTCCAAGTATTGTCCGACAATGGGATTAAGGGAGTGAGTAGGAGATGAAAGTAAATTATATTATACAAATTACATTGCAGAATACGCAAATACTGATTTTTCAGAAAAACAAAATCGGCAATATAAACGGACGGCCCCATAGTTAAGCTGGATTTAAATAATCCTGGAAATATTAGTCATTTTTGGAATTCATGAAAGGGCAGAGTGGTAAATGATTATACATAAGGTAAATAGTGATTAGTAAATAGTTTGTTAGCAAACATTTCATTCGATCTTTTTCACAAGTGGGAATAAATGAAGAATAAAACATAATTTTCAATACATCAAGATGTAATATTACGAATTATTTTCTTGATATAAATGAAAGAAACGGCGCTTTAAACATTATTTTCTTATTTACATCGGTAATATCGGTATGAACGAAATCTGCGTGTACGACATCTGGCTAGACTAGGGATTATACGGAGTTGCCAGCGTTAAAATCCAATACCAAAATAGTTATAACAGAAATAAGTGGTGGGGTGCGCTAGATAAGGAACTCGATTCTTGGGTGAGACATCGAGCTGGACACCATTGTACATGGTTTTACATGGAAACCGAAATCCTGGACTCAACATTTTTTCGTATCATATTTCTAGTATAAAAGTTTGTTTTAGCATTCCCACGGGGAGTTTGCCGGTTATATTCAAGTTGTTACCATATAATTTTATCTACATTTTTCTAATTGTACTAAGTAATTGTATTTTTTAAAATAAAAGTTTTTTTTTAAACGCATTTTGGGAACCCAAAATATATTTCGTGACAATACAGCAAAAAATTGTTAAACAAAAACATAAGACATACATAAGAAAATAAGTAAAAATTAAGTAAAATAATAACATAAGTAAAAAATTTCGACTCTCTTATTTTTAGGAATGTTTCCGTCACATCGTGGGATCTTCGGGATCTGCCTACATTTATTTGCAACCGTTCCGATGCTGACCGTTCCGATACGATCGTTCCGATTCAGTGCGCGGTACTGCATTTATTTTCGTAACTCCAAACTCTTCCAAAACTCTTCCGAACGCTCTGTTCCGATCTGACCATTCCGAGACCTATTATTTGAAAATAGAGTTAATTGAGTAATTGAAGCCTAATTGAAAAAGTTGACTGCCTATCTATTATACATAAGTACAGGGTGGTCCTCTAAGAATGGCTCTCGGCCATATCCCGGAAACTAATTTTCGTTTAAAATTCGTAAGCAGGTCGTCCATTCGGTTTGTTTTCGTAAGCAGGTCTTCTGCAGGTTAACCAGTGACTGAGGCTCCTTCACAGCCACATTAGAACTTTTAACTGTTCTGGCTGTAACTTCTTTGGAACCAGATTTGCAAGTAATGAAGTCATCTTTATTGTTTGGTAATTAATGTCGAGCCTCATCTTTCACCCCGGCGTGACACGCACCTGGTACCTTATGCAGGACAGTTCTTGTTTCCTGTTTTTTTACGTCAACAACTTTTTGGAACTTTGGTTTTCATGTTATTGAATTTTTCCAAAATTTGTTTTTCGTCCAGATTTTTTCCCTTTTTTTCATTGGAGGCAGCAGTTAATTCTTCAGTGCGTTTTCTTTTTCCTTCTTGATTTTAGGCGTCATCCTTTTATCAAACAAAATTTGATAATCCTCAAGAAGGATGTTGTTCGTCCTTGTTCGTCTTTATCATGGTCTAAAGACTCGTTTGTCGCTTCGGAATCTGAGAAATCACTCATGTTATTTTTATACAAAATTTTAATTGTTTGATACTAAAGATGCGAATGGACAAATGGCAAAAAATAACATCATCAAAACGCAACAAAAAGCTCTGTAAAAGCTAAAATTAAGAGTTGAGAAGCAGTTTCCGAAGAGAAATGAAGAAAATTGAAAATTCAAAACGATCAGGTGCAGGAGCAGACGAAATATACACGACGCACTTATAGTATTATGAGTTACTGTTATTTACGAAAGACCAGGAAATGCCTCGAGAATCGGTTAGTAATGTTATCGAAGATCGGGGAGGAGAAAGTGGAAGTGAGCAAGAAACTGAAGAGGTAAGAAAAGTACAATTTTTAGTTATTATAATTTATTTATTTGTTAAAAAACACGACAAAACTGTTTACAAATAGAGGCTACAGTGGAAAAACAACAATACTCCATTTTTTGCAAAACTAAGCTGACAGTTTATTTTTATAGCATTTTGTAGTTACTATCAGATAGTGAAATTGGTAAATGGAAAAAATTGCTGAAGTCTGCAAAACAACAGCTAAAAGATACCTTTAATTTAACTTTCTAAGGAGTAAGTAAACTTATATTTTAATTTTTCTCGAACTACTGTCGTTCTTCCCCTGTACTCTTCAAATTATTTTACACTAATGTACCATCCTTTGCTGCCATTGTACAACACCTTCATTATAAAAATAATGCATGTACAAGTCTCTTACTCGTTTTGCATCGTTGTTCACTCTTTTGTTACTACTTTGTTGCAAGGGAAGAAAGTGATTTGGCTGTAAACCCAGTTCAATAGTGCCCGTATCCGTATTTTCTCTGTACAAATTACTATCTGGTGCATAAACAGTCGCATATCTTCTTCTTAAATAATTATGCAAAACACAGCTTGTCATAAGTATGTTGTCAATTACTTCCAAATTAACAGAAATTGCTGTGTGAAATATTTTAAAACGGTTAGACAATATGCCAAAGGCATTTTCAACTTTACATCTAGCCCGCGACAGCTGATAATTGAAAATCTTTTTTTCGTAATTTAAATCTTTGCGATTAAAAGGCTTCAAAAAGTCTGGTCGAAGAGTGAATGCTTCATCACCAACAAAAACGAAAGGTAACAGTGTGTCACTATTGTTTGGTTTTGTAGGCGGTGGTAATGATAATTGTTTATTTTGTAGTTTCTTGTAGAAGTTGGTGTACTCCATAACTCCTCCATCAGATATGCGCCCATTTATACCAAAATCACACATAATAAATTCACAATTGGCATTTACTATAGCCATTAATACCAAGCTATGTGTCCCTTTATAATTAAAATAATATGAACCACTTCCAGCGGGCGGAATAATGTTTTCCGACAATAGCTCCCACGCAGTTGACAAAATTACATTTTCTTTCAAAGTCGTATGCGATTTGTATCCCTTCAGCTTCTGTAGATGGAAACTGTAAAAAAATTATACACAATAATATTATTGCAGCAAATTCAAGAAATAGAAGATGTAGGCGACGCTGATGAGGAATCACTGATGAGTCCACCTACAAGATGTGTATCACGTTCGTCTGCAGCCAGTGATCGTAACCAACCTATAAGTTCTCCATCTACATCATCAGTATAAGGTCTAAGAAAAAACGGAAAACTAAAGTTGATTAACAAACTGATGAAATGTTGACTATAGTGGGCGAAAGGCTTCGGAACAATTCCGTTAATAATGACGATGCTTTAAGCATTTTTGGAAAACACATTGCAGCAAAGTTACGAATATTACCAAAGGAAACAAAATTGTTCACCGAAAAGTTGATAAATGATTTGTTGTTTGAAGCGGAAATGGGCAATATCAATAAGAACACCAAGATTGTTACTGCAGCCGATGGGACAACAAATATGATTGATAATAATGTACAATCTTTGTACAATCCTTATTTGCCATCAGCAGATTACCATCCAGGACAACAAAACGCAGTCTACCACAATTTGTCCAGCGCTTCAGCTACTCATCAGTCTGATGTTAGCGTTTCATCGTTTTTTACAAATTATCAACCAAATGCAGAAAATAAATAATTAAAATACATATGTATACATTTTGTTTTTACCTTCATATACTCGCTCTTCAACACTTCAAATATGGCTCTGCAGGTCTCTGGTATTATTTTACCCAATGACTGAGGAGAAATAAGCGTTGAAAATTTTAAATCCTCGTAATTTCTTCCAGTCGCTAAATACCGAAGTGTTGCTGTCAATCGTTCATGTGGTGATATAGCAGCTCTTAAAATTATATCCTCTTTTTTAATTATTGGAGATACTAATGTTAATAGCGTTACATAACTTTCTTCATCCATTCTCAAGTAATTTCTTTAATCATCGAGGTCTAAGCGTAACTCTTCCAGAAGATTAGTATGGGTGTATTCGGAGCGTTTTAAAAGCCATTTTTTACCCACATTCTCCGAATTTTTGGCTTTAATCGATTTTGTTTCTTTTTTATTAAGGCAGCGTAAGCCGCTGCTAATAACATATAATCGTCTTCACTGCTCATCGTGTACTTCCAAACTAACTTGTTTGATAAAAAAGTGTGTAGGTCTGTGGGTAAAACATGTTGTCATACATGCACGTCAAGCATGTATGACATACAAGTACGACATACATGTACCCTAGTCTGTGGGTACCTTAACAAGTAGATACTTTTTGGTGAAGCAGTAGTATGTACTACTTTTTATTATTTCAACCCATTATCTCTTGTTGATATCAATGTATTCTCATCGTTATTTTGATGCAAAGTCCGATTAATTATTTATAAAGGACGCTCCCTCTGTTGCTTTCCGCTTCATTGTATTTTGCACTTTCTGCAAAAATACATATACACAGATTTATTAGTTTATTATTTATTTATAGAAACGATGAGAGGTAAATTAATTGTAGGAATTGAATAAAGTGCATAAGTTGAAGTACAATTTTTTCTACAATCAGCAGCTTCTTTCGTTTAGTTCTGTGCATTGAATCCATAGCCTAAAGGTTTAAACTGTAAGCGTTCACTCAGATCACTATATCACTAACTAATAAAACACTACTTTACTCAAATCAGTAACAGGTCAACTAACAACAAACATATAAATTGTGATTATGGGCATCCCAAAACACTATGTAAGTCTCTATTAATCTTTTAAAATTGTTTACGTAAACATTGTTAACACTTTATTCGTTGATATAATATGTTTACATGTGAATTACATTTATTACTCCACTATTGAATGTTGACACCAAATTCTCTGTGCATTAACTTTTTTTAATTTATGTTTCTATGCCAAAATACTATAGTAATTAGACGAATTGTCGGAATGCCATAAAAAGACTGTAGCATAAACGAAAAGCCTAAAATATACATAATTTTATTTCAAACAGAAATTAAAAGAAGGGTAATTTTCTATTTCGTACACTCTTGTTTCGTACACCAAATGATTTTTATTTGGAAAATTCCTATTTCGTACAATGAATAAATTAAATGAATTTTAAAAGTCTATTTCGTACACCGACCATAGATAACAGTTTCAGGTATGTACCTGCTATATAGGGTTCTAACTGGAAATTCATTTAAAAGAAATTGGATGACTTACGTATTTAACGACTATTTCGTGGATCAGTAGCTGGAAAAGGATTTTTGATCTGGATATGCTATGGAGATCGGTATTGAACTACAAATGCTGTGGAAGGATGGCATAACAGGTAAAATATAATATTTTTAATAAACTTGTCAAAGTGTTAACAGAAGTTAAATACTACGACATCGTACATCAAAAATATGACCTGTATATGACTAATCCAAAGCGTGCCACAAAGTACATAGATCTGGAGAGCCCAATCCAGAGAATATTGGAATACCATTTACATGCCAAAGGTGACATAAATGATACATTGTCGTTTGATTTATGTTGGAATATTTGATTAAATTTAAATAACTATACTTGGCGCGTTTGGAAGACGGAGTAATAAAAATGTCAGGCGGTTCCAAAATATCCCTTCCCAAGTACGGCAAAACCTTGTTTTACAATGATGATGATCGATTCGATCGATCGAAATTTCGCAATACAGTTTGCAAAATGAGGTGTTTCTTTACCTTTGAGTGTCAAGAAATGATTGAACATTGATTTGTTTTTATACTGAAGCTAGCGGGGAGTAGGTACATTACCTAATTTTCAGAAACAATACCAATTTATCCTCATTAAAGGATTTCTCTTAAACCTACCTGCGACTGTCTCTACTTCATTGTCTAATGAGTATATCATGAGTTTTAAACCATGATGTTTGTCATTATTTAGTAGAAATAATAATCATTCAATTATAAAATTACAATATATTAGAAATAAATTAAAAATAACCATTAAATATACATTAAAGAAACATTTTAAAAAAAATTACTCACAATCTGAATCTGATTCTGAATCTGATTCAGATTCGCCTAAATTAATTGTTAATGTTTCTATTTGGGTTTCTATAATTCCGTTCATTTCCCACATTTTTTTTTTATTTTCTTGGTATGTTCTATTGTATCGTGCCAGTTTGCTATTGAGACTTCTTCAATTGCCTCTTGTAAATGGAGCTTTACGTCCGCCAATTTAAAAGTCTGGTTAACAGCAGCCTTTTTGTTTTTAACCTTTGCCCAAATAAGTGCGATGGGATTTAATTCACAATGATAAGGGGGCAGGCGTAAAACAATTTTATTTTGCTCCTTTGCCATCTAATCAACACAAATTTGGTGTATGCTTCCTTGTGCTGCTTGACGATTCTTAGGAGCTCCACTTTCAGTTGTGTTTCATCGAACGTGATATTTTTCGCAGTAAGCCATGCCTGTATTTCGGCTTTTCTGGATATAGATGTTGGTATTTTCTCAAGCTTTTGAAAGTGGTAAGGGGCGTTATCCATAACAACAACAGCCCTTTCTTCAATAAGGTTTAGTATTTTTCTGAACCACTCTTCAAAAACTTGAGAGTTCATCTCCTCGTGATAGTCTCCTGTTTTGTTACTCTCAAAAACGAGAAGACCACCTTCCAAAAATCGCTCTTCCGATCCTATATGGACGATTATTAATATTTTTCCTTTACCGCTAGGACTTTTAAGTCCTGGAGACAACCCTTCCAAAAAAGCCTGGCGCGAAGATTTACCTGCTTCATCAACCCAAACCTTGGACTTCGTATGGCCAGTATTTAGCCAAGTTTCGTCCATGAAATATATCTTCCGTCCTTCTTCTCTAAACTTTTTGATATCGCGAAGATAGTTCCGCCTCCAGATGATGAGATCGTCCCACTCAGCCAAGAAACTGTTCCTCTTGCGCTTTTTAAATCTGGAAGCAAAATAATAATTTAATTTTTATTTTTTCATTATGTATGTACGAGCTATAGTTACAATTATTTTAGTTAATAAAATAACATAAAAAATGTGCAAGTACAATAACACTGCATTTCTTACCTAAAGTTTAATTGTTTCAAGACTTTCCGCAGCTTGGATTCTTTTAAGGAGGGTATTTCTTCGTCCTCTTCTAAAGCGGCTTGTATTTTAGCTACTGTAGGTAATTCTTTCTTGAAAAAAAAACGAATGTACTTTTCTCCTAATGGCATTTCTATCGAAAGTATCCAGCGTTGTCCAGGTGGAAACTTTTCCAGGGATAGGCTTTGGTTCAGCTACTTGGCCAGTGTCTTTAGCTTCTTTAAGTATTTTATAAACCGTTGATTTGGCCGACACCTAATAAAAACAGTTTTCTTTCAATTTATTTATAAAGTCAAGTATAAAATTAGCATGAATTCATGTCTTGAATTTTTTATTGTATATAATGTAAATAAAATATTACAATTGTACATACCAGCACTTTGCCGTTAAAATTACAATTTCGTCGACACCAAACCTGACGTTTTCCTCTTGAAATATCTTGTATGTGTTAAGAATCACCGTCCTTTCAGCAACAGAAATGTGGTTCTTTTTTTCACGTTTTTGTTTGAGGAGATTCAATAGGGTGTTCTATTTTTGTTTAAAAACTCCAATAATAAAATAACACTAACACAACAATAGAAGAGAAAACAATAAGGTACGGGTACCTACTGTTGTTTGTTGCCTTTGAAATGGGCTTTGCGAGGGATGTACATCGCTAACACCCTCGTTAACACCCCGGGTGGACTTCGGCTGATTAATGTGTTTATACTCCGTATTCCAAACGCGCCAAGTATACGTGTAGTAGGATCGTAGATATAACGGAAAAATGACTTATAAGTCAATGGGTTTATAACTACTCCCGGATTTATAACACCCCGTCTTTAGCCGGTCTGTGACCGGTCGAAGTTACCGCCGGATATGCAGGGCCGGATTTTAACTATAAGCATAACACATAACTATAAGCTGTGTGAGAGGACGATGCGAAGCAAGAATCATTTGATGCTGTTGATCATAAGATATTCTGCCTTTCGATGTTCTTCCGCCCACTAATCCAATCCGTCCAATAATAGGAGTTAATGGTAAGAGTTTGGATTTTTTCGAAACGTTGACATCTTTACGCAACGCGGTAAGCTCAGGCAAAAAACTATCCGTTTGGGACAATCACACAAGTAGTTGCAAAGAAGAATGCAACTCGGTTGCGTTTAACTAGCCTGATTTGCGAGAACTACGGAAACGACAATTACCTGTAATTCGTTGCAATTTTGATAATGTTGAATAACGTAAAAATAATTCGTTTGGATTGTTAACAGAAACTAATGATAAACTTACACGTCGAGCCTCTGGAGCCTCTGGAACATCGGACTCGAGTGTCGATAACGTGGGCCAATTTTCGATACCGTGTGCTAGCTACTTAGGACCGTGCCACCACAAATTATTGTGTCTCAGATCAGAGGGATTGGTACCGCGAGACAAGAGATCGGATGGGTTTTCCCGTGAAGGTACGTGAAACCACTGATGGATCTGAGTGTGTTGCTGAATGCTAGATACGCGATTCGATACGAATATTTTTAAAGAGTTCAATGGAACTGTCGGTCCAAAAATAAGAACTCCCAGGAGAGCGCCGCATAATTCTAAGCGAGGAAGCGTTATAGTTTTTATGGGAGCCACCTTAGTCTTAGCACAAAGCAACCTAATCATTGCTTGACTGTTGTGGTAGGATTTTATGTATGTTGCCGCTCCATATGCTCGCAAAGATGCGTCGGAGAAGGTGTGCAATTCCAACCTGCTAAATGAAGTTAAGATAACCTGACGAGGTATAGAAATAGTATTTACATCGATCAATTGACGACTAAAATCGTTCCAGTAGTCAACAAAATCTCGTGGGAGCAATTGATCCCAGTCCACCTGGAGTTGCCACAGAGATTGAAGAAGAATCTTAGCGCGAACGGTAACTGGTGCGATCACACCCATGGGATCAAAAATCTTTGATATAGTCGATAACAAATTTCGTTTCGTGATTTGATCTATCGCGAAGTCTGAAGGTTCGATAATAAATTTGAATTCGTCGCTTTGAGAGCGCCAATATACGCCTAACGCCTTTTTGATAGTGTCATCTGTGAGGTGATACTCCGACTGACGGCAATCAGAAGAACCATTCAACACTCGAGCATCATTAACAACACATTTGCGAAGGTTAAAACCGTATTTGCTGAGGATCGAGCTGAGTCCCTCCTTTAAGCGGCTTGCTTCCTCGATGCTGGAAGCTCCGCTAATTAGATTGTCGACGTAGAAATCGCGTGCGATGATCTTTGCTAATTGAGGATCCGAGGCCTTATGATCTAGAGCTATCTGCTTGAGGCACCGAATAGCTAAAAACGATGCTGCTGACGTTCCGTAGGTAACCGTATTTAGAATGTAATGTTGAATTGGATGGTCGATATCTTCGCGCCACACTATTCGCTGTAGATTACGTTGATTTGGCGCAACGAATACTTGTCGGTACATCTTTTCCACGTCAGCTGTTATGTCGTAGTTGTGTTGTCGAAATCTTATTAAAATTGAAATTAGATCCTCATGGTAGGACCAACCAAAAGATTGTCGTTCAACGATATGCCCTTTTTTGTCTTGCAGGAGCCATCGAACATCACACGAAGCTTGGTGGTTATGCTTGATTCCTTCAAGACTCCGTGATGCGGTAAATAAAACGTTCCTGGCGGGTTGGTGATCTCGCAAGGAACCTTGCTCATGTGTCCCAGTTCTTCGTATTCACGTATGAAGTCTACGTATTGTTGCTTGAACGCGGGCTGCTTCATGAATCGGCGCTCCATAGAAAATAAGCGCTGAATAGCGTTGTCGAGAAAATTCCCAAAGTCAAGATGAGAATCCTTTACAGGTAAGGTAACAATGAAGTGTCCAGAGGGTGTACGTTGTAATCCCTCCTGGTAGATCACCTCGCATTGTTCCTCCTCAGGTGTATAACGTTTTGATTCGCTTATGTGTTCGATCTCCCAAAATTTCTCGAGCTGCTGATGCACCATGTGAACGTTAATGTTGCAAACAATCGCGCTCTGTTCCAAACCAGTTTGTAGGGGACCCGATACAATCCATCCCAGATGTGAATTTTGCAGGACAGGAAGGTCTTCTCCCAAACTGTTTTGCTCAGGAACGAGTAAGGAGTAAAAAAGCTGTGCTCCAATTAGCACATCGATATCATTGGATACGTTAAAATCTGGATCAGCCAGTGATATGGTTGTGGGTAACGATATGATTTGCCTGTTAAAGGTAACAGAAGGTAACTGAGATGTAATTTTCTCCAAGACAAGAAAGGATAAGTCCGATACAAATGATTCGGTCAACGAGCTAATGGTGGTGGATATTTTTCTTGAAATGTAGCTGGAAGTTACACCAATTCCGATGACCGGCAGGGCGATCTGAGTTGGCTTTATTGCAAGTTTTCTGTACAACTTTTCGGTTATAAAGTTGGACTGTGCTCCGCGATCTAGCAAGGCACGACAACGATGCAACGATTTATCTGAACCCTTGATATGTATAACAGCGGTGGATAGCAATACTTGACTGGGAATGTTAATGCAGGCTAAAACTTGTGTTCTGGGCTCGGTGCTTCCAATCTCAGCATCAGTATGCAATAGAGTATTGTGTTTCCTAGAGCAGACCTTGCATGCCTGCTTCGAAAGACCCCGGAGGCTCGTCGGTGCCCGCCTAGCAGCTGCCAAAGACGAATTTAGACGGCTCATGGATCTAGGCATCATCAGACATTCAGCCAGCAGATGGGCGAGCCCTCTCCATCTCGTCCCGAAATCGGACGGCTCCTGGCGGGTCACCGGAGACTACCGGCGCCTCAACGTCTGCACGACGCCGGACCGGTACCCCCTCCCCATCGTCGAGGACCTGCTACAGGAGGCTCGAGGAAAAGTCTTCTCCGTCGTAGACCTTAGGAAGGCGTTCTACCAGATTCAGATCGCCGAGGATGACATCCCTAAAACGGCAGTCACGACGCCGTTCGGTTTGTTTGAGTTTACCCGATCCTCACTAGGCCAACGCAACGCAGCCCAATCCCTGCAGAGGACAATGGACCACCTCCTCCGGGACCTGCCACCGGCCAGAGCCTACCTGGACGACATCATCGTCGCATCAACGCACAATCGGTAGACCCAGAGCTCCAACATGTGAGGGGCAACTCGAGCCTAGACCTCCAACCGGTGGACAGAGACGGGGTCACAATCTTCTGCGACACGACAGGCTCAATCAGGCCGTACCTGCCGCCCGCCCTGAGACACAAAGCCTTCGACATTCTCCACAACCTGGCGCACCCAGGCGTCAAGGAAACCACACGCCTCATTTCGGCAAGATTCGTCTGGCCCGGCATGCGCAAGCAGATCAACCGATGGACGCGCTCCTGCGAACCGTGCCAGAAAGCAAAGGTCCACCTGCACAACCGCACCGCCCTCGGCGAGTTCGCCCTTCCCGAAGGATGCTTCGACCACATCCACGTCGATCTTATTAAGCTGCCCCTGTGCCGCGGATTCCAATACTGTCTGACGGTGATAGACAGATTCACAAGGTGGCCGGAAGCCATCCCCATACCGGACCAACAAGCAAGTACTGTCGCCAGGGCCCTTGTCGAGAGGTGGATCAGCCTCTACGGCACCCCATTGACGGTAACCTCCGACCAAGGCACGCAATTCGAGTCCGCCATCTTCTCAGAGCTCTCCAAGCTCCTCGGAACCTCCAGAGTCCGCACGACTCCCTACCATCCCCAGGCCAACGGTATGGTAGAACGCTTCCACCGCACAATCAAAGCCGCCCTTATGTGCGACCCAGACACGCCATGGCCCGATCGCCTCCCTCTGGTTCTACTCGGCCTCCGCTCCGCATTCAAGGAGGACCTCCAAGCCTCTCCTGCCCAGATGCTCTACGGGACAGCGCTCAGGATTCCGGGAGATTTCTTCTCAACCGCGAACCAGCCAGTAGCCTGCCCGTACTCTTTCGCTGAATCTCTACGACGCATCGCCCAAAGCATCAGAGCGGTTCCAGCCTCGCGACACATCTCGAGCAAGACGCCATTCTTCTTCAGAGACTTGCCTGAAACCACCCACGTCTTCAGGAGGGTAGATTCAATCAAAAAGCCCCTTCAACCGCCGTACACGGGCCCGCATCGTGTCATCCGCCGCATCGACAACCGTACATACGTGAATGAGATAAACGGCAAGCCTCAGACTATCTCGACAGACGCTCTGAAGCCGGCACACCAGGACTCCGACGTCACCGCTCCGCCAGCGGTCCCTCCAGCCCCAACCGCAGCCGTACCGACAGGGGACACGAGCAGGCCCTCCGTTCCGAAGAGAGTTACCTTTTCGCTCCGCCCGTCTTCGCCGAGCATCACTGGAGGGGGAGTGACTGTGGCGCCGTTGCCAATTCGCGCGCCCCATCGACGCAAACAGCACCTCGTGCCTCGACAGGTCTTCGCGGCTGCCCCGCGATGTTAGATGCCACTCCGGTACGACAAGTGACAGCCGAAGCGACACTTGACGTACGACTTCGACTAAGAACTTCCTCTCGAACACGCGCGACTTCGACGACTCCAACGTGGACGCCTGTTTATCCGTTTCTATCGGCCGAAATAATCGGCATCGTTTTTACTACACACGAGCAATGAACATTAGCCAATGGATTAGCCAATAATGGACATTCAGGGGACATGGTATTTTCTTCCTACCCTTCGCTCCTTACAAAAAGGCCAAAAATGTAAACGAAATGGAACAGACTCACCGTTACACCGTTGCTCGCTATCGCTGCTTGTTCGCTCTCTACCCTGCAGGCATCCGCGTCGTTGTCGTCTGCCGTTTGCCGGTAGCCTCGTTGCAGGATCGCCGCGCTAGTCTCGTTCGCTATTGTCGTTACTTGTTGATACGTGAAGTTTTCGAAATACGATGTCGATATTGTCGATTCGAAGTGCCATGCGGCCGAAGGACCAAATGTTGTGGATCGATGAGAACTCCTAAATGAACACGATATAAAATCGATTTTATTTGTATTCGAAATAACATTGAACATGAGAGTAAAAACAAATAAAGTAGTTGTTGCTTCGAAGTTCTCTTACACACTGGCGCGTCTCGACGGTGTGGAGTAAGTGGGGAATGCGCCGTGAAGCTCGGCGCCGGGTCGTAGAATTGGCGGAGTTGCCAGGTATTTTATAGAAGCTGAACAAATAGGAAAGTAGGCAGGCCTTCAGGGGTTAAACTATCCTTAACATGTTTTTTTCAAATGCAACCCTAGGGCTTGTGATCCCTCATTGGAAAGCTGGTGAAAAGTGGAATCCAGCGTACTGATCAAATTATATTTTCCATATACCATTCAAATATCTAAGAGTCCTTTTAACGTTTATAACGTCCAGGTTGCCTACATTGTCTCCAAATCTGCTTTCGTTTTCTACGGCGTGTACTATATCGGGTCTAGTTTTATTTGAAATATACAGTGCATTTCTTTAATGTCTCCCCCTTTTATTTTTTGAACGGATCAACTTAGAAAATTGAAATTTGGGATAATGAAACTAACGCATGATGACTGTATTTTGGAGTAAAATTGACAGATGAAAATTTCAAGATGGCGACTGGGCGCCATCTTGGGAAATATATTTAAATGGAAAGGGGGGTCTTGTGATACATCATTTTGAAGCTCCTGTCAAATACTCTACAACCCTGGAATATAAAGTCAATATCTGCACCTGCTACAAAATGGCGGATATTTATTAATTACCTGAATACATCGACGTTTAACGTCATAATTTGAGGAAATATGCTGAGTTCAGTTCAAAAAATGCTCGAAATGGTTGCCTTGAACTTCTTGATGTAAGAACAGCCTAACCGAACATTTTCGAACATAGTAACGTCGATATTTTTACAAATATCTGTAATTATTTCTCCTATATCCAATATTGAAGCAGGTTTAGTTTCGTACACATTTTGCTTCAAATAGCCCCATAAAAAAAGTCTAAAGGTGTCAAATCTGGCGAGCAGGCTGGCCATTCCGTAGGACCTCGACGACCAATCCAACGACCAGGGAAAATAGCATCCAAATAGTTCATTACTTGTCTGGAGTAATGTGGTAGTGCTCCATCTTCCAATGGATAAGAATTGGCCATTTTAGAGTTATTTTACGTGCTACCTAACTACAATGAGAACTAAACCGAAAACTAAATGAAAATACTTTGAACACTAGGAAAATCGAAAACTAAAGAGAATATTTTGAACACTAGGAAAACCAAAAACTAAATGAGCATATTTTGACTAAACGATTAATGTTCGTTGTCGTACTTAAATTTTTTGGAATTTTTTTAACCAAAAATAACCTGTCAAACCTTATCGGTTTGCTGGGATTGCTATTTGCCATAGAAAAACAAACATTTCTAGAAAAATTGATATTAATTTGTTTGTATTCAGGTAATTATTAAATGTTCCGCCATTTTGAAATGGGTGCAGATATTGACTTTATATTCCAGGGTTGTAGAGTATTTGTCATGAGTCATGAGCTTCAAAAGATGTATCACAAGACCCCCCTTTCCATTTAAATTTATTTCCTAAGATGGCGGCCAATCGCCATCTTGAAATTTTCATCTGTCAATTTTACTCCAAAATATAGTAATCATGCATTAGTTTCATTATCCCAAATTTCAATTTTCTAAGTTGATCCGTTCAAAAAATAAAAGGGGGGGGGACATTAAAGAAATGCACTGTACAATAGACTTCCTAGAGTTTCTCTGTAAGGGAAATTTCTTTCTTTATTTTGTGTTTCCTCTAATGTTATTCTTGATTTTATATCTATAGGAGTACTCGTTGATTTACTTTCACTCATCCCGGAATTTTCTATCAGGTCGGATATGTATTTTTCTTGTTTTAATTCGATTCCATCTTCGGTTTCGATTCCATCTTCATTCCATTTTAAAGGTGCCTGTTTCAGAGCATATATTGACTTCTTCAGCTTACAAAGTTTGTTTATATCCATTCCTTCTGGTAGTTTCGTATAAATTGTTTCTTCTAAGTCGCCATTTAGAAAGGCAGTTTTAACGTCAAATCCACAAATTTTGTAGGTCTTGGAGGCTACTAATGCTAGTAAAATTCTTAGCGAGGCTATGTTCACCACTATGTTCACCACTATTCATTTCCACAAACCACCAATCTCGCATTGTAGATTCCATTATTTTTACTCGGAATACATATTTGTTATGAAATATTTTTGAACCTTGTGCTTTATCCACTACTTCCCATGTTTTATTCTCTAGTAGGGAATTTATCACACATTCAATCGCTTTCATCCAATTTTGTTTATCTGATCTGCTTATTGCTTTCTTATAAGTTAATAAGGCATATCCAGGATCAGGATATCTTACCGGTTTTTTTATTTTTCTACCGTACCTCGTGACAGTTTCTTCTTTTTCTCGGGAGGCAAGGGGTCTATTTTGTGTAGTGTTTTTATCTCGCCAGATCCTTAACTCTAGTTATAAATGAAGGTTGATAGACTAGACAACGAAAGTGAAAGTCAGCAGACGCATCCCCGGGGGGGGGGGGGGGGGGGGTGACCAGCAGTCGAACATGTAAAAAAATGACTTAGTAGAAGTAGAAGTATTTTATACCACCTGTCAAACATTAAGGACGTCGGGTTGAATAAAAAAATAGGCAGCTGCGCCTTAGAGGGGGGTGGCACGTCAGCTAGGCTTTTAAACATGTAAAAAAAAAGAAGAAAGTAAAATTATTTTATAGCGATTGAAATTTTTGACTGTTGACGTATATAGAAGAAAAAATACTAATCAGCTACAAATTTTAGTGGGGAATGACCATCAGTCGGAACAAGAATGTGTAATTGCGCTCATGTATCCAATCGGCGCGCGAAAATTTCAATGGTCTGATTGACGACTTTTCCCTCAACAGGCAATCAGTTGATAACTTTTCATAATTTTTTCAATTAAAACTGATATTTCTTTAACCGTTTAAGTTTTAACCGTTCTGTCAACATGTTACTGAAGAATTACGTAAATAAAGTGTGCAGTTTTTTAACGGACCCCACTTCTTCGTTCGATATTCTGGCGATTGCCATTTTTCGTTTTTATTAAATTTTTATTTTTATTAAATTTTCGGTTTTACAAGTTTTTTTTTTTTTTTAATTTTTCACAGGTAATGTATCTATTCTGGGCCCATAACCTGATGAAAATTAAACCCTTATTGAGTTTGGTTTTTTAAAGATGTTTTTATTTTAGAAACATAAACGTGTGACAACAAATTATCATCAATCAATAAAAAAACATGTTTCCACTGTTTCTTAACTCTGTAGAAACAGATCATATTCTTAACAAAATTAATATAATAGCGAAACAAGAACAACAAGAAATGGTAAGTAAAAGGTTAAGACATGTTAAAAAAACTGCTAAGAAATTCCAAACAGTACGAAATTAAAACCAATGATTCAGTCAAATTCGACTTACCGATGATGAAGGGTTAATGGTTTATATAATAAATATGTTTGAAAAAGCCTTATGTGCTAACCAAAGCTGGGTTGTTAAATAGGTCAGTGTACGAAATAGACGATCTGAAATTAATATAAATATTTACGAAACATGAAAATTTTGAGTAGAAAAATTTCGCTGTACGAAACAGACATGAATAAAAAGAAGTATATTTAGTAAAATACAAGCACAATAATATATGTTGAAAAATGGAAAACAAACAAGTATATCAACTTTTTGCAATTTTTTCGAATACCTGATTAAGTAAATCACCCATTTATAAAACAATCAAAAATAAACAAAAAACTTGACAAAAGAATTTATATTTTCAAATAAAATACCGTGTTTCATCTTAGAGACCTATAAAACGTTTCACGTAAGCATTCTAGATGAAATGTTTATTTTTTACCCCAGTCTTATTTATACCCCAGTAATCTCTATTACTACTAACCAATATTAATTACGTTTCATGCAATTTGCAGAGTAGGTATGTATGTACAAGTGACTTATTTATACCTTAACTATCAATATATAGTTTAGATCAGTCAAGCCATAGCAATCTATTTTTAAAGGACGTCGAGTAGCCATCAATAGCATCATTAAAGCATCTTTATTTTTCTTATTCCAATAATACCATCGACAAGTAAGCAATTTATTATGAAAGTCTTTGCTCTAAAAATTAAATATCTGTAGATTATTTTAAATATCAGCTTAAACGCAAATAAACAATATAATAATTTACCGCATTAATAAGATGTTGTCCATAATAACAAGCCATCGTGCATTTAGTTATAACTGTTAACAATATATTGTACATGGCAAAATTAAGAGATGGATTAATATCCTAAAATATTCCAGTATGTATCAATTCAGTTTTTACGAGTAATTTAAACAAGAAAAGCACGATGTATAAAGTAAATAAACATGCGCCTAACAGAGCAAAAAATGGAAAAATTTCCTAATTTAACACGATTATTACCACGTTAGTAGGAAAAATAAATTTAAAAAGACTGCAACCGTTACAGTAGAAACGGAAAATTATATCAAATATTGATCACAAAGATTGATCCAGTTTATTGTAAGTGCGTTAATAGAGATAACATTTTTTGGTAACGAAAATTCTACAATTTATTTCTACAAGTTATTTATTTTATTGGTAGGGAAATTAATTTCTATAATAAGAATACCTAATTGAGGTGCAAACTCCCTTTATTTTTAAAACAGAAACGTGCCTATTTCGGGGCTTAACTTCACTCTATCTTTTACATAAGGTTTTTTAAAAAAATTGCCCTCTGCAATTAATGTATTAACTTACGTATGTAACGAAGCACAGAGCTAACACAAAAATGATAGATCCCGTAGAAAATGCAGTGAATATAGACGTTGAAGCATTCTTCCAAACTATTCTTTTATATAAACTAAAATAAATAAGATAGTTATAAATACATATCATCATATCGATGAACTGAAAAAAATAGTGCAAATTTGTTTGCAATATGGTCAATTCTGTGAGTTGAACAAAGAATGATTATTAAAATAATAGCGGTTAGAGTAAGAACGTTGCAATTACACAATAGACTATAATTTAGACAATATTTATAAAAAGAAGCATTTACTTTGAAGTTAAAGGTAGAATGAAAAGGTTTTGCTTTGATTCAAATACAGGGTGCCCCAATACTGTGGTAAAGCTCATTTACTCAGTTATTATAATAGATACGAAAAAATGGTAAATAGGAAAAATACAAATTCTCTTATAAATAGGTAATTGTCATTAAAACATACTTACTTTATACCAGCATCAGTTATTAATTCATAATTTTCAATTCAAAATATTTTGAAAACGGTACAAAGTATCGAGTTTTACCTTTTTGTTGTAAAATTGAATGCTGTTTAAGATCACAAATGTTTGGACTTGAAAATTTACCCTAAAAAAAGTAAAAAATTTAAAACTACTGGGTATGACTGTGTAACTAGCGCCCTCTACAAAAGGCAGATATAAAAACAAATTTATTCGATCCGTTATCATCCAAAACATATTCGTACAAAATTTCATTACAGTATTGCCAGTAGTTTCGACATAATCGTAAAAAATGTGTAAAAAATATTTTTTTAACCCCTTGTATCTTGAAAACGGATGCCGTTACGAAATTTGTTTACTGAGCAAACCTCACTTATTTTGTAATACTCTACCTACCCTAGAGAGGGGTAACCTTTTTTTTAACACCCTGTATATTCGTTACCAAATTGGACTGTCTTTTCAGTACGAAAGTGCGAATGTGCGTGCAGTCCCCAATAGCTGTTGGGAATTGAAACCTGGTCAACCACTTTACTTTAACCTGTATGGTTTCATTTTCTGTAATTGAGAACCGGATCCATTCGCCGGTCTGCTATACAATTCTCTCAAGCACCTCATGATATATTCCGGATACTGTGGACTGCGTACATCCCAATTCTTCAGCGATTCCGCTCTGAAATCCAGGGTTAGCACAATATCGTAAAAATATTTTCATTTTCTGCATAGGTGACAGAGCTCCACCGCTTGTTTTAGAATCCAGTTCAAGAAAATGAATCGCCAACCAACCCACATTCTCCTCCTCAAATATAAAAAGCGTTTTAAATGTTAAACTCGTGAAACAGCCAAAATTCACTAAATTTAACGTTACAAGCTGTCTGAAGGCTGAATAACTACTGAAAAGATTGTGAAAAGTTGCTATGAACCTAGATTCCATTTTTACAAGCAAAGCCTTTTGTTTTTTGTTGTTTAATGCCCGATTTCACCAACATGTTCTTAGGCATTTCCTAACTAAGTAATTCCTAAGGTAGGAATTTCTTAAATCGAATACTTACCTAAATCGAGTTTAACCAACATTAGAAATCCCTTACTAAGAAATACCTAGGTAAAAATTTGATTTCGACAATTTTTTGAATTTTATTGGTAGCATTGGCTAATTTTGACATGTAAACCGAAAAAGCGGAGATCGAAATTGAATATGTTGAGAGAAAAGAATAGATGTTGATGATCCGGGCCATCTTGAAACTATGTTAGTTAGTTTTAAATCTGCTGAAGATGTAGTCTGTACATAAACAGAAATATAGCCTTTCCGATTTGTAAAATATTTTTGCATCTTCTCCTCCAGGACAATGGATCTTTACATGCATGTGTACGGTCAATAGTTCCAAAAACTTCCTGTGTATCAAATTAAAAATCATCTTCAATTCTTTCTGATATTTGTAATGCCGTATTTTTATGTATCGAAAAAGACTAAAAAAATCAGTTTCGACCAGTTTCTAAAAACTCTCCTCCCATTTTAAATTTTCATCTAAAGAGTCTAAAGACAATCAAGACTTAAGTCACATGAAATCACATAAAAAGTATGGTTAAGTATTTCCTAAATGTTTTAGGCAAGCTCAGTCGTGAGCTGTCCTAACTTTAGGCATTTCCTATTACTTTTAGGTATTACTTAGTGCATGGTGAAACGCGAATTGTACTTAGGAATTCCTAAATCCGGTTTGGATATTACCTAACTTTAGGAACTGGTTGGTAAAATCGGGCATAAATGCTTCTTTTTATAAATACGGAAAACAGAAAACCTTTTGCTTTAAAGCAACAGCAGTCACCTCGAAGCAATAGTTTCTTTTTTTATGGACATACCTTGAAGCAATTCCTTAATTTTTTGAAAGTAAAAGGTTATGCTTCTTTTTATAAATACGGCCTAATATATCTCTTTTCTTTTCCTTTATATGAGACTAATGAAAGTTGTCTTTGTTGTACCAATAGACCATATTACGTACACCTTTGCAATTATTTGTTAAAAGAACTTACTAATTCAAACTGACGAATTGCTTATTGCATAATACTAAATGTCTATATACAGTCATTTGATAAGTTTCATTTTCCATACACGTCGCCTCGTCAATTCTCAAATTATTTAAATTATCAACGTGGCCTTTAATAAGATATAATTGAAAAGTAAATTGTAGTGCAGCATAACAAACTGTCCAAATTGGATAGCAAGTCTCGATTATAAACCAAGGTATTAATAGCACATACATAACGGTCAACAGATTGTTACTTATCCATTTAGACAAATAATAGGACGGATAGAAACTACAATCGTCAGGACATTTCATATTTGCGTATATAACGCATGTATAAAAAGAAATTTTTATGAATATTAAAAAAATGCATGAACAATTAAGTATAAAAGCATTTTGTTTTATTCTCTTATCGTGCTTATTCACAGCATAAATATGCTGTAAAGCCATTATGTGAAATATATTAATAACCTTGTTTAATCTTTGGTTAAACAACATGTTGAAAGCTGCCTAAAACAAAATAGTAGAAAATTTATTAGTCCTTTTTATTAGGAATTGCTGTAATGTACGAACAACTCATTAAGAGAAGTGAAATTTATTTATATCTACTATGGTTTTTAAGTGTGAACAATAATCATATCAATGACGAAAATTTCAACTTACATTTTCAAAAACAAGCAAAGGCAACAGGAACGTTTGATAATATTCAGTTTTCCCAGAAAATAAAATCGAATATATTATTGAAAGAATTAGGCATTGGATACAAGTAAACGAGACAATCCGCATTACTGAAATTATTATTCTGAATCTCTTCATGAATTTGTTTATAATCAAAGAAGAAATAAATGGCAGAGGATCATCTAAAAAGGTATTTTCAAACAATTACTGTAATTGAAACGGATCAAACTGAGTATTTATGTGAATGAAAGGCGTATCTAAAAAGTGCATATCCGCAAAAAATGAAAATTTACCTCTGTAATGTTCCATATTAAGTGGATTTTTACTCATAGTCGAGCTACTCGAACAATACCTTTAGCACACTCTAACTGATGAGATTTTCGTAGAATTTTTCAGGATATTCGAAGGAAAAACTATTATTAAATAATTAATTTCTTAACTATTAGGAATATTTTCAAACGCAAAACTTTTGCAAGTATCTAATAGAATTGTTCATTTAGTTTCCATTATGTACCTAAGTTTTCTGAAGTATGATAATTTATTCTTTTATACTCCCAAATTAAAAATACTTTTTGTAAAGTCTAGAGAACTAATTTTCTTTATGAATAGTACACATTTTACTCGTAAAAGTACCTAGATTACATTTGCGATTATTGGATATATTATAATGAGCCAGGTGCAGGGGCAGTACAGAATTGCTAACATTCGACTCTTTATTGTAATAATGAAGGAAAGTTGGGGGAAAATTAACTTGCTACTGACATTTGATTGAATTTGAAAAAAAAATATTAGCTATTTTCGCGGAGGAAATCCTGAACACATCAGGATTTTAGAACAACCCGAAAGACTTATTTGAAATTTACAAAAAACACGAACAAGTGATGTTGACATTATTGAAAGGCTGTTTGGTGTGTGGAAAAGTCGGTTCCCGTGTATGGGTTTTGGGGCTACGATTGAACTTAGACAAATCTTTTGCTATAATTGCTAACAATAACAATAATTGCTGATAACAATTGCTACAATTGCTTGTGCTGCACAATGTTGATCGTCTAGCAAAAAAAAATGTTCCCATAGACGATCCAGATGTCCTCTTGTCAACTCCATGGGATGATTTATTGCAGCAAGATCAAATTCCTCCGCTGGTTAACCGTGAAACTATTGTACGGAACAGAGATGGGAAAATCTTCATTATCGCCGCCGCAAAGATTTAATTGAAAATTTCTAAACTGTAAGTATTTTTAAAAGTCGTTAAAACTTATATTTACTTTCAAGTTTAAACCTTTTTAATGTTCAGGTTGGCTATACAATAAATTCAAAACAGAGATCAATGAGAAGTTAGACAATATTTGTTGTAACCTACATGCAAAATTGTATACCAAGCGTCCAAGGTCGAGCGCTGCATTCGTCCGACGATTCATCGCGCTGAAGCCGCGCCTCTCCTCAGTTCGACTGATTCTCTCTTTCTACTGATTGCAGAGCTCGGACTTGGAAACTCGGTATACAATGTGCATGTTTTAAAAATGTGTAAAAATTAATTGTAACGAAAATAAGATGTACAGGGTGTTTTTTAAACGTGCGGCAAAAATTCAAGGGGTTGTTCCTTGGACTATTCTAAGAATACTTTGATGATTTTTGAAAATTTTGTTAAGGAGATACAGGGCGAACAAAATTTTAGAAAATAACATCATTTTATTACCAAAAAATACATGTAAATGTTACTTAATCTACAAGAACTGTTGAAAATGACTATCTCCAGCAAGAATGCAAGCATCTAATCTTCTCCTCATTGTCTGCCGAACTCTTTCAAAAACACCAGGGTCGTTTCTTATTAACTCAAATTCAAAGTGTTTGCAATTTTTCCAGTAGAAGTAGTCGGAACTGCATATTTTACGGCTGCCGTCAAACCGGAAGTGACTTTCAGATCGGCGATGACGTACGATCATTCCCGAATGAAAGACGAAGTCGATGACATTTGAGTTTCTATGGATACGTTGACATTTAATTTGATGTACAGGGTGATTTTAACTTAAGGAAATTGATATACGGGGCGTTTTTTTATCTTAAGTGAAAAATTATTTTAAATTAAATTGAACTATAGTACAGGGAACTCGCGCAGCGAGCGAGACCTTAGTTGTTTAACGATCTTTGCGAAGGAGGCCGTAACTTTGATTTTTCGCTTTTTCGACAAGCTTATAGCTTGAGCAACTTTGGGAAACGTTGTGTATAGTTTATCAATTTTGTGATTAAAATCACTGTCAATCTGAAAACAAAAAGCCATTTCTGCAATGTCAATTTTTGAATCTTTGTGGTAAGAAAAAGTTTCTTCTCAGTTCTGCACGACTATATACTTATAGTTCCAGTAAAGATTTTAAAGTTTCGTACAAACACTTTACTTGGGCCTCTTCTTCAATTTTGCTAATTCTAGTAACATTTTGCTCTTGTTGTAGTGTTAACGAATTATTTATAGACTTGAGTGCAGACTTTACGTTACAATATCGAGATCATTAATTTTCCCTTCGCAGATTGATTTGGTTGAATTTCTGACTTTGGCTTATAGGAAATATAATATATTTCCTTGGATTCGTTCGGAAGAAGTTTGCACATTTCTTTCGTAGCTTCCGTAACAGAGTTATTGTGCAACTAAAAATTAACAAAAAACAACTGTCAAAAATCATTATAGCCAATATTAATTATTTGGATCGGTACCAGACATATAATAATAAATATTACCAAAGAAATTTTTTATAATCTTTTTTTAAATAGTCTAAATTGAAAGATATACTCTAAGAAATACTTACTACTACTACTACTACTACTACTTCAGGCGAACCTTGGCCGAGACAGCTCAAGCCAAGGCTCAGGCACTGAGGCCTCTAGCGGGCCCATTGTGCCATTCCTGCTGCTTATGCATCATGAAGCCGAGTCCCCTCTATGAAGGCCTCAGTCCTTTCAATGGATGCCTATTTGTGTCTCCAGGGGCCATAACAGGGACCCCAAAGGTTCGCCTGCGTAGCACAGCCCACTTCTGACACTCCAGAAGAACATGGTCCGATGTTTCATCAGCCATGCCACAGCCCCTGCAAAGGGGACTTTCCTCTAAACCTAGGTTATAGAGGTGTTTTCTCAGACAACAGTGCCCCGTTAGGAGTCCTGCTATCTTTTTTAACCTACTCCTTGATAGTTCCACAGCTGCCCTAGCATGTCCATCAGTCCAGCCCCTAAGAAGGAGCTTAGATTGCCTAAGACCATGCAGAGCACTCCAATAAGCGAGATGCTGATTTCTCAGCCAAACTCCCGCCTCTTTACGAATCACTTGTTTTGTAAGGCCCAAGGTCGGGCCCGGGCCACTGAAAGGAGTTGCCGTCCCCTCCACAGCCAGCGCATCCGCCCTCTCGTTGCCCTCAAAACCAGAGTGGGCCGGAATCCATTCTAGCCGCACTACATTCCGCCTCGCTAAGTCAGCGAGCCGTCCCCGACATTCAGCAGCGAGCTCAGAGTTGATGGTATACCCACTCAGGGCCCTGATTGCCGCCTGGCTGTCGGTGTATAT
This sequence comes from Phyllotreta striolata, assembly GCA_918026865.1. Classification (NCBI taxonomy): domain Eukaryota; kingdom Metazoa; phylum Arthropoda; class Insecta; order Coleoptera; family Chrysomelidae; genus Phyllotreta; species Phyllotreta striolata. Next base: position 902,562 of record OU900099.1, read on the forward strand.
GGTTATGTGACGGTTCACATAACCTCTGTCTAGGTTCATCTGCGCACATTCCAAGATAGCGTATACCTCAGCCTGATATGCAGATACCCCCTTGCCCAAGGGGACACAAACTTGTGTCTTTGGGTTCCTAGAGTAAATTCCCGCCCCAGCCCCATTACTGGAGCATGAGCCATCTGTGTACCAGACGATCCCATGAGGCTGTGAATTTCCCTCTCTTTCCCAGAATTCTCTATTCCGGATCTTCACCATATAGGGAGTTGAAAAGGAGTACCTGCGCAGGCAAACGTCTGCCGCTCGAGCCAGGACTGGGACATCTCCCAGGAGCCTAAGCTTCTTGACGTGCCTGCACCCTTCCTCACTTCGCACGTATCCCAAACTTTTCAAACGCAGGAGTGCCCTCCCAGCCTCGGCCTCAATCACATAGTGAAGTGGCCGAAGTCCAAGAATCACCTCCATCGCAGCAGTTGGTGTAGTCTTCATGCAGCCAGTTGCTCCCAAACTGACCACCCTTTGAAGGCGTGTCAGTTGCGTTCTAGCCGTGGCCAGGGTTACCCTCGGCCACCAGACCAGAGCCGCGTATGTGAGCATAGGCAGCATGATCACTTTATAGAACCACATGATCGTCTTTGGGGTTAGTCCCCACTTCAGACCGATGGCTCTCCTACAGGCCCAGTACGTGTTAGTCACCTTTTCTAGGCGACTATCAAGATGGGCCTTCCATGTCAGTGACTTATCCAGGATCACCCCTAGATATTTCACCTGTTCGACCACTGGAAGTGGTATTCCGCCAAGGTGCAGACCCTCCGGTCTTATACCTCTCCTTTTGGTGAAGGCAACTACCTCAGCCTTGGCAGGATTCACTGCAAGTCCGTGCTCGTTGCACCACCCCTGTACCCTATTCAGGGCCCTTTGCATTAGGTCCCTGAGGACGGTGATATGCCTTCCAACAACAAGGACAACGATATCATCGGCATACCCAATTGCTAGAAAGCCCTCACCGTTTAATAGGGTTATGAGTTCGTCGATTACTAGGTTCCACAACGTGGGCGAGAGAACGCCCCCTTGCGGACAACCCCTGTCGACGACCATTTTAGCCACATGTTCTTTCCATGTGGCCTCTACTGTGCGATTGCGTAACATGGCCCCAAGCCATTGAATTAACATTGGCTCTATTCCATGATTTACCGCAGCTCTACACATTGATTCTACAGGTGTGCTGTCAAAAGCTCCCTGTATGTCCAGGAATGCACCCAGTGCGATCATGCCATTTTCCAGCGCCTTCCCCACCTGTGTTACCAGCTGGTGTAAGGCACTTTCCGTTGACTTCCCACACCGGAACGCATGCTGGTTGTTGTGCAAAGGATACCTGAGCCCAACCTTCTCCCTCATATACCGATCAACCAACCTCTCCAGTGTTTTTAGCACAAAAGATGTTAGGCTGATGGGCCTGAAGGACTTAGCCACGGTGTAGGTAGTACGACCTGGCTTTGGTATGAAGACAACTCGCACTTGTCTCCACTCTTCAGGAACATATCTGCTTGCCAAGCAGGCCCGAAAGATATGCACTAAGATTGGACCAATAGCCTCCCAGCCCTGCTGAAGTAGAGCCGGGAAGATTTGGTCCTTCCCCGGAGATTTGTAGGGCCTAAACGTACGTATAGCCCAGGTACTCCGTTCGTAAGTAACTATTTCTTTTGCCAGAAGATAGTCCTCTTTACATGGTCGTCGTGTTGCCACGTGTCCCATGTCAAGACCCTCCTTCCCGACTGCTTTGCAGCCCGGGAAGTGAGTCTCTAATAGGTGCTGCAAGGTGTCACCCGGGGTTTCCGTGAAAACACCCGGTACGACTTCCAGGCAGCCAAGAGCACTGTCAGGAGACTTCGCCAAGATACGACGCAGCCTTGACATCTGAGGTACCGAGACGATATCCTCGCAGAAGGCCCGCCAAGCATCTCTCCGAGCCAGCCTAACAGCACTCTTATACTCATTTCGTTTCTGGCGGTATTGTTCCCAGTCCAGATCCGACTCTGTCTTCCTAGCCCTATTAAATAGACGCCGGGTTTGTTTTCGCAACGAGTCCAGAGAGTTGTTTCACCACTTGTGTCCCTTACCCTCTTTCCTCGTTTTTTCCACGCAATTATCTTCATACGATGAGACAATAATCGAGCCCAGCTCCGCTACGGCCCAATCAATCTCATCGTTATTTCTGAGGCTCCTAGGGAACCGCTGGAGCCTCCCCTCGAGATCCAGTTTATACCGTTCCCAGTTGGTGGCCCTAGGGTTCCTATACTTCACTGCCTGTTTTTCAACAGCAGTATTATATCTGAAACAGATGTAACTGTGATCCGATAAGGACGGATCATTATTAACATGCCAGTCTTTTACCATACTCACTATGGCACTGGACGCAAGCGTCACGTCTAGGACTTCAGTCCGAATCCTATTGCGGAAAGTCGGCTTCGTCCCTCGGTTAAGTAGCTGAAGATCGGTGGTGCCCAGGTAGTCAAGCAAGGCCTCTCCTCTGCTGTTAACGCCTGTGCTGCCCCACATAGTGTGGTGCGCATTGGCATCACAGCCAATAAGGAGAGGCAACTTCCTAGCCGTGCAGTAGTCCACCGTCTTGCGGAGCTCCTCAGTAGGCGGTAACCCTGGTGAATCGTAGGGCAAGTAAGCAGAGCATACGACCAAGGTACGTCTCGTGCTATTCTCATCCGGTAAATCCACCTTCACCGCAACAAGATCCCTGAAACAGAGTTCCCTTATCAGTGTTGTATTTACACTATTATGTGTAGAAATACACACTCTCGGATTAGGTTCACCCACAGCGTAGAATAAACTACGCCCGGGTGTGCCCAGACCTCGCACATGACCTCTATACACCCATGGCTCTTGTATGAGGCATATGCCTGTCTGCAACCCTGCCATCCGCTGCGCGATTACTCCCGCGGCGGCCCGGCAATGTTGCAGATTTATCTGCGTAAATTTAAGGTCCCTGCAAGCAGACATCAAGAGTCTGAAAGAGGTACCTCCTTTACCCATTTACTCCGGGGTAGTCTCCGTAGTTCCCGAGAAGATAATTTTTATCTTCCCGAGCCCATACCGGATTTCCCCCTTCGTCCGTTCGAGCACCTCAACCGACCGAGGATCGAGCCCCAGTACGATGCTCTGCCTCAACGAGGCAGCATCCCACTGGGAGGCCCGAATCACCCACCCTTCAGTCCTAAGGGCCGGATTGCCAGTCCGGATCCTCCTAAGGACCTCCTGGGGAGGCGTCTCGATCGGCGCTGGTACCCAAACCATCGCCCTCTTGAGCCTCTGGAGGGCCGACTGCTCAATAATCTTGAGCGTCTGTCCCTCCACCTTTATGCCGGTTACAGCCCTCTTCAGCCAAGCCAGAGAGTCCCCCGTCCGTACAGATCACCATAATGGCTCCCCGGGCAAACGAGTGTCCCTCAAAGCTCGGCACGAAGGTGGTGCCCGGCTTGTACATATCCTCATGCAGACGCGTGAGGATATTCGCGTACTGCTCCTTGATGAGCAGATTGTCTGGGTAGCCATCACGGATGATGGCCACCTTGAGGTCGCTGCTTGCAGCTTCCCCATACGACATCCGCCCACCAGACGCAGTACACGCCTTCTTGGGGACCGGTCTGGCCTCCGGGGGCGTATCAGTCACCCGGGGCCTTTTGGTCCCCCCTTTGGGGGCATCGGGCTTGACTCCGCTAGGGCCGGCACTCTCGTGCGTGCCCCGGCTCGGTCCTGCCGCCGCCACCTTCTTGCAAGGGCCAGTTGGGCCACCTTTCGGCGTCCCTTCCGCCGCCCTTGCAGCTTGGCGTCTCCGCCTCTTTTCCGCGCCGCAAATGCGGCGCCTCCTAGGTACCTCAGATGAGGGGTCCAAATGGCTGGTACCCGGGTCTCGAGGTGTTTCGGATTGCCAATGTCCGGGACGCATTAAAACTCGAGTAACGCCCAAAGGCGCCCTATTGCGGCCCAGTGTCTCGAAAAGGCTGTTGAGATAGTCCTGAGAAAGACTGTTGAGATAGTCCTGAAAAGGACTGTCGAGACAGTCCCGCGGGGGCCCGCGGTTGCAGTCCCGTGAGGGTCTGCGGTTGGGGCCCCCGTGAGGGACTGCCGAGATAGCCTTGAAAAGACATACCGGCAAATCCTATCTCCACCTCCTCGTGGTGGACCCTGGTAATGCGTGTTCCGCATCTAATGATGCGCGTCACGTAGCCAACGGAGAAGGGTGAAAGGCGATTTCCGGCGCCATATCGGGAACGAATTGGCTAAGGGAAGGAAAACCCTGAAAAAAAACCCACGGGACCAAAGGGTCGGGATGGACCTCAGTGGTGCGGTGGGTTGTCCATACTTACCGTGCTGCTAAATGCTGAGAAGTCCTTCGTCCTTCGTGGATGAACCGGCAAATCCTATCTCCACCTCCGAGGGGTGGTCCAAGGCAATGCGGGGCGTGCTCTGGGAGTACGTCTCGTAGCCAACGGAGAAGGGTGAGAGGCGAGTCTTCGGCGCCTAATCTGGAGCCCATGGTCCAGGGAAGGAAAACCCTGTAAAAAAATAACCCGTAGCCCAAGGTGTCATGCGAACCGTGCCGAAGGGTTGATGGCCACGCGTCAGGTGGTCGCGAACGGAGCCTCCGGGATAACGGGCGACCTCCCGGAGTAAGTAGCCTTATCGGGGTACGGGCGCACTGCCCCGATGGACTGATTAATTCGGCCCAACTCGTGGGAACAATCTATGGACAAAGAAAATAATACAAAAACTTCAGGGAATGACCAGCCCGTAACTGGTCAAGCAGACCAGGGTAGAAAAGCTCTACCCTTTAGTAGATTAAACGTAGAAGAAGGAAACCTGCAACGATGCAATTCCCTTTCATCCGCGGAATGCGGAAAGAAGAGAAAGAAGATCGAAGGTGGACGGGATGAAAACCCGTATAAAAAAGTCGAAAGCCCCGAAGCGGCATGCCTAATAGAAGCGATTAATAGAACAAAAAAGCTCGTCGAGGAACTAGATAAAAAGATCACCGAAACGCCTAACACACAACGAGGCATCAGAGATATAGCGCTTAAACTCAAATACGCTGTGACTACTTTCGAAAGGGAAACAATAAAAAACCTACTAGAAAAAATTAGATACGAAGCAGCTGACAAAATGTTGCTCGACGCGGACACCCAGACCTCAACAGGCACATGCAGCATGGCCACCCAGACCACGGCTAATGACGAGATCAGCTCGATAGATGACATCGACACACTGGAGAGCCTTCAAAATATCCTCGAAAACAAATGGTCGGACGATGTCTACCAAAAAACAGAGGTGATAATAGGAAACCCCATTCTCACGAATGACGAGGTGGTTAAAGTTGTACTGGTGGAACCAAAGGACAGGGAAATGAACTCTAGCGTTCAGAGACTTTATAAGGAAAAGTTCCCAGAATTCTGTCAGCTAGAAGGAGACTTTGAAGTAATGGAACAGAGTACCGTTTACAAAACACTATCACCGAAAGCGGAGGTCAAGAAAATAATCATAAAGATTATACACGACGGGACCCTAGAAAATATATGGGATCAACTATGTAGGCTCAGGCAAGAGGTCGTAGGGGCCAAACGAATAGCACTCCACCATATCGAGGACGTCACCGTAGAAGTATTACGAAAGATAACGGAAGTGATATTCCACAACACCGACTGCAAAATAGGCATATTTACAACGAAAAAGAGGCAAGTCGAAAACGAGGTGAAAAAAAGGGAAAGAAACTCCTACGGAATTATCATCAACCAAAGCAAAGAGCGATATGATGAGATCCTGACAAAAATGAAGGAGAGTGTAGAAACAAATAAGGAAATGGCCAAGGTTATTAGGAACATAAGGAGTACGAAGGATGGTAGCATGCTCATTACTATGGACAAGGACAAGGATATACTCAAGAGTATAAGGGGGATGATAACTACACAGACAGGTACCAGCACAAAACTAGTTGGTAATCAGGGCGAAGAAGAAGTGATCCACCTACGGGGAATGGATGGCAAAATTAAAAAAGAAGAAGTAATCGAGATAATGAAAAAACACGATCTGTGGTCAAGCGATACCTGTAAAATAAGTGACCTAAGACCTCAAAGCAACAAAACGCAGGCGGCAACGCTGATTGTCGACAAAGAGATCGCAACCAAAATACTGGCGAGACCGTATATTAAAATCGGGATGATAAGATGTCGCACTGAAAAAAGGGTGAAAGTTAAAAAATGCCTCAGATGCTGGGCCCACGATCATTACACCAGGGAATGCAAAGAGGAGCCCAAGGCAGCAAGATGCTTTAAGTGCGGTCAGGAAGGACACACAGTGAAGGACTGCGAAAATGAGGAAGCATGTCCAACATGCAACGAAAAAGGGCACATTGCGGGCACTTTCAAGTGCCCAGCCTTTAAAAAGGCCATTAAAGAAGCGAGGGAGAAAGTCCGAAGCATGAGTCGACAATCCTCATTAATATCAACGGTATCGGTAAATGAAGGAGAAGAACCAGCGGTGAGACAATGGACTGAAGAGGAAACAAGACAGCGGGAATCCACTGTCGCTCAGTAGTTAGTAGTCTTTATTTTTATTTATTTTTATATACACTTATAGTTTTACGTATTTATTTTTACACCAATAGTTTTATCTATACAAATTTTCGAAATGACCTTGACAAAGGTGCTGCAAGTAAACGCTGGGAGAGCTTACGCGTGTCACGACACTACAGAAGCAAAATGCTGCGAAGAAGGAATTGATATACTTATTATAAGTGAACCTAATAAAAAAATCGTCTCAAAAAGTGGTTGGATCTCAGATCAAAACAAGGACATCGGCATGAAAATACGAAGCAGAAGACAGAAAAAAGTTAAGAACGTTATCAGCGGGACTAGTTTTATAAAGGTCGAATTAGAAGACATCTCGATAATCGCATGCTATATATCCCCAAACATTCCATTTAGCACGTACAAAGAAAAAGTAAACGAGATCTGCGATCACATCGATAGAACAAAGGAAGTACTCCTGCTTGGAGACCTAAATGCAAAATCGGAGAAGTGGGGATCGCCAAAAAATGATCAACGAGGAACCTTCTGGGAAGAGCATATCGAATCACTGGACCTAACCGTGCACAACAAAGGAGGAATCCCCACCTTTGTGAGGGGGGAAACGGAATCCTATATCGATGTCACCATGACAACGAGCAGGCTTGCTAGACGAGTAGAAAACTGGGAGGTCTCACTGGAGGAGTCTATGAGTTTACATAGATATATATACTTCGAAATAAAAGGAGAGAAAAAAGATCCACACAGAGATTGTAACGTTAAAATTTTACCCCTTTAATAAAACTACAAAAATAAAACGGTAAATATATATTTTTGTTACTTAGGTGGATGACTTGAACATCCGGGCACGCGGCTATACTCAGATGAGACGGGAGTGAGTCAAAATTAAATGATATTTAAATATAAAACGGGCGCCAGTTAAGTTGACCAAGTGCCCTTAACAATATAATCTTATATCAACTCCCAACTTAACAAGGAATTGATAGTACACACTTTTCGTAACTCTATAGGTATTTAATTTAATACAATAGCGAAAGAAATAATAGAATACAATAAAAAAAATTGAGAGAAAATTAAGAAATAGAAAGATAATTATTAAGAAATTCCAAACAGTACGAGATAGCAGTCACGGTATAAATCAAATTCGACTTACCGATGGTGATCCGGTCAACCGGATGGTTCAAAGTAAAACGAAGTTCTGCGAAGTCAATATACTATGGCGATACAGCTGGATCCTCCAATTGATCGATCAGTTGGGGTCCAGATCCAAAGGAATATCTATAATTCACAGAGTAATTACAAAACGGTAAAGGCGAGTCGAATTTTCGTTATTAACAAAAGAAAATTAGTTAACTATCGTACTGAATTAAAATTTAACGATAATAAAATTGATACTATACGTGAAGATGAATTTAACAATAAGAAAAATGAAAGAAATTGAACTACGATGAATTAAATTTAAATAAATAATTATAATAAAACTTCTCCGAAAATGGCGGACGGATCCCACGTGGTGAAGTTCCCAAGGTTCCTGGTGACGGTCTGGGTATCACATAAGAGTCCAGATACTCGGGACAACAGGTGAACTTTGTCGAATCAACTATCGCAACTACAGGCGGTCAAAGTGACGCAGGAATCGGTCCCAGTCCAATCGGAAGACAGTTAAATACAAATAACCTCACGGAAGATCCAAGAAAATACGGATTGGAAAATTCAACCCAAAGTAATAGTCGTAATAAAATTAATCCTAAGAAACACACAATTAATGATTGCAACAGGAAGGAAGACAAGACTTACCCCTAGTGTTCTAAGTCGGGGATCGAAACGTGGTTGATTTGGTCAAGAGGATATAGATCCCGAATAACGGATTTAACTCACGTTAACGCCAAAAATATACGGCAAATCAAATAGCACAAGGCTCCAAACAACTAACGAAGTTAAATATATTCAGACAGACCGTAGAAAATCCGAGATGTTTCCCGATTACTAAAAATGTAATACCACGAGTCTGTCTGCCTCAAAGACCAAAATCAAAATGGAACCAGCGGAACCACGGAACAACCTAAATAACCCTTTAGAAGTGTCAATTACTCAGAACACTAACTCGTCAAGAACACAAAGACAAATGTCAATAACAATAAACAGAAGAATTTATTGTTGGACAAACGAACGTACTCGTAGAATCATTAACCCTAGTTATTCCAAAAGGTAAACAAATCTTCAATACAATCAATTAGTGAATTTAAAATGTGTAAAGGAATTAATGATTATTGTGGGGAGATTTGAGAACGTTACAGACCCCCCTTACTTCAAGAAAATTCACCAGGTGAATTTTCACTAACGCTAGTTAGTAATCAGAGTAAGAAAATACACTTCAAACAAAAAAATATCTACGCTCCAAAGTATAACACTTGTCAACCTCCTGTGCAAAAAAAAGATAATATAAAAGAAAATAGAAAATTCAACCAAGAGAGCAATTTAGACGTCAAGACTGAGATAACCACAAAAAATATACCCTCAAAATAAATTTTCCAACACTACACCCAAATTTTCAAGTCGAAACTTGGGACTTAAGACAACAAAAAAAATCGGGACTTTTCCCGGGAACCCTGTGTGTTGGCAACCACCCCAACAACACATTTCGAGATGAAACTCGGGGATGGAGAACGAAACCCAGTCCATTATAGTAGGACCAAACTAAAATACTTCGGTCTCTCTGCGTCAACCAACTCCCGTTGCCGTTGCTGTTGGAGAGAGTCTCAATGTACACTTCCAGGGGCGACCTCCATGAGAAGATGTTAAATCACGGTCGTGGTTACACACTCCTAGACCTCACACCATACAGCGTACAAAGGTCCTCTCTCCCTCAGCAACCACAACGATAAGTCAGTTTCGGTTTCGAGACCTCCGTAAAGAAAACAAGGGAAAGAAGCGAATGGTTACTTGAGTCATGGTACTGTAGGAACATCCACAGTGAGTCATGTCAGACCATCTTGGTCCGATACCAGTAGTGAACCCCCGCATAGTGATAGTCTCCCGTAGGTCGCTACCGGCAAGTAATTCACCCCCCAACACCGAACCGTGAAAAGGCATTTCCCATTTAAGGGAGACCCACTGTACCGTCCCCACACCCACCGCTACTCAGGCCCGTAACAAAACAAAAAAAAAGAGGGATTTTCGGGACGTTGCCCGGGAGCCTGAAGGGCACCCAGCGTGATGTAGTCCACGCCAGACTAAAAACCAGAAAAAGAAAACCCAAACCCATAGGCCTAAATCATGCGACTAAAAATGGAATCGGTCCAGATCCACGAAAGTACCGAGGAATCAAAGTCAACGAAAACAAACAAAACCAATCGTTCTGCAGTTTGCAGGTGCGGTCTGAAAGGACAGCCAAGAGTCTCGTACTCACGTAACGTGGTCCCTAAGGCACGACTACTCCTGCTGAACTCACCTAACAATCCTGACAGAGCGAAGGAACACTAAAAGAAACCATCCATTCCACGGAACTTCAACGGACAATAAACACTAACTGCACCAATTCCAACCAAAAGTTAGTAAAAGCGGCTAAAAGTGGCCAAGTTGAAGGGTTCTTACCTTCCCGCTGGATAATCCTCGGGTGATGGTATTCTCCTGCCCCCAATCACAGGGCACGTTAAACCCAAATCAGCATTATAAAGTCAAATTCGAATAAAAAAAATAAGCATTTAAACCGATTACAGAACAAACAACTCTCTAAAACCCAACTAAGTACAAAGGATGGAATTGTAATAAGGTATAAACAGACTGTATCGTTTCTCCAAGTGTACGATAGCAAGAATCAAGCTCCTTGGTCTGACAGGGTAATATCCAAAAATATATCTAGGTATTGTCAACAATATCGGCCGGTTTCAGGTCTTTAATGTTCCAAACACCAACGTCGCATCCATTTTCGTCCATTAACAAGTACGTCCACGGTGATACTCGCTTCTTAATACGGAAAGGTCCAACCCAACGAGGTGCTAGTTTACTTGTGTAATACTGAGCAGCATCCGAAGACACATAATTTTTACGCCAGACGATTTGATTGGGTAACAACTCGACACATCGCCGACGCAAGTTATATATCCGTTCATTCTTCTTAGCTGCCTCATCTAAACGTTTACGGACATCTTTGAACAGCGTAATTAGTTCTTTCTGTCGCTCATCTGGATCAGGTTTCAACTGGGTGTTATAATCCATATCATTCCCGTCTTTGGACTCAAAATTTTTACCATTCAACACCATATGTCTCCCGAAGTTAACGAAATAAGGGGTTTGTTTAATCGTTTCGTTATAGGCCGTCCGGATTGCGCACGTCACTTTCGTTAGATTACTCTCCCACTTCCGGTGATCATTTGAAACATACATCGAAATCATCGTTTTTAAAGTCCGATTGTAACGTTCGGTAGGATTAGCTTGAGGGTGATAAAGCGCATTGTACCTTATAGCCACACCGTATTCTTCCATCAAATCCTTAAACAACTTCGAGGAATACTGTGGACCATTATCACACAAAATCAACCTAGGTACACCGAATAACAAAAATACTCCCTCCTCAAGTTTTTTCGATACAATCTTCGCTGTCGAAGAACGTAAGGGAAAGGTAAGAGTAAACTTACTTAACAAATCAACGACAACCAAAATAAAACGATATCCAGAAGTCGATCGAGGTAGAGGTCCAATCAAGTCGGTTGCAATAATCTCCCACGGACGCAAAGCTCTTGGTTGAGGAGTCATCAATCCTTTTGGACCACTCTGTTCAGATTTATAAGCCGCACATACATGACACGCTCGTACAAATTTCGCCACGTCCGCTCGTAACTTGGGCCAAAAATACTGTTCACTCACTCTTTTAAAAGTCTTCAAAATTCCCATATGACCAGCAGTAGGGGGTTCATGCATACGTACAAGTATACTACGTCGTTCGTTTTTGGGTACGACAAGTTTCCAGTTGTCATTCACGTCTCCAAGGGCTAGAAATCCCGTAGCAACATATTTATACAATCTATCATTGACTACTCTCCAATGTGAAAATTTCAGGGGATTTTGACGAACTCTTTGGATCATCGACTGATACCAACGATCTTGGTCTACGGAAACTACATCTACATCAGCGACGGGGATGGCACGTGAGAGTGTGTCCGGGACAACGTGGTCTTTACCTTTTCGGTGGATGATGGTAAAATCGAATTGTTGCAAACGTACGCACCAACGGGCTAATCTACCTGTGGGATCCTTCAGATTTTGTAACCAGACTAGCGAGTAATGATCAGTAACTACGGTAAAGGGAACACCTTCTAGATATGGACGCAACTTTTCAATCGACCAAAGTACTGCTAAACACTCTCTCTCGGTGGTTGAGTAATTTCGCTCCTGCCTAGTCAAAGTACGGCTTAAATAACAAATAACTCTGTCCCCGTCAGGGTGACTTTGCAACAAAACGGCACCCAATCCATAACCAGACGCATCACACTGTAGGGTAAACGGCAAATCATAATCTGGACAACTTAGAACTGGCGCGCGAATCAAACACTGTTTAATCTTCTGAAACGCATTCTCACAATCGCTCGTCCATGTATACTTTCTACCTTTCCGTAGTAAAGCAGTTAGAGGAGAAACTAACGACGAAAAATCTGGAATAAACCTACGGTACCACGAAAAAGTACCCAACACTCCCCTTAACTCCTTCACATTCCCCGGGGCAGGTAACAACAACATGGCCTTAACCTTATCCGGATCAACATGTAAACCTGAAGCATCAACAACATAACCCAAATATTTCAAACGGGGGCGACAGAAATGACATTTATCCCAACTAACGGTGAGATTAGCGGCCTTAATTCGACGAAGGACTTCTTCTAAAACAGTCAGATGTTCCTCATAGGACTGAGTCACAATAACTACATCGTCTAGATAAGTAAAAACATGAGGTTCCAATTCGGGACCTAAAACGCTGTCTATTAAACGTTGCCAAGTGGCGGGAGCATTATGAAGACCAAACGGCATCCGGGTAAATTGGAATAAGCCACGACCAGGTACGGTAAACGCTGTAAATGGTCTAGATGACTCAGCAACCGGGACTTGCCAATAAGCAGAACGAATATCGAGGGTGGTCAAATATTGAGCCTTACGCAACTTATCCAAGGTATTGGAGATATACGGTAACGGGTAACTATCTCTCTCAGTCACTGAATTCAACTTTCGAAAATCGACACAAAAACGATAAGAACCATCTTTCTTCTTCACTAATAATACAGGTGAACTCCACGGACTTTTAGACTTCTCGACCACACCCAATCGTAACATCTCATTCAATTCTTTATCAATATACGATTGCATCACGGGGGATACGGGGTAGTATCGTTGTTTAATCGGGGAAGCCTTACACACTATCACATGTTCAGCTACATTCGTACATCCTAGATCGGTTCCCATCAATTCTCTATATCGATTAACTAATTCGTCCAATCGTATCTGTTGTTCGCTATCTAATGTCATATCACCACTCACTCGTTCTACCGACATGACGGGAAAGGGTGTAGATGAAAATCGCCACTCATCGTGTCTAAGATCCGGAACGATGCCCATAATACGCCAAAAATCAGCACCCAAGATTAGAATATGTGGAACTTCTAATACGACCATGACCGAAATTACTCTCAACTGATCACGAATACAGAACGGTACCAAACATTCTCCCAAACTCTTACATAACTGACCATTCGCGACGCGACACTGTGATCTCTTACTCTCATCTAATTCGAGTCCTAAACGTCGTAATTGTTGCCAACCAGATGATCCGACTATCGTACGGGAAGCACCAGAATCCAAAAGGCCTAGTAATTCCAAACCCAAGACATTCACTCGCAGATAGGGTCTCTCATCCCCCTCAGCATGTTCGAGAATAAAATTAAGAACGTTAGTTATTTTGGTCCTGGACAATTCATCTTCACGCCCTTGTCGACCACTCATGGACGTGAGCCTCCGTTTCCCGACCCGCACTTGGGACAAGTCCTCACCGTAACGCCTTCTTTCTTGCACTTAAAACAATGTAACGGTCTACGGACTACACAACCTATTGCCCGATGACCTGGTTTCTTACACCGGAAACAAATGACCTGTTCATTCGATTTCGTAGCAGAGGCTGTCGCAAGCTCCGTCCTCGATACTTGGGGTTCGTCTTCTACCTCAAGAAATGCTAAGTCCCTCTCTAAAATATTCGAACGTCTACTACCTGGTTCAACGTAACTATTAATCGCATCTCGCCTATCCTCCATTCGACGACAAACCGACCGTAATTCTTCAAGGGTAGACGGAAGCGGATCTCTCAGCCTATCCTGGTAAAACGGGTGTAAATTCCGAAGTATAATAGATAACTTCACCTTCTCAGAAAGAGTACAATCTAGACGAGCAAAATAACTGTTCATCACCGCCAAATACACACCAATGGACTCAGAAGGATGTTGAGTCCTTCTCCTAATTTCATCGAACAACAGATCGGTATGATACGCAGACTGATATTCACGCCCAAATTCGTTACGCAACTCATTCCATGTATTCACTCGTCGGCGAACATCCTTATAAAACTGGTAAGCCCTATCAGCAAAAAGGTCGAATCCAGAATCTAACAAAATTTCATCAGACACACCACGAGCAACTTTCAATTCTTCTACTCTCTCGAAAAAAGCTGTAATCGACATCGACTTCCCTGTACCAGTGAATTTTTCTAGATGCCATTTATGGGGGAGAACCGGTTTGACCGAAGAATTCGTCGGTCGCTGGGGTGTTGAAACATGAGATGACGCACATGCGTCTTGCAATCCGGCTTGGAATTCCTCATCGAGACGACTCATAACCAACTCCAAAGCTACTGGTTCCGGTTTTTCTTCGGACTTCTCTACGGTACCAGACTTCTTGTGGAAGGTATTTAACAACGCTAACAAACGTGACAATAATTCCGCCTTTTTAGCCTCTTGTTCGACCGAGTCACACTCCATTTGATCAATCCGATTCAGCGCATGGCTCAATTTAGTAGACAATTTCTGGGTTTCATTCACCATGGTACCACCTGTATACGAACCTAACAGAAAATCAATCTCGACACACTTCCTTTCTATGGCCGCTTCATCTTCCTCATAAGTAAACGGATATTTAGGGTATCGTACACTACTACCGGACTTCTCTAGTCTGAGGGCTGCCGAAAGAGTAGAACGCATTTCGTCAATTGTCCCAATTTGGACGCCTCGGAGTTGTAACTCCCAAATTAACTCATCCTTATCTAAACGATTCACCCACATTTTTCGGGACATCTTTAAAACCAGTGAAATTCACAACGACAATACCGATATAATTCAATAAATTTGCAGTACAAACAATTCCAGATAAGGGGTAGGATCAAGCCCCAAAAATCACGGTTCAATATATAATCAAATATTTCCAAAAAGTTCAAATATAAAGCAATTCAAAATAGTATCAGCTAACCTAATAAAATAATAAATGTTCGGAATTTCTTATTCTTCTTATTTCTTTCGCATTTCGCCCCACGTTGGGCGCCAAAATGTAACGTTAAAATTTTACCCCTTTAATAAAACTACAAAAATAAAACGGTAAATATATATTTTTGTTACTTAGGTGGATGACTTGAACATCCGGGCACGCGGCTATACTCAGATGAGACGGGAGTGAGTCAAAATTAAATGATATTTAAATATAAAACGGGCGCCAGTTAAGTTGACCAAGTGCCCTTAACAATATAATCTTATATCAACTCCCAACTTAACAAGGAATTGATAGTACACACTTTTCGTAACTCTATAGGTATTTAATTTAATACAATAGCGAAAGAAATAATAGAATACAATAAAAAAAATTGAGAGAAAATTAAGAAATAGAAAGATAATTATTAAGAAATTCCAAACAGTACGAGATAGCAGTCACGGTATAAATCAAATTCGACTTACCGATGGTGATCCGGTCAACCGGATGGTTCAAAGTAAAACGAAGTTCTGCGAAGTCAATATACTATGGCGATACAGCTGGATCCTCCAATTGATCGATCAGTTGGGGTCCAGATCCAAAGGAATATCTATAATTCACAGAGTAATTACAAAACGGTAAAGGCGAGTCGAATTTTCGTTATTAACAAAAGAAAATTAGTTAACTATCGTACTGAATTAAAATTTAACGATAATAAAATTGATACTATACGTGAAGATGAATTTAACAATAAGAAAAATGAAAGAAATTGAACTACGATGAATTAAATTTAAATAAATAATTATAATAAAACTTCTCCGAAAATGGCGGACGGATCCCACGTGGTGAAGTTCCCAAGGTTCCTGGTGACGGTCTGGGTATCACATAAGAGTCCAGATACTCGGGACAACAGGTGAACTTTGTCGAATCAACTATCGCAACTACAGGCGGTCAAAGTGACGCAGGAATCGGTCCCAGTCCAATCGGAAGACAGTTAAATACAAATAACCTCACGGAAGATCCAAGAAAATACGGATTGGAAAATTCAACCCAAAGTAATAGTCGTAATAAAATTAATCCTAAGAAACACACAATTAATGATTGCAACAGGAAGGAAGACAAGACTTACCCCTAGTGTTCTAAGTCGGGGATCGAAACGTGGTTGATTTGGTCAAGAGGATATAGATCCCGAATAACGGATTTAACTCACGTTAACGCCAAAAATATACGGCAAATCAAATAGCACAAGGCTCCAAACAACTAACGAAGTTAAATATATTCAGACAGACCGTAGAAAATCCGAGATGTTTCCCGATTACTAAAAATGTAATACCACGAGTCTGTCTGCCTCAAAGACCAAAATCAAAATGGAACCAGCGGAACCACGGAACAACCTAAATAACCCTTTAGAAGTGTCAATTACTCAGAACACTAACTCGTCAAGAACACAAAGACAAATGTCAATAACAATAAACAGAAGAATTTATTGTTGGACAAACGAACGTACTCGTAGAATCATTAACCCTAGTTATTCCAAAAGGTAAACAAATCTTCAATACAATCAATTAGTGAATTTAAAATGTGTAAAGGAATTAATGATTATTGTGGGGAGATTTGAGAACGTTACAAGATGAACACATAAAAAGCAAGATCAACAAAGCTAAATTGGAGGAACTACTAACGGAAAATAAAACCATAAAATATCACAAACTTATGAAGGAGCTAAGGAACCTGCAAGAAGCGAGTCTGTTCGGAGCAGCTAGAAATAGATCCCAACAACCGTATTGGTGGAATAGTGACATAGAGTGCGCGAGGGAAGAGTGTAACAAACACAGACGACAACTACAAAGAAAGAACAAAAATCAAAATAAAATAGAAATCGAAAGAACATACAAAGAAGCCCGAAGAAACTACAAATACCTCATAAGAAAATCAAAGAATGACAACTGGAAACAACTATGCGAAGAACTTGACAATGACATTTGGGGGGAGGGATATAAGATCGCGATAAGAAGGCTGAAAAAGCAAAGCTTGCCATACGAAATGGTTTCGGAGGAGAAAGTATCGATAACTAAAACACTATTCCCAGAAGATAGCGAAGACCTAAAAATCTTCAAAACGAAGAAAAAAGCTCCTAGAATAACGATGGATGAACTAGAAGAGGCAACCTGCAAGGTAAAAGAGAACAGGGCCCCAGATATAGACGGCCTATACCCAGAAACCATCAAAGCGGTCATAAAATGCAAAGCGAATACAATTCTAAAACAAATGAACAACTACATAAGACAAAAAATATTTCCAGCAGAATTCAAAAAATCTAAAGTGGTGTTGATACCGAAAGGAGTGGCGAGTGTTCCCAACGAACAGAAGTACCGACCCATATGTTTAATAAATGTGATTGCAAAAGTATATGAAGGGATAATAAAAAATAGATTGGAAGAAGAGTTAGACCAGAAAAAGGGAATATCGGATTTACAATATGGCTTCAGAAAAGGGAAATCGGCAACATGCGCGGTCATGGAAGTTATGCGAAGGAAAAATGAAAACGGGGATAAATGGGCTGCATTGATCACGTTAGACATAAAAAATGCCTTCAACACAGCATCGTGGAAAATCATAATCGAGCGACTAGAAAACATCGGAATATCGGAGTACCTAATAGCGTTGGTAAGCAGCTATTTCCAAGGCAGGAAAGTCACCGTAGATCGAAAATATTTGAAGATCACGAAAGGTGTTCCACAGGGATCCGTTCTGGGTCCTCTGTTATGGAATGTCTTGTTCGACCCAGTACTTAAGCTAAAATTACCGAAAGGAGCTTGCAGCATAGCATATGCGGACGATCTAGCTATACTAATATCGGCGAAGGAGAAGCGAGAACTAAACCTAAAAGGAAACGAGGCACTAGGCAAAATATCAAAGTGGATCCAGGAAAATAAACTCGAATTGGCAGTAGAAAAAACTGAAGCTATAGTTATAAAGGGAGGGAGAAACAAAGATGGAGTTAATTTTATGCTAGAAGGGCAAAGGATAGAAACGGTCGACTATCTCAGGTATCTGGGCATATGGATCGATAAGGGAGGATCATTTAGGAATCACCTAAAAAAAACGAGTGAAAAAGTGACAACATTAACAACGGCACTATCAAGGATTCTACCAAACACGAGAGGTCCAAGCAGTTATAAGAGGGTACTCTATTACAATGTGGCGCAATCAATATCGACGTATGGAGCTGAGGTCTGGGGAGCCATGGTGACATACCGAAGATACCGGGAAATGGTACTAAGTACTCACAGAAAGCTAATGCTTAGAGTGATAGAGGGGTACAGGACGGTTGCAACAGAGGGAGCATGCGTCATTGCGGGCATAGTACCAATAGACCTGCTAATAGAAGAAAGGATGGAGACAGGTAGTTACAACAAAGAGGAACGTAGACAAGATACACTGAGGAAATGGCAGGAAAGGTGGGAGAATCATGAAGTAACTAGTCAGTGGACCAAAAGACTTATAAAGAACGTAGCAGAGTGGTACAACTGTAAACACAAACGTGTAAACTATTATGTAACACAGTTCCTCAGTGGACATGGGTCCTTCAATACATATACGAAAAGAATAGGAAAACGAGACGATGAAACTTGCAGCTACTGCAGAGCTACAGATACGCCGGAACACACCGTGTTCGAGTGCCCAAGATGGGAAACACAAAGAAGGGAAGTGGAAGCAGGTTTGGACAGATCCCTAAATGCCGATAATATAATTAATATAATGATTGAGAAGAGGCAAAATTTCGAGGATGTCTTTAAATTTCTAAACGA
The DNA here is from genome assembly GCA_918026865.1 of Phyllotreta striolata. Lineage (NCBI taxonomy): Eukaryota > Metazoa > Arthropoda > Insecta > Coleoptera > Chrysomelidae > Phyllotreta > Phyllotreta striolata. Next base: position 921,451 of record OU900099.1, read on the forward strand.
AGTTATGAAGAAGAAGGAAGAAGAGGAAAGAGAAGAACAAGCGTATAGAAGACAAGGAAACCGAAGATAAACTTTATGGGTCGGCGATGGATGTCGTAATGATTATACCGTCGGCTCGATAAAGTAACTGGAGTGTGCGAAGGAAGAGAGGAGATGTTTTTAGTGGGTACACTAAAAACACTACCCCTGCCGACCAACAGCAGGGGTGTGCGTAAATGCATTTTTTACTCCTCACCAAAAAAAAAAAAAAAAAAAAAAAAAAAAAAAAAAAAAAAAAAAAAAAAAAAAAAAAAAAAAAAAAAAAAAAAAAAAAAAAAGGTACCTCAGATGAAGGGGCAGTTGTTCCCGGCAAAGCCTGGGCGCCAACCGCTCCGAGGTCCCTGTTTCGGGATCCCTCTCGGGAGACTGTTGAAGGGCCCTTTTTAGGTCGCCCATCTCCTGCGTCTCCTCTGAGGTCTCCTTTTCCAGAGCCCTCCCTCCGTCAGATTTATTGGTGGTCTCCATAAATGGTCCCACGAGCAGCTAGGGAAGTATTCGGTCCACCTCCGCAGAGCCCCGCATGCGGAGGTAAGGCTACTTACAATGGGGTTTCGCCCGGTTCCCCAAGGTCGGAACCGGTAAAGATCGATCTTCTGTTCGACCACGCATCCTATGGGCCCGGTCCCCCGCCTCAGGATTCAGGTTTCTTGTTGAGGTTGTCTCCTCTTAGTCCAGGCGGCTAAGCCACGACCCCCGACTCTCTGGCCCGCGAGACATGACCACAGTCAGCCAGGTTGCCGGTCTCACAGAGGTCCCACTCGGGCCCTCTGGCATCGTTCACCCCGTGCAAACCCTAAGCCACGACACTACAGCCGGGTTGGGGGGTGGTCCGCGGTGGGGCCTTCAGGTCCAGCTGGTAGTCTTGCGGGTTTTAAGCCGCTCATACCAACCATCAACCCTTATAGCCCACACTTCCCAGCGCGTACCCATCCGAACTGCCATATTGCGGTGTTAGACGCTCAGACAGCCCTTCCAGACGCTGGGTTACCCCTATCCGCCACCTGGGGACGCGCCCGATGGGTTTCACCACACCAAAAACAACTGTCAAAAATCATTATAGCCAATATTAATTATTTGGATCGGTACCAGACATATAATAATAAATATTACCAAAGAAATTTTTTATAATCTTTTTTTAAATAGTCTAAATTGAAAGATATACTCTAAGAAATACTTACTAGTCACAAATCGTTAATAAATAATTAATAATCTCCACTAATCTCCAATAATAATCCACAGATATTGAATGTTACTGGAAAATTAGAAAATCCGATGTGAAGCGTCAATATGCACCAGAGCCTATCGCCAAGTTTCCTTACCTGCAAGAAACTCGGATTCTCGGATTCTCTGATTCGAGCTCAAATCGCCGAAATTCCTGTGTATTCTTTCCACAGGAGCTCACTATGATAATTTAAGATTTTTACTCACGGAACTACACCGAAATGAGAGACTTTTTCGTTATTTCGACAAATTCGTATTTTTTAATGGACGTGGATAAAAGAAAGTACAACAATACGCAAAAATATACGTTTCTTGGTCATTTGTACTTATCGTAAATCGAGAAACGATCGAATTACTTTTAAAAATCCTACACTAATGACAGCGGCGATGAACCAACTGTAAACCGTCAAAGTTGTCATTTCCGTTACTACGGGATACATTGACATGACCTTTTATACTAACTGTATGAGATGCGTTGCCATGCGGCAGAGCCTACCGATTCAGAAAATCGAGCTCGCGCAGCCAGCGAGACCTTTTATACTAACTGTATGAGCTGCGTTGCTATGCGGCAGAGCCCATCGATTTAGAAAATCGAGCTCGCGCAGCCAGCGAGACCTTTTATACTAACTGTATGAGCTGCGTTGCTATGCGGCAGAGCCCATCGATTTAGAAAATCGAGCTCGCGCAGCCAGCGAGACCTTTTATACTAACTGTATGAGCTGCGTTGCTATGCGGCAGAGCCCATCGATTTAGAAAATCGAGCTCGCGCAGCCAGCGAGACCTTTTATACTAACTGTATGAGCTGCGTTGCTATGCGGCAGAGCCCATCGATTTAGAAAATCGAGTTCGCGCAGCCAGCGAGACCTTTTATACTAACTGTATGAGCTGCGTTGCTATGCGGCAGAGCCCATCGATTTAGAAAATCGAGCTCGCGCAGCCAGCGAGACCTTTTATACTAACTGTATGAGCTGCGTTGCTATGCGGCAGAGCCCATCGATTTAGAAAATCGAGCTCGCGCAGCCAGCGAGACCTTTTATACTAACTGTATGAGCTGCGTTGCTATGCGGCAGAGCCCATCGATTTAGAAAATCGAGCTCGCGCAGCCAGCGAGACCTTTTATACTAACTGTATGAGCTGCGTTGCTATGCGGCAGAGCCCATCGATTTAGAAAATCGAGTTCGCGCAGCCAGCGAGACCTTTTATACTAACTGTATGAGCTGCGTTGCTATGCGGCAGAGCCCATCGATTTAGAAAATCGAGCTCGCGCAGCCAGCGAGACCTTTTATACTAACTGTATGAGCTGCGTTGCTATGCGGCAGAGCCCATCGATTTAGAAAATCGAGCTCGCGCAGCCAGCGAGACCTTTTATACTAACTGTATGAGCTGCGTTGCTATGCGGCAGAGCCCATCGATTTAGAAAATCGAGTTCGCGCAGCCAGCGAGACCTTTTATACTAACTGTATGAGCTGCGTTGCTATGCGGCAGAGCCCATCGTTTTAGAAAATCGAGCTCGCGCAGCCAGCGAGACCTTTTATACTAACTGTATGAGCTGCGTTGCTATGCGGCAGAGCCCATCGATTTAGAAAATCGAGCTCGCGCAGCCAGCGAGACCTTTTATACTAACTGTATGAGCTGCGTTGCTATGCGCCAGAGCCCATCGATTGAGAATATCGCGCTGGCGCAGCGAGCGAGACCTTTTATGCTTACTATATGAGCTGCGTTGCTATGTGGCAGAGCCCATCGTTTTAGAAAATCGAGCTCGCGCAGCCAGCGAGACCTTTTATACTAACTGTATGAGCTGCGTTGCTATGCGGCAGAGCCCATCGATTTAGAAAATCGAGCTCGCGCAGCGAGCGAGACCTTTTATACTAACTGATGTATTGTAACCGTTTTTCGATGCTTTCCGAATAGGGTCACAAGTGGCGCGTCTCGGTGTCTTCGGTCGGTTTCTCGGGCGCCAGATTTTTGGTGGTTTACTCCACTTACCTTCAGGTTCGGTGTTGAAGGGCCTAGGTAACTACAGATGGAGATAGTACTTCCAGGGGTCGAAATGTTAGAGATAACACTTAAGCGGTTATCAAGAAATAGGCTTTAATTATTTCAAGACAAGAGTACGGAAGCAACTATAGTAGTTTGGTTATTTTGGACCTTTTATACTAACTGTATGAGCTGCGTTGCTATGCGGCAGAGCCCATCGATTTAGAAAATCGAGCTCGCGCAGCCAGCGAGACCTTTTATACTAACTGTATGAGCTGCGTTGCTATGCGGCAGAGCCCATCGATTTAGAAAATCGAGTTCGCGCAGCCAGCGAGACCTTTTATACTAACTGTATGAGCTGCGTTGCTATGCGGCAGAGCCCATCGATTTAGAAAATCGAGCTCGCGCAGCCAGCGAGACCTTTTATACTAACTGTATGAGCTGCGTTGCTATGCGGCAGAGCCCATCGATTTAGAAAATCGAGTTCGCGCAGCCAGCGAGACCTTTTATACTAACTGTATGAGCTGCGTTGCTATGCGGCAGAGCCCAACGATTTAGAAAATCGAGCTCGCGCAGCGAGCGAGACCTTTTATACTAACTGATGTATTGTAACCGTTTTTCGCTGCTTTCCGAATAGGGTCACAAGTGGCGCGTCTCGGTGTCTTCGGTCGGTTTCTCGGGCGCCAGATTTTTGGTGGTTTACTCCACTTACCTTCAGGTTCGGTGTTGAAGGGCCTAGGTAACTACAGATGGAGATAGTACTTCCAGGGGTCGAAATGTTAGAGATAACACTTAAGCGGTTATCAAGAAATAGGCTTTAATTATTTCAAGACAAGAGTACGGAAGCAACTATAGTAGTTTGGTTATTTTGGACCTTTTATACTAACTGTATGAGCTGCGTTGCTATGCGGCAGAGCCCATCGATTTAGAAAATCGAGCTCGCGCAGCCAGCGAGACCTTTTATACTAACTGTATGAGCTGCGTTGCTATGCGGCAGAGCCCATCGATTTAGAAAATCGAGTTCGCGCAGCCAGCGAGACCTTTTATACTAACTGTATGAGCTGCGTTGCTATGCGGCAGAGCCCATCGATTTAGAAAATCGAGCTCGCGCAGCCAGCGAGACCTTTTATACTAACTGTATGAGCTGCGTTGCTATGCGGCAGAGCCCATCGATTTAGAAAATCGAGCTCGCGCAGCCAGCGAGACCTTTTATACTAACTGTATGAGCTGCGTTGCTATGCGGCAGAGCCCAACGATTTAGAAAATCGAGCTCGCGCAGCGAGCGAGACCTTTTATACTAACTGATGTATTGTAACCGTTTTTCGCTGCTTTCCGAATAGGGTCACAAGTGGCGCGTCTCGGTGTCTTCGGTCGGTTTCTCGGGCGCCAGATTTTTGGTGGTTTACTCCACTTACCTTCAGGTTCGGTGTTGAAGGGCCTAGGTAACTACAGATGGAGATAGTACTTCCAGGGGTCGAAATGTTAGAGACTACACTTAAGCGGTTATCAAGAAATAGGCTTTAATTATTTCAAGACAAGAGTACGGAAGCAACTATAGTAGTTTGGTTATTTACTCATGCAAAGTCAATATTACAGTTTGTAGTATTGAAGCAGTAAAATACACCAGATAGGTTTTCACGATTAAATATATTACAAAATAAATATACAGGTTTTAATGCGGAAAGGAAAAGTAACGGTTATTGTCAAGAAAAGTAAATAAAGTTCAAAATGCAAAGCGGAAAATCAGACTAAGCGGTAGTAGGAAATCGGATTTGTTCTACGAAACGTTTTTCGGAGAAATGAATTTTTCAAATATAAACGGTTGTTTAAAATCGTTTCGTATTATAAATAAATCAGGCGTAGTCGTACAGATTTTGCTCGATTTCTATTTTAATAGTAAAATCGGAAAATTCGAGAGTCGGGGAAATTTGGAAAGGAAGTCTTCGGTCTATGTATTATTATCACGCTTCTCAGCAGAGAAATCAAACACAACGGCAAGACGCTTCAGTATATCGAATTTATGGAACGCTTCTCAGCAGGACAATAAATATCGAGTATGCCGAAGGATTAGAAATTCGGAAAAATCTAGTCTATACTTTACAATTACGCTTCTCGGCAGGAATGTAAAGCACAATAGCTAGACGGTACGTTGTCGAGTTCACCAAACGCTTCTCAGCAGAACAGTGAAAATCAAACTAGGCGGGATTCGGAAAAGTCCAGTCTATATGTTACAATAACGCTTCTCAGCAGGAATGTAACGTACATCGGCTAGACGGTTCGATATATCGAATTCACCGAGCGCTTCTCAGCAGAACAATGAAAATCGAGTATGTCGAAGGATCGGGTCTATAGAACGCTTCTCAGCAGGACTACAGGACGGTAGTTAGGTTCAAGTGGAACCCGACTTGTTAAACAAAATCGAAAAGCAAAGCAAAATCTAGTTGACTACACTCACCAGTCTTCCTCCTACCTTGGGGTTGGATTGGATGTTCCGGAAAGTAACTTCACATAGAACTGTCCAATTTCGATCAAGGTTCCCATTTTTATATTCTATTTTTAGGATAAAAACTGGCCCTTGTCCTTCCACTGGCATTAGAAACCAAGTAGGAGAATTCGGCAGTGAAAGGGACTCGAGCAGTCGACAACGGATGGAAGACTCGATCGGAATCAAGGTCACGCGCAACGCGCAATTAACAAAATTCGCCAAATTAATTACAATATTTACGGTAGAAAATGACTTCATTACAGTATGAGCTGCGTTGCTATGCGACAGAGCCCATCGATTGAGAAAATCGAGCTCGCGTAGTGCTGTTATCCGACAATGATTTTATATACTGAGTGACAAAAGTAAAAGAACACCAAGAAGCAAATTTTATTTTTCATTCAAACTGTAGAGAGTGTGTACAGCATGTATTACCCCATGTATTACCCTAGATTTGAACGAATCCGAAAATTTTAAGTAAAATAATAAATCAGCCTACTAATATTTTTGATACATGTAGGTCCTCGTCCTTATTCGTAAAACACAATATGAAAACAATTGAAATTCGTTGTTATGCCGGTTGCTGTTTACAATTCAATTATTGTTGGTAGCCATTTTGTTTAAAATTTTTGAAGCGACTTTTAATTGAATTATTGTTTTTAATTTGAGTAATTTGTGTAATTTGTGCGATTTTTGTGATTAGGTAAGTCTTTTTAAATAAAACATTTTGACCTAACAATTTGCATGTTATTTAAAAAGGGGTTTTTAGTTAAAAGCATGTATCGTGTTTTTAAATTTAAACTTGCTTTTTTTAGTTAATAACGTGTTTTTAAATTTAAGCATGTTTTTTTTTAGTTAAAACCATGTAATGCTTCCACCAAGGCGACAGATTAGCACTGCCGAAAACCAGAAACGCTAGCTGTGTCCCAAATGCTAGTCTAGCCCTAACATACAGGCTTCTGGGGGTTCCGTTCTTTGGACCCGTGTCATGCCACCAACTAACTAGCGAACTTTTCGGGCGCATGGTAAACAACTTGTGATGTTACAATTAATCCGTTTTCTTTAAAAAGGTTTAAAATTTTATCTCTATTGTACATAGAGGTAAAAAATAGTAAACTTAATAATTTTGTAATTATAAAATTCACATCCACCTAATAACAAAATCTCTATGAAGGGTGTAAAAATAAACTAAAAGGTGGCTGGACTAAAAAAATTAACCGATTTTTAATTATAAAAAACCGTTTGATAGATAATTTAATTGCAATTTTTTTTTCAAATACCAAATTCATAACTGCCTTCAAATAAACCCCCTACGGAGGGTAGAAAAAAAAACAAAAAACGGTGGCTGGACTAAAAAATTAACCGACTTTTAATTTTTAAAAACCGTTTGATAGATAATTTATTTACAATTTTTTTTTTCAAATACCAAATTCATAGCTGCCTTTAAATAAACCCCCTTCGGAGGGTAGAAAAAAAAACGGTGGCTGGACTAAAGGTGCCCACAGACTAGGGTACATGTATGTCATACTTGTATGTCATACATGCTTGACGTGCATGTATGACAACATGTTTTACCCACAGACCTACACACTATTTTATCAAACAAGTTAATTTGGAAGTACACGATGAGCAGTGAAGACGATTATATGTTATTAGCAGCGGCTTACGCTGCCTTAATAAAAAAGAAACAAAATCGATTAAAGCCAAAAATTCGGAGAATGTGGGTAAAAAATGGCTTTTAAAACGCTCAGAATACACCCATACTAATCTTCTGGAAGAGTTACGCTTAGACCCCGATGATTGGAGAAATTACTTGAGAATGGATGAAGAAAGTTATGTAACGCTATTAATATTAGTATCTCCAATAATTAAAAAAGAGGATACAATTTTAAGAGCTGCTATATCACCACATGAACGATTGACAGCAACACTTCGGTATTTAGCAACTGGAAGAAATTACGAGGATTTAAAATTCTCAACGCTTATTTCTCCTCAGTCATTGGGGAAAATAATACCAGAGACCTGCATTTGAAGTGTTGAAGAGCGAGTATATGAAGGTAAAAACAAAATGTATACATATGTATTTTAATTATTTATTTTCTGTATTTGGTTGATAATTTGTAAAAAACGATGAAACGCTAACATTAGACTGATTAGTAGCTGAAGCGCTGGACAAATTGTGGTAGACTGCGTTTTGTTGTCCTGGATGGTAATCGGCTGATGGCAAATAAGGATTGTACAAAGATTGTACATTATTATCAATCATATTTGTTGTCCCATCGGCTGCAGTAACAATCTTGGTGTTCTTATTGATATTGCCCATTTCCGATTCAAACAACAAATCATTTATCAACTTTTCAGTGAACAATTTTGTTTCCTTTGGTAATATTCGTAACTTTGCTGCAATGTGTTTTAAAAAAACGCTTAAAGCATCGTCAATATTAACGGAATTGTTCCGAAGCCTTTCGCCCACTATAGTCAATATTTCATCAGTTTGTTCATCAACTTTAGTTTTCCGTTTTTTCTGAGACCTTATACTGGTAACTGATGATGTAGATGGAGAACTTATAGGTTGGTTACGATCACTGGCTGCAGACGAACGTGATACACATCTTGTAGGTGGACTCATCAGTGATTCCTCATCAGCGTCGCCTACATCTTCTATTTCTTGAATTTGCTGCAATAATATTATTGTGTATAATTTTTTTACAGTTTCCATCGACAGAAGCTGAATGGATACAAATCGCATACGACTTTGAAAGAAAATGTAATTTTGTCAACTGCGTGGGAGCTATTGTCGGAAAACATGTAAACATTATTCAGCCCGCTGGAAGTGGTTCATATTATTTTAATTATAAAGGGACACATAGCTTGGTATTAATGGCTGTAGTAAATGCCAATTGTGAATTTATTATGTGTGATTTTGGTATAAATGGGCGCATATCTGATGGAGGAGTTATGGAGTACACCAACTTCTACAAGAAACTACAAAATAAACAATTATCATTACCACCGCCTACAAAACCAAACAATAGTGACACACTGTTACCTTTCGTTTTTGTTGGTGATGAAGCATTCACTCTTCGACCAGACTTTTTGAAGCCTTTTAATTGCAAAGATTTAAATTACGAAAAAATAAATTTTCAATTATCGGCTGTCGCGGGCTAGATATAAAGTTGATAATGCCTTTGGCATATTGTCTAACCGTTTTAAAATATTTCACACAGCAATTTCTGTTAATTTGGAAGCAATTGACAACATAGTTACGGCAAGCTGTATTTTGCATAATTATTTAAGAAGAAGATATGCGACTGTTTATGCACCAGATAGTAATTTGTACAGAGAAAATACGGATACGGGCACTATTGAACTGGGTTTACAGCCAACTCACTTTCTTCCCTTGCAACAAAGTAGTAACAAAAGAGTGAACAACGATGCAAAACGAGTAAGAACATGCATATTTTAATAATGAAGGTGTTGTACAATGGCAGCAAATGATGGTACATTAGTGTAAAATAATTTGAAGAGTACAGGGGAAGAACGACAGTAGTCCGTCCAAAGGATTTTCGAGAAAAATTAAAATATAAGTTTACTTACTCGTTAGAAAGTTAAATTAAAGGTATCTTTTAGCTGTTGTTTTGCGGACTTCAGCAATTTTTTCCATTTACCAATTTCACTATCTGATAGTAACTACAAAATGCTATAAAAATAAACTGTCAGCTTAGTTTTGCAAAAAATGGACTATTGTTGTTTTTCCACTGTAGCCTCTATTTGTAAACAGTTTTTTAACAAATAAATAAAATTATAATAACTATAAATTGTACTTTTCTTACCTCTTCAGTTTCTTGCTCACTTCTACTTTCTCCTCCCCGATCTTCGATAACATTACTAACCGATTCTCAAGGCATTTCCTGGTCTTTTGTAAATAACAGTAAATCATAATATCATAAGTGCGTCGTATATATTTCGTCTGCTCCTGCACCTGATCGTTTTGAATTTTCAATTTTCTTCATTTCTCTTCGGAAACTGCTTCTCATACTGTTAATTTTAGCTTTTACAGAGCTTTTTGTTGCATGTGGTTCAATTTCTTGTAGTTTGTTTTAATAAAACTGCATACGCTGCATCTTTTTTATTGCGATCTTTGTAATCAGTACTCTTATTTTTCCATAAACACGGATAACTTTTATAAAGTTCGATGAAATCGCAGCTAAATAGTGTATGCGCAGGAGAGTCCTCATCTTCCATGCAGTAGGCGCACCCTTCATTCTCTTCTTTTCCGATCTTCTTGGTGAATTTTTTGAAACATCCATGTCCGGACAAGGCTTGCGTCACATGAAAGTCAAGACTTCTATGTGGGCAAGCCAGCCACTTTCCTATATCCCTAATTAGGGCTTTTGTCCACTGACCCGTCTCAATTTCTGCGTCCCACTCCTCCTGACATTTCTTAATCGTTACCTCTCTTTCATCCTTCCGTTCTTTACTCCGGCCGTTTCCTTCAAAGATTCTTTTCCTCCCGTCTGCTAGTAAATGTATCGGCATTGCGCCTGTGATTATTTGTATGGCCTTGGTCGAGACGGTTCTATAGGCTCTAGCTACTCTAATAAGATATTTTCGTTGGGCTTTCTAGTCTTTCCCTATTTTTCCTTATTTTCAATCCGTCGGCCCAAATCGGCGCGCCGTACATCAGTATTGAATTGACTACCCCTCCCAGCACCTCTCTTTTCTTCGTACTCGGTCCTGTTATATTAGGTAACAGTTTGCTTAGCTGTGAGACTTTCCGATTCGCCTTTTCGCTTGCGTATGTGATGTGTGCGCCGAAATTTCTATCCACCGATCATTAAACCCAGATATTTGATTGCTCTTAGGTTTTATGGAACAACCCCCCACCGTGAATTCCACTTCCTTGGCCTCCTTCTTTCTAGGTCCTACAAGTAGGGCCGCCTCTGTTTTTTCCAGTGCCATCTCCAATTCGTGGTTTTTGAGCCATTCGTTGACCATATCTAGGGCTAACTCGGTCCTATGCACTGTGCATCATCCGACTCCGTAATGAGTGCCAAATCGCCTTGATACCGCTCGGAGAGCACAGCCTTAGTAATCCGTCGTATAAAATATTCCATAGAACAGGGCCCAGAACCGAGCCCTGTGGTACGCCCGCTTTAATAGGAATTTTGACCTCCTTATCCACTACGATATATCTTTCGCCCAGATATGACCTCATCAAATTTATTAAATACGCCGGTAAGGCTTTTATCCTCATTGCGTCCAAAGTATGCCCCCATGACGCCGCATTGAATGCGTTTCTAATGTCGATCGTTATAATTGCAAGCAGTTTTCCTTTGCACCTCTCAATCGTAGTAGCCACTTCTTTGATTGCGTGAATAGTTGACCTGCCTGGCCTAAACCCGTACTGTTGCTCCGATAGCCCCTGCCTAATCTCTAACTCCTCCATAATCCTATTCTTTATCATTGCCTCAACCAGCTTATTTATGGTGTTCAGAAGACATATTGGCCTATATTTTATGGGTTCCTCGCTTGATTTTCTCGACTTCGGAATTAGAACTATGTTCGCTTCTTTCCAGTTTCGCTGAAAACGCTGCCTTAGCAGGACATCGTTCCCTATACAGAGCAACAAGTCAGGGTCGACTCTAAACACTTCTAGCAGTGCCTCCGCCGGAATGTGGTCTGGGCCCGGTGCCTTGCGCAATTTCATTCTACTTTCCGTTTCTCGCTCGTCCTGGTATTGTTCCTGGTAATCCCTGCCTACTTGGAACAGCTCGTTTATCGCTTCGACCTTCTGCCGTGTGCTCATATCTGTTGGGCTGTGCCTGGCTAGTCTTCCTGTCACAATCTTGTACCCGGTACCCCACAAATCTTCCTCCGCCTCTTCATATACTTTTCCCCACTCCGATCTCTTCGAGGTCCGAATGAGGTTCTTGAGTTTCGTCCTCATGTCCTTGTATATTTCTATGTCCTCGTTTTGTGAGTCTCCTCGACCCTTTCGCCTTTTTATTCTCCTGCGCACTGCTATGCATTCTGTTCGCAGTTCCTCGATAGCCTGGTTCCACCAATAAGGTACATGCTTGGCTCTTCCTTTCACCTTGACTGCGCTGTTATGGTATATCTCGCTAATAATTTCCGATCCTCTCTCCGTTTTCTCCAATGCATCCTTATTTGCTAGCATGAGCTGTAAGCCATTTCTAAACGATTCCCAGTCTACCCAATGCGTTGTTTTCTGTTTCTGTGTTGTTCATTTCGTAGGAATATTCCCTGTAGCCTCGAAGTAAATGTATCTGTGGTCGCTAAGGCTTTCCACATCTAGGACTTCCCATTTTTTAATCTTTCTAAATAACTGCCTTGTTGCACAGGTTATATCGATGTACGACGTTTTATTTCCGCTTACGAATGTAGGTTGGTTCCCGTCATTTATTACCGTAAGGTCAAGCTCCGACATCCATTCCAAAAGGTACTCGCCTCTTTTATGCGGCTTAGGGACACCCCATTCTAGTGCTTTCGAATTAAAATCCCCCAGCAGGACATATTCTTCCTTGATATTACGGCAAAAACTCATTATATTATCCAGGTCTTACTCAACAACACATACCAAGCTAATGGATTCGAAATTTACAAAAAGAAAACCTTCACCGCTACCAACACTTTCGACATTTAATTTCCTGTTGCCACACAATAACGATATATCTTTTCTTTTGTCAGTTAGCCATTTCCCCCCCTCAATCAGTTTTTTGTTCGGCTCCCCTACTATTAGAATGTCCACGTCCCTCTTCATCATTGTGGAAAATGCTAGGTCGTGAGCTGCTCTCCCACGACCTAGGTTGGTCTGAAGTATTTTTAGAGTCATCGTTAAGATGAGGGAGTCTTCAGGCCTTCAGCCCCCGACTCTGGCCTCTTCTCTTCTCTGACTTCGCTTCCCGTCGTTGATCTTCTTGAATTCCTTCGCTTTCTTTCTTCCGCAATAATTTTCCTATATGCCGGGCATGCCAATCTATCTGACCTATGGCCATCTATTTGGCATGCAACGCAGAATTCTTTTTCTTCGTAGTCTTTGGCCAGGTGTTCTGCCTCATTGCACTTCAGACAATTATTTGACCGGTCCTCGCCTTTAAATTCCTCCCTCCTGTGCCCATATTGCAGGCATCTATAGCACCTCATAATCGGCGTCCATTCATTTATCCTGCACATCAGCATGCCAATCTTAATCCTTCCCTCTTTGATTAGGTATTCCGCTTTTCGTCGGCCAATTTGCACTATGACGGCGTTATTCCCATCCTGTCTCTCCCTAATTGACCTAATCTCCACTGACTCGCCAAGACTCGTTTGCCTTTGGATGGCCTCTATTATTTCCTCTTTGTCTAAGTCGGCTGTAATATCCAGCACTTGTATTGTTTTCGTGTCCTTTTTATGTATCACCACCGTATTCGTCATGTTTTCCTTTAGCGCACGCTTCAAAACTTCTGCATTTCTCCCTCCTTTCATTTGTAATAGTAAATCGCCGCCAGCAGTCTTTTTAATCCTATTTATATTAACACCCAGTTTTTCCACGTCGACTTGTTTCTTCATGTCCTTTAGCATATCAGCGTAACTTCTTCCTTCTGCTTTTAAAATCAGCTTGTCATCTGTCCTCCTGTTGGCTTTAATCGTTTCCTCTTTCCTTTTTGTTATGATTTTAATTTCTAATTTGCTTTTGTTAAATCCTAGTTCAAGTCCTTTCCTTAGGTAGTCAAGTGGTGCATCTCCCATTGCAATTACTTTTAATTCTCCGTCCTGTTCCTCGTCTACTAACTGTCTTAGCTTGCGACTAACTTCTATTAATTTCCTCTTATCTACCGTTCCATCAGGATTAATCCTGAACGGCGTTACATACATCCTACTCCTATCCTTAACTATCTTCCCATTTCCATACTCTATACTGGAGCATTTGGTTATTACTTCCACCTCATCACTTATGCCCTCTTCTATGATGCTATAAATTTCAGGAATTATGAGTCCCATCTCCCTCACGCCCATTTCCTCTTTCTTTATTTTCGCGTTTAAAATAAGTGCTGCCTTTCCTTTTAGGTCTTCCGGCTTTGGTGAATCGTAAATCATATGAGTGCGTTTATAGGCTTCCTCCGGCCAATTGTATTCGATAATTTCTTCCTCGTTTCTATTCTCCGCAATACTATTGATGATCCACTTGTTCATTTGTGCTAATTTCCTTTCTTCGTTGATAGGTTCAAAGTCCACCTGCGTTGCTGCGTCTACCATTTTTTTCCTTAGTGGCTTCTAGATTTCTTTCGTCTTCTAATTGTGTTGTTATTCTGCTAACCCACTCAGTATGCCGGCTAATTTCTTTTGCTTTATTCTTTATTGTCCCTTTTATATTATTACTATCTGTTATCATCTTATTAAGTTCATTTACTGCTACTTCTAAACTCTTTACTTTTTCCCTCAGTTCGTTTATTTCCTGTTCAGGTTCCTCTCTTCTCCTCTTGATTCCTCCCAAAGAACTCGATCTTTGCTTTCTCAATATTTCCGGTCGTTCTAATGAGTGGGCTCCTCTTTCTTCGCTGTCTTTTAAAGTTGTCTCCGTCCTTTCCCTGCTTATCTTTGGTGGCGTTCTTGCTAATCCTCTTCTTTGGAACGGGCTGATGATTGATAGGTCTTTCTGGGACGCTTCGGTTTTCCTCCCCTTTCTTGGTGGTGTACGGTTCAATTCCCTACCGTAGAACACAATTTGTTCTTGCTCTCTCTCGCTTGACTCTCCATCACTCGTTGTTAATGGCATCGACCTTTTGCCCCCCCCAGAATCCGTGGGGCAGCCTGCATTTGCAGGGGGGGATTCTGGGCCATCGGCCCTACACCCCCCCTTTTTTTTTCTTTTTTTTTTTCACTGAGGGGAAACCGCATGGCACCTGCTACTTGGCTCTATGTAGCAGGTAGTGTCGGGCACTACTCCGACAAAAACCCCTCTGATCTTTGGGGCACTCCGGCTGTAACTGGTTGGTCTGTATTTGATGTCCTCCCCTTGCTTACCTTTTCCCTTAGGAATTAGCACGATTTTCGCCTTCTTCCATTCTGGTGGGATTCGTTGTTCTTCCAAAATTTTGTTTGCTAACGTCAATAGTAAATTCGGGCTTATCGTAGATACTTCCTTTAGTGCCTCCGATGGTATCCCATCGAGACCTGGTGCCTTGTTCTTCTTCATTCTATCCACAGCCTCCAATAATTCATTTTTTGTGAATTTTTCCACCTCTAAAATCGGATCTATTCTGTTCTGTTTTCCTATCTTCTCGCCTATTTTAAACAGCTTTTTAACTTCCTCTTCTTTTTTATCCATACTAATCTCCACTGGTGTTGTCTTAACGAGTTTTCCCGTAACTATCTTATATCCAATTCCCCAGATATTGTTTTCCACTTCCTTGCATAGGTTATTCCATTCTCGTCTTTTTGAATCTCTTATTAATTTTTTCAGTTGATTCCTAGCAACTTTATATGTTTCTCGCATTTCACCCTTTTGTGTTTCGGTTACACCCCTCTGTTTTGCCATCCTTGTTAATCTCCTGCGTATTTTTAGACATTCCTCTCTCCCCTCCTTGATTTCCGCATTCCACCAGAATGGTACATCTCTCCTCTTCTTGCCCATTTTTGAGCTATTTTTATATGCCTCCTGAATTATATCCATACACTTGTCCGCTACCTCATTTCTCTCCAACCCATCTAGCCTCACTTCTATAGAGTTCCTAAAAATGTCCCAATTAATGCTCTTGTAATATTTTTCGTTTATATTCCTCTTAGGGACTCTCCCTTCTACCTCGAAATATATGTATGGGTGATCACTCAAATTTTCCCCACTCAGGACTTCCCAATTTCCTATCTTTCGAGCGGTGCGTTCTGTTGTGCATGTTATATCTATATGCGACGCAACGCTACCCTTAACATACGTCGGCTGATCTCCATTATTTATGACCACCAGGTCCAGCATCGCTATCCATTCTGACAGATATTCTCCTCTTTGGTCACACTGTGGTGATCCCCACTGAGGAGCCTTCGCGTTGAAATCTCCGAGGAGTACATATTCCCCCTTTAAAGAAAGGCAGTGTTCTAAAATACTATCTATATCTTTTTTGTACCTCTCCTTGGTGTCATTAGGTGACAGGTATACACATACTAAATTCCACTTCCCCAAATTAACACTCACAAAACCTTCTCCCTCAACTATATTACCTATTTCAATTTTTCGATTATTAAACAACACTGCAACATTCGTTCTTCGGTCCTTGATCCAATTCCCCCCCTTTGTTATTTTAATGTTGGGCTCGCCTACCACTAAGATGTCTATATTTTCGTCCATTAGCGTCGTATATACAAGATCATGCGCGGCCCTTCTTCTCCCCAGGTTCGTTTGCAGGATATTATAGCTGCTTGGCATTATTATCTCCTTCGCCCTTTTCTTTTCCCTCCGATACGGGCTTCGTGCCTCTGACTTGGCTACCGCTTCTCATAGCTTCACTTCTCGACCCTCTCTGACCCTCCTTATTACATTTAAAGCAAGCGTTCGACCTGTCCTCACCGGTACAATTCTCCCTTTTATGCCCGTACTGCAAACATCTAAAGCATCTGGTCAGGGGACCCATTCTATAACTCTACACTGGGGCCACCCTATTTTTATCCTCCCATTCCCCAGCATGCTTTCCGCTATTTGCCTACTTGTTCTTAGGTCGCTACTTGGTTCCCATCTCCCCTCGTTCTAAGTGAAGAAATTTCAACTTCGCCCTCTCCTATCTCCCTTCTTATTGCTTCTCTTATCCCCTCCATATGTATATCCGGCGTTATATCCAGAATGTGCAGTGTCTTCAGGTCTCTCTTGTGTATCACTTTTATCTTCCCAATATTACTTTCTAAGCTTTGTTTCAATTTTCCCACATCGTTTCCTTTCTTCATCTCAATCAATAAATCCCTCCTAGCGTCTTTTTAACTTTTTCTACCTGCACTCCTAGCTCTCCAATGTTTACCATATCCTTAATATCTTTCAGCGTTTCAGCATAACTCTTGCCCTCTGCCTTAAGAATCAATTTATCATTTACCTACCTCATTTTCCTCTTCTGTGCTCTTTCACCTTTCCGCTCCGTCGCTTGCAGTAATATCTTCCTTCCACTGTTTCGAAACACTATCTCGCACTGCTTTCTTAAGCATTCGATGGATATATCTCCTGTGGTTATAACTTTAAGGTCAGTCCCCATGTCCATGGAACTTCCTCAAGCCCGTTGACTTTTTCCTTTATCTCCCTAAACTGTGACTCTGTGTCTACACTTTCCTCATCGTCCCTACTCCTCTTTACTCCGCCTAAGGAAGCAGCTCTGGGTTTCCTTTGGAGTAGTTCCTGCTTAGCTATTGTTTTCGCCTTCTTTTCCTTTTCCACCGCCGTACCTTCTTCCATCGCTTGGCCACTTTTTATTCCTTTCCCAGGGCGCGTTCGTCTGGTGGTTCCACCGCGCCCAAAGGCGAACTCCTCCATCATTCCTGACTTTTCAGTGGCAGTAGCAGTGCTGAACTCCCTGGCCTGCCTTTCCACCAGAGGTTCAGAGCAGTCACTTGCTGACGGTCGGGGGGAGCCCGCTCGCCCACTCCCTGTCCCGACCGAAACTGGGTATCCTACACCCTGTTCTGTATCGTCTTTTCTCTTTGTCGTACTGTCCATCATCTTTGTTTAAAATTGTCCTACTTCTCGCCGGTCCGATATCCCAAGTTCCATCCACGGTTTTCTGTCAGGGGTTGCCTTCCCTTAGCCCACTAATTCCAGTTATTTATTTCAGACGCCGGAAACTCGCCATAACCCTTCTCCGTTGGCTACGAGACGTACTACAGCAGCACGCCGCGCATTACCAGGGACCACCACGAGGAGGTGGAGATAGGATTTGCCGGTTCGTCCACACAGGACTGCGGGCTCAGCCTTTTATTGTACGGTATGTATGGGCACCCTACCGCACCTACTGAGACCCACAACCCGGCCATTTGGTCCCTGCCCTACCCTATCGTTTACGCACACCCCCGCGGTTGATCGGCGGGGGTAGTGTGGGACTGTAAGGCGCATAATACCCACTAAAAACTCCTCTACCGTCTTCTCCACCATCATGACTGCCGGTACCGTCGAATGACATTCTTCAGCAGACACTTGGTTCCTTTAGTTTATAGCCTGCATTGTTCTTTCCTCCGTTTCCTTTTCTTTCACAACACCTTTAATAAACTTTTGGATCTTCCCCCAAACTTCCGCACTATCTATCATATTTTCCAGGATCTCCTTCATTGTACTTCCTTCTTCCAACTCTTCCTTCACTTCCGTTCTTGCGCCACTCCACCTTGGACATTTCAGCAGGGTGTGTTCCACACTATCTTCAACCCCACAGTATACACAACTGCTATCCTCTTTTCGCCCAAACCTTTGTAGGTAGTTGTTGAAACATCCGTGTCCTGTTAGCACCTGTGTCGTGTAGTAATCGACATGACGGTGTACACTCGCACCATTTCCTAATATCTGGAATTATTCTCCTCGTCCATGTGGCCTTTCCCGATTCTTCTGCCCATTGATTTTGCCATTTCTCCATTGTTAAATTCCTTTCCTCTTTCCTTATTTCGTCCGTTAGCTGTTCCTGTTTTTTCCTCTTTTGAATTCTTACTCTCTCATCGATTAATAACTCTATGGGTGGGATGCCCGCTATCGCATTGGCCGCTTCGCTTGATACCGTTCTATAGGCATTTATTATCCTGATGATCATTTTCCTTTGTACACTCCTTAGCATACCTCCGTATTTTCTTGTGTTAGCCACGCGGTGCCAGATTGGGGCTCCATACAGAAGTATGGAGTGTACAACCGAGCCAAGCATGGCCCTTTTTTCTGTTGAAGGACCTCCTATATTCGGCATCAATTTCGAAAGAGCTACATATGAATTAAACGCTTTTTCCACGGTGCTCCTGATATGTTGGTTAAAGATGAGTCTATCATCAATGTATACGCCGAGACATTTTACCCATTTTTTTGGACTGATTGAACTTTTACAAATTTTGAAAGTGATGTCTTCTCTATTCCTTTTCCCCTTCAGTATAACCGCCTCCGTTTTTTCTGGGGCCATTGTTAACTGGTTCCTGCTTATCCAGAAACTGTTTACGTATCAGTTACATTACAATGTTGACTGGGTAGGTAAGTCTTTTTAAATAAAACATTTTGACCCAACAATTTGCATGTTATTTGCATGTTAAAAAGGGGTTTTTTGTTAAACGCATGTATCGTGTTTTTAAATTTAAACATGCTTTTTTTAGTTAATAACGTGTTTTTAAATTTAAGCATGCTTTTTTTTAGTTAATACCATGAACTATTCATGTATTGCAGTAGGAAGCTTCCACCAAGGCGACAGATTAGCACTGCCGAAAACCAGAAACGCTAGCTGTATCCCAAATGCTAGTCTAGCCCTAACATACAGGCTTCTGGGGGTTCCGTTCTTTGGTCGAACAATCGATCAAATATTAATGTGCGGAGACCAAGTTTATGAAAATATTATCCCGGTACGTTTAATTATCACTGACTTTCATTTTCATTAATTAACAATACATGGCTTGTAGTGTATAAGTAAATACTTGTCATAGGACGGATGAATCAGGGATGGTTGTGAATAAAAATTAGTCATTAATAGCAAGACAGCGTTCGAGATAACATGTTAATATTTATAGTAAAAGACGGAATAAATCGATATTTATAAAGCAAGTGTTTTAATTGTGAACGTTACAATTAACATCCTCTAATCTCAAGACAATGAAACATATGCAGCTTGACTATGCTTGATTTATTAAATAGAATACTTATTATGAATATTATTTGTTATTATCACAATATAATTAATTTATAGTGCTTGTTTTAAATCAAAAATCGCCGAGTCCTATCCTGGTGAAACTCCATCACTACACAACCTCAAAGTTATACAACTCACTTTACAAATATGTGTAATCGTGGTAGCCTATACATGTCAAATGATTTTGACACTTGACAGTTTGTGAAGTTTGTAGCATGGTTTGGATTGAGGTTAGGTTTCTTGTTTACTAAAATATTTTATGCTCGTTTAATAAAAATGGCATTTAAAAATAAAAATGCGAAGCAAGCTCCTAAGTTAACGCGAAGAGCATGAGAAAAAATGAATTTTTCTCGAAGAAAAAGGGCGATGTGAACGTGAACAATAACAATGCTAGTGTTGTTGAAAGTGAAAAGTTTGCTGGAAAAGCGAATGGAAAGAAAAAAGAAAAACCAGTAAACCAGATGTTATTGCAAATAAGGTAAATTAACAAACTTTAAGAATTACAAAATTTAATTCTGGTCTGTAGGTTTTATCAACAGAAAAATTGAGAAAAAAGGAAATGAAAGAAAAAAAGAAAACTAACAAACGAGATGAAGAAGCAACGATTCAAGCAACTGCTCGAAGCCAATAAGGAAGAAGATAAAATCATACAACAAATGGAGAAACAACTGGGTTTAAAAAAACGAAAATCAAAATCCATCCCGAAAAGCTTCACCGAAGACGGCTTAGACTGTAATTTTCAACAACATTTACTAAAAAATCATCTCTAATACTCTCATTTTAGTTTTATTGGAGGTGGTCGATCCGGAATACTTAAAAAATGCATCCCAACAAGATATGGAAGAAGCCGATAACGATTTCGAAGAGGACTTTGCTCTAATGTCTGGAAAACCTGTAAAAAAACCACAAATAAATAAAACCCTAAAAATAAAAACCGACGATAAACCCGAAAGTAAAAGCAACCGACAAAAAACGTCTGTTTCTGATGAAGATTATAGTAATAATGATGAAAGTAAGAAGATGATGATAATGATATGAGTGGATCAGATGGTGATTTGGAAGGTGGTAGTCTATCAGAAGATGATTATGATGATGAGAATTTATCAGGCGACGATGTAGAAGCTACAAATGATTCTAATGCTTCAGATGAAGAAGCTGCTGATGACGGTTGCAGTTCTAAAGAGGATATTCCAGAGAAGGAAATAGTGCATAAAGGATTAGCGAAGCAATTACCTGGAGGGAGTATGAAGGTAATATACAGGGCTTTTCACGGTAACCGTCCATTAGAAGTATCTCAATAATGAAAAGACTTAAAAATCTGAAATTTTGGTTATAGTATTTTTTGGATAATATGAATTGATCTAAAATATTTTCATTTTGATTACACTTCCGGTTATACCGGAAGTTGACACCAACTTCGTTATTTTATATGGAAAGTGCCATTTTTAACTTCATTTTTGAATTCTATGGCCTTTTTTAACTAGACTTTGATAACAACACCATATGCCAAAAATGCACCATTTTTATGATATTACAATTTTTTCGATATTTTTTGGAAAAACAGTCGAATGTATTTTCTGTGATATCTCTGTTAATAATGTAGCTAGAAGCTTGAAATTGAGTATCAATGATGTCCAGACATACTACTAAATGAAACTAATGCACCGTATAAAAGTAATAAGTTCAAAAAATCTTGAATATTACCCAACATTGACATTTTTGCTATAATTTCAGAACTGATTTCATTTGTCGGATTGACGTAAGGTCATCAAATAGATAACTCAAAAAAAAGAAAATTCATACCTTATTTAATAAAACTTCGATTATTTCAAAAACTACTAGATTTGGATATAGGGAATATCCATATGGATCGAAAGGTGATCCATTTGAAATAACAAAGTTATGACCACTTTAATTTGGCCAAATTTGTCAGACAATTTTAAACGCTCTGTACATGGATTCTGAAAGTACAGTTTAGTTTCATTTAGTAGTATGTCTGGATATCATCGATACTCAATTTTAAGCTTCTAGCTGCATTATTAACAGAGATATCATAGAAAATACATTCGACCGTTTTTCCAAAAAATATCAAAAAAATTGTAATATCTTAAAAATGGTGCATTTTTGGCATATGGTGTTATTATCAAAGTCTAGTTAAAAAAGACCATAGAATTCAAAAATGAAGTTAAAAATGGCACTTTTCATTTAAAATAACGAAGTTGGTGTCAACTTCCGGTATAACCGGAAGTGTAATCAAAATAAAAATATTTTAGATCAATTCAAATTATCCAAAAAATACTATAACCAAAATTTCAGATTTTTAAGTCTTTTCATTATTGAGATACTTCTAATAGACGGTTACCGTGAAAAACCCTGTATTGTACATATTATAAGAGTATTCTATTTTTATATCTTCTCAGAAGGAGCAAGCAATCCGAATCGAAGTACATACCACCAGCTTTGAGAAATAAAATTAAAGATAATGAACCTGAAGACAAAATACGCCAGGAGAAGAAGCTAAATCGTTTGAGAAAACAACTCAAAGGTACTTCTAACGACCTCCACTAGTAATATTGTTCAATAATATTGCTCGTTATTTATACAGGATTATTGAACAAGCTAGCAGAATCGAACATGCACAGTAGGTATAGCATCGAAAATCGAAGACCTGTACATGAACAACAGCCGAAACGACATGAACGAAACCCTCACCAATTTAATAATGGAATCTTTGGTATCCGAGGTTATCGCTCCCGAAAGACTCTTAATAGAACACAGCGATGAAGAGAAGGATAAGTAAGTTAGATTAATGTACTCAATTTACTCGAAACTAATCAATTTTTATCTTCAGTTCGCGAGTGAAATTCATGTTAGATATACAAAGCTATATGTATTACTAGCGATTAAAAATAATAATGTAAAGAAGATACCGAACTACGATGTGTCTTACTCGGAGCATATGAAGAAGATTATAAAAGGGTTAATTAGAAAAGGAAATTATGTTACTATGCTTAATATAAGACTGGAGGATTTGTTAAAAGGTATTATTAGGTATAAATTATGAGTTTTTGGGGATTTAAATTGTCTGTTTTAGCCGATGAGCGTGGTAAAAGTACGGAAAGCGCGAAATCCAAGAAAATTTCAAAAACTGAAGGGTTTTCCGCGAAATTACTCGAACTTGCCAGGCAGCAAAGGATGAACACTGATATAAGGCGAAATATATTTTGTATAATCATGTCTGCTGAGGTAATACCTAATTTAAATGCAATTCTATTTAACTATTTTCACCACTTCTAGGACTATTTGGATGCATTTGAAAAGCTACTCAAATTAGGATTAAAGAATACACAAGAAAGAGAAATTATAAACATTTTATTGCACTGCTGTCTTCAGGAAAAAAATTACAATCCATATTACGGTTATGTAGCACAGAAATTCTGCGATTTTGATAGGAAATATCAGGTAAAACGTTACTTTATATATTACTTTTTATATATAACTATATTTAATTTTAGCTAACAATTAAATACTCTATATGGGATAAATTAAAAGTGATTGGTGACCACTCAGGTTCACAGTTATCCAATTTAGCGAAATTGTTGATACATTTATTCATAGAGAAAGGTTTGCCTATATCAATCCTCAAGGTAAATATTATAATAATCGCATATTAGCTGAGCTTTGATAATTTTTTTGGTTGTAGATTGTTCAATTTAGCGAATTAGACAAGACAACTTTACGGTTTATGAGGCAAATTGAGGAAAATATGAGGAAAGCTTGAGACTGTTCATCCACCATTTCCTATTGAGGAACCTCAACACCGATAAAATACCGGAGGATGAGAAAAGTTTGATCGAAAGTAGAGTGAAAATCGTTGAAAATGTTTTAACTTCGAAGAAAAATAAAGCTATTTCGTTTTGTTTTTTCTTGCTTTTTGTGTTGCCTAACTTCAGGGGAAAATGTCAAAATCAAGTGAGTGTAATCTGTGTTGCCTAGTTAAGTTTGATTGTCTAATTTTTGTTTGACTTCCAATCGTTTATGTAAATTGAATAATTGCATGTATTATAAGAATGCAACGAAATAGAATTCTTCTCTTTTATCGTTTTATTGATTTTGTGACGATTAGGTATGTTACCTTGAAATTATTTGCACGGTAACGGTTACGTAGCCACAAATTAGTTCAATTAAATTAAGGTTATGGCCGCGACCAAACCACAAGTGTTCGTGTGTATACAAATTCTGTGAAGTGAAATGACGTACGCAAGTGAATATTTATAACCGAAACGTTAACATTTACACAATTCCTCGCTAAAAGTTCACCAAAATCGCCAAAATCCAAATCGCCTGTAGTAACAATTCGCTAATGTCAAACCATTTTTGACAGTTAAAAATCGCAAAATTCCAGTGGCAAATACAGCAAAATGTTCGGTGTTCCTAGTGTAGTAATGAAACGTCTATTCAACCAAAGAAACTCGAATTTCTATTCGGCCGACGAGGTGTTCAAAGAAGAGAACAAGAACCGAACGGCCCGGAAATTCGCCAGCCTGAAACCGCTCAGAATGACTGCACACCAGCCCACGTCAAAGGCCGCCGTATTGATTCCGCTGTGCAACGTCGAAGGAAAAGCCTCGCTGCTGTACACTCTAAGAGCGGCCCATTTGAAAACCCACCGAGGGCAGGTCAGTTTCCCGGGGGGCAAGCAGGACGCCGGCGACAAAAGCTTAGAAGACACCGCCCTGCGGGAAACCGACGAAGAATTAGGCATACCGGCACACAGCGTGGACGTTTGGGGTAGCGGTAGTTTGATAATATCCAGGCGAAAAGTGACTGTATTGCCGGTTATCGGTAGGATTTTAGGTGAAATTAAAACGGGGGATTTGAACGTAAACGCGTCGGAAGTGGAGGATGTGTTCGCGGTGTCTTTGGAGGATTTGTGCAATCCTGCTAAGCAGGGTTATACGCAATTCAGGAGCGGGGCTTCCTTGCCGGTGTTTTTGGGTGGAAAGCGAAGGATTTGGGGCCTTACGGCGGTTATAACGAACAGGTGTTTATCATCGTTGCTGCCTCCTCAAGCGTATTCGCACAAAATTAAATATATCCCGCCTTTTCGAAGCAACACACTTTAACGATAAGCCTTAATTTTTAATTTTATAGCTAATTCGATAAATATTTTTATTGTACATTATTCTATTAGACGACCAGCTACTGGAACACTGTAAATAAAATGTAAAATAAATAAAAGTACCTGAACATGATTGGAATAATTTTATTTAATATTTTGGATGCCCTGTGCATTATAGAATAATGCATGAAGAAGAAGGAGGTTCTTCGGCGATATTAGCATTTTCATTTTCATAGAACGGAAGTTGTTCTTTATAGAGCGAAAGTTCTTTGTCAGTCACTAGAAAAACGCAGAGATGACATACAGATAGGTTCAATTTTGTTTGCAATACAGGGCTTTTCATTTATTTTTTGGATAATTTGAATTGATATAAAATATTTTCATTTTGATTACACTTCCGGTTATACCGGAAGTTGACACCAACTTCGTTATTTTATATGAAAAGTGCCATTTTTAACTTCATTTTTGAATTCTATGGCCTTTTTTAACTAGACTGATAATAACACCATATGCCAAAAATGCACCATTTTTAAGATATTACAATTTTTTTGATATTTTTTGGAAAAACAGTCGAATGTATTTTCTATGATATCTCTGTTAATAATGCAGCTAGAAGCTTGAAATTGAGTATCGATGATGTCCACATATTTTTTTAAAATTTTAAATAAATAAATATTCATTTCAAAGCCTTCTAACAGATAATTACATTTATTTGTCAATTATTAAATGGCAGAAATTAGTCTATTTTTTTTGTTTAAATAACTCGGGAATGGTGAAACATAGAAATAGGACTTATTGTACAAAGTTACCTTAAAAAAGTCTGTAGATTTTAAAAATATGAAAATATACAGGGTGCTCCATTTGAAGAAATAAAGAAATTTGATATTTTTGAATCTTAACTGTTCGTACTTTTTATACACACCCTGTATGCAATAGAGAGTATTTTTTAAACCGATTCAATTACCTTTAACCTTAATGGTAGTCACCTCACAGAAACCATTTCATTAAATCTAAGGGTTTACTCGTAAAAAGATAATTTATAAGGGTCTGCAACTGTCAATTTTTCATAAAAAAAAATATCTCAAAAAGTATACATTTTTTGAAAAAATGTTTTAGGCAAAAGTACTCTTAAATTTAGCGTAGAATTTTTCAAAAATACATAAATGTCGGATTATCATAAGGCCATCAAATGGCCAACTAGATAACTAAAAAAAAGAAAATTCATACCTTATTTAATAAAACTTCGATTATTTCAAAAACTACTAGATTTGGGTATAGGGAATACCCATATGGATCGAAAGGGCTTAAAACACTGCATTTGTCACTGTTAAAAAATACAAGGTGATCCATTTGAAATAACAAAGTTTTGACCACTTTAATTTGGCCATGTTTGTCGGACTATTTTAAACGCCCTGTACATGGATTCTAAAAATACAGTTTAGTTTCATTTAGTAGTATGTCTGGACATCATCGATACTCAATTTCAAGCTTCTAGCTGCATTATTAACAGAGATATCACAGAAAATACATTCGACTGTTTTTCCAAAAAATATCAAAAAAATTGTAATATCTTAAAAATGGTGCATTTTTGGCATATGGTGTTATTATCAAAGTCTAGTTAAAAAAGGCCATAGAATTCAAAAATGAAGTTACAAATGGCACTTTCCATATAAAATAACGAAGTTGGTATCAACTTCCGGTATAAACGGAAGTGTAATCAAAATGAAAATATTTTAAATCAATTCATATTATCCAAAAAATACTATAACCAAATTTCAGATTCTTAAGTCTTTTCATTATTGAGGTAATTTTAATGGACGGTTACCGTGAAAAGCCCTGTATAGTCAATTCTATGAGTTGAACAAAGAAGTATTACTAAAATAACAGTGGTTAGAGTGAGAAAGTTGCAATTCCACAATATCATTCCATCTTTTCCCTTTATATGAAACTAATGAAAGTCTTCTTTGTTGCACCCATAGACCACAACTTCGCACTTATCCGTATACAGGGTGTCTACTATAAAAACCGCCAAACTTCAGGAGGTGATTATACAAGTAATTTTGAACAAAAAATGTCCTATAACACTTTTTCGAAAAGTCAATCGTTTCTCTTTTATTTAACATTTCATTATTTTACATTTTTTTTTGGATTTTTTTCAAAAAGACCGAAATATCACATTTATATGAATGACATTTTCTTCACATTTCTTTCATTTTTTTTATACAGAATCACTAATTAATTTTTTGTAGATTTTTATTTTCAGGATATTCTTGTTTGAACAACTTTGTATTTTATAACATAAACCTTTAAAATTTCTACAAAAAAACATTTTACTCAATATCTGAGTATACCTCTTAAAAGCTTATTAAATACAGTAGTTTTTACTAAAAAAACTTATGAATTTTATAAAATTGTTGGCTTTATGACCATTAAAAGATACATATAATTTTGTTCATTTCATATTCATAACAATTAAATCTTTTATAACACCCGCTATTGATTTTTTTTTAACTCTGATAAATACTTTTTTATAGCAAATTTAATGCACTTTTACGGTATATGATCAAAATTAATGTGACTATACGAATAAATGTGATATTTCGGTCTTTTGGAAAAAATCCAAAAAAAAAATTTAAAATAATGAAATGTTAAATAAAAGAGAAACTATCGACTTTTCGAAAAAGTGTTATAGGACATTTTTTGTTCAAAATTACTTGTATAATCACCTCCTGAAGTTTGGCGGTTTTTATAGTAGACACCCTGTATACAGGTGATGAAGAAACTTACATAAATAATTCTGAATGATATATGGATTTCCTGCTTCCAAATTCCTTTCTATATGGCGAATTATATTGCCAAGTCTGTATTTCAAATTGTCTAATGCGCTATATGACATAGACTGTAAAAGATTGTAATTTTCGTTCCAGTAATAAGGAATATATTTCCGCTCAATATATTGATGGTACTTCTTTAAACACTGCAAATAAAAATATCTTAAAGATGCTAACAAACCAAAATGAAACAGTGATTTTCCTATAGAGAAAATGCTTACAGGGGCGTGGTTTTATCTCATACAATACTTAATACTCACACTTTATACTTAAATAATCCTTACCGTCATAAAGACATAGCTTAAAGAAGTGCTCCAATAACGATCATCCTCGCGTTCTTCGGCTTCCAAGAGAACCACAGTTTTAATGAAGTAACTAGCAATAAATGGATGTTCCTTTTCCTTTAGTTTCTAAAAAAATGTAAATAGGTCGTACCTTCCTACTGTATTTTCGCACGAAGTTACCTTCAATAGTTTTATAGTTGGTTTTAGGTATTGATGACGATCACTTCCCATAAGTTCACGTTCTTGCTCCTGGTAACTCAACCTCCAATAACGATTGTTATTTGGTACCATTTCATTATTCATGGGCTTGGGAACGACAAAGAAGGTCTTTTTCTGAACGGGGGCGTACGAAATGAACAAAATTTACATATTGGAATTAAAAAGAATATTAACGTTGATACCTGAAAATTTCTATTGAGGAGTTTTTGAACCGGCATGTGCCCAACATCGAATTCAAAGCATGGGACTAAATCAATGTCCATAACAATAGTTTCCCAGTCCATGTAACCTCTTAATTTTAAAGTCAAAGCAGGACCGGATTTGTGAACTTTCACCTAAAAGTGCAGGGAATAACATCTAATAACATCCAATCGAAATTTAAACTTACTAAAAACGTTGATTGAAGTATTTCTATTGAATATTGCCCAAAACACACCGGAAAAGTATTAAGAGCACGAGTAACCACCCGCTCCATCCACATTCTTACTTTATTATTATCCAGGTAAGGCCTCTCTTCGCTTTCTAATAAAAATTTAGATATACCTCTAAAATGGTTGTTGCCAATTAAAAAATATTAGGCACCTAATTCTACACTTGCCTATATGTATCAAGCATGTAAAGATGTCTTTTCACAGCCGGTAAATTGTTTAATTTTAAGATCGTATAACCCGGTACATCATCATCAGGAATCAGCTTCGGTTCGGAAAGTTTCGGCAATCTCAACAGCAAATCCAAATCGAATTCATTCGGGTCCTTCACTCGCAATCCATCGTAAAAACTGCCGCCGTAAAACACCCTTGTGAACAGTTTCTCGAATAGAGGATCTTTTTCTTTCATTTCAGGTATTAGTATATCTTCCAACAACTGCAACCAGGATATTTATGTCCTATATGAGTGGAGGGGTGTACGAGAAAAGGAACGAGAGTTTAGAGATTTTTACTCTAATCAAATCCATAAATAAACTCCTGGACAAAATTAACGCAACATCATAAATTTGCCACATTTTTTATGCTATTTTTGTTTGAATTTATGTAAACAGCGAAAATGGTGACATTGTCAAGGAACCAACCTATAATACAAAAAAAAAATCATCCAAATCGGATCATAAATTCAAACAAAAAATAGCATAAAAAATGTGGCAAATTTATGATGTTGCGTTAATTTTGTCCAGGAGTGTAGTTTAGTTTATTTTGATTATATTAGTATTTTACCTACTTAAAAATTAAGAATTAATTAGAAATATGATAAACATATTATTGGTATCGAGAGCAAGCTATCTGATGCAACAATCAAACGTAGATTTTTGGTACTTACCGATCTTAAAATAGCATTGTTCCTTCTAACTTCGACATCAGAAAGCGAAATGATATCCCGGTTTATTCGAATCAGAACGTTTTCTAAAGGTTTGTATTTTCTACGGTCATCCGCGTCAGCCATTTCACTTCTATAACTATTTCTAGTTAAAGTATAAAAGTAATATTATTTATGGCGCCCTTTGTACTCAATAACACTTACAAATAGGGCTGAATCAATTTGGTATGTTTGGTGTAATTGTAATTAGAAGCGAAACATGTTACAGCAAACTTATATACCTAAACATAGCGCATGTTTTGCTGCGTACTGTACTAATATTATCACATCACAAGCACTCACAAGTGTATCTAGAAACGTTTAAAACGTGAGCCGCAGTCCATCGCCTTTACAGTGACGTGGACGCCGGAAATTGTGAGGAAAAAAAAAATAAAGCGCGGCTAGAATAAACTCCTGGACAAAATTAACGCAACATCATAAATTTGCTACATTTTTGATGCTATTTTTTATTTGAAGTTATGAACCGATTTGGATGATTTTTTTTTTGTATTATAGGTTGGTTCCTTGACAATGTCACCATTTTCGCTGTTTATGATAAAATGTTCCTTTTCGATTATACCGGGTGTAATAAAAATGTAATGTTTTTTTCCGAAAATTCGTATCACCCTGTGGAGTATACTAGCAAACGAGACATATAGCAGT
The DNA here is from genome assembly GCA_918026865.1 of Phyllotreta striolata. Lineage (NCBI taxonomy): Eukaryota > Metazoa > Arthropoda > Insecta > Coleoptera > Chrysomelidae > Phyllotreta > Phyllotreta striolata. Next base: position 951,477 of record OU900099.1, read on the forward strand.
TGACATTAGACGGTAGATCCATCTTTTGTCAACATTTTCTTTTTTGGTTTACTTCATTATCTCTGTTATTAAAGGAGATATGCCGTTTTATAGCGTAACATGTTTTAATAGACTGTATTATTCAAAAGATTCATTGTTAAATGTTTTCAAGTAGGCTTTGGACCTTTTTTGACATTTCAAGCGATGTGTCAATATCGAATACATTATTTGTTATTTTAATCTTGAAAAATGAATCGTCCAAAAAATTATGGATGAGGGCTATTCAATGAGTCATATTGCAATGGAGCAATAATTCGAAGTAGAGGTGGGCATACACGTTATTAGCATTATAAATCCATTAATTTTATTGTTTTTGATTTATGTTCTTTTCTTGTTTCACTCGTTTCCAAAAAAATGTGTTTAATAAACTCTTAATTTTACTTTATGAAATAAAGTAATTCGTTAATTTTGTTTTCATTCATCAAAGCGAGCAGGAATTATTTTGTTATACAGATAACAAATAATGTATTCGATATTGACACATCGCTTGAAATGTCAAAAAAGGTCCAAAGCCTACTTGAAAACATTTAACAATGAATGTTTTGAATAATAAAGTCTATTAAAACATGTTACGCTATAAAAAGGTACATCTTCTTTAATAACAGAGATAATGAAGTAAACCAAAAAAAGAAAATGTTGGCAAAAGATGAATCTACCGTCTAATGTCAACTGCTATATGCCTCGTTTGCTAGTATACTCCACAGGGTGATACGAATTTTCGGAAAAAAACATTACCTTTTTATTACACCCGGTATAATCGAGAAGGAACATTTTATCATAAACAGCGAAAATGGTGACATTGTCAAGGAACCAACCTATAATACAAAAAAAAAATCATCCAAATCGGATCATAAATTCAAATAAAAAATAGCATCAAAAATGTGGCAAGTTTATGATATTGCGTTAATTTTGTCCAGGAGTGTATTTTTCAAATTTTCCAAAATTATCGCATTGCGATGCAACAGAAAAAAATTCAAGATTTTGAAACTGTTTTTAAATATTTTTATTAATATTTTAGTATAATAATGTATACGATGAATTATGAGGATAAAACCAATAAATTTGTTCATTTCGTGGCAGTTAATACATAAATAGATAAATTAATAAAATGTAGGTACAAAGACAATTAAGAATAAAAAGTATGCGTATAAATTAAATATTATTGTATATTTAGGTTTAGTGATGAATACAACCGAAGCTTTTCTTCTTCGGTCACTAGAAAAAATAAAATAAGGTGAATTTATTAATTCACTGGTTAAATATTAGTTAATATGTTACTTACAGAAATATTCCGCAAAAATTTTCGGATTATCCGTCATATTTTTCTCTATATTTTTTATAATGTTGTTAAGTCTACACTTCAGATTGCCCAATACAACAGGACTGATGTTCTGTATGAGATTGTTGTTTTTGTTCCAATAGTAAGGAATTTTCTTATTCTCAATGCATTCACAATACTTCTTCAAACACTGTAAATTAATAAAAAAATGCGGAATATTCTTATTTTGTCCGATTAATTGCCAATGGTAGGTACCAGTGATGTTAAAATTACTTTATAATATGTAATTAATTACAATTACAATTACTTTTGGCAAATTGTAATTAATTGCAATTACAATTACAAAATTTGCGAATGTAATTACAATTACAATTACAATCACAATTACTTTGCTTTGGTGTCAGTTTTAAATAATTATTTAGGGATTTGCAATCGGAATTAAACTTTCCACGTATTGAAAATATTAAATAAGTACTTTTGTGTCCAATGTAATTGAACAGTAATTGTAAAATGTAATTGTAATTGTAACGAAAGGAGTAATTGAATTACAAATGAATTACAATTGAGGAGCTTGTAATTAATTACCGCCTCAATTACAATAAAAGTAATTCAATTACTTTTTCAATTACTTGTAATTAATTACTTAACAACACTGCTTCTGGGATATAATAAACTGCAACCGGGGAAGCGCGAAAATAATGAACTCTTCATTTCTGGCTGATTTTCCAGTAAACTTGAATATTTTTTGTCGTTTAGAATAAAAAGACAATTTGTATTATTATCATCCTCTAAGTAATCCTCTAAGTAATTCAATTACTTTTTCAATTACTTGTAATTAATTACTTAACAACACTGGTAGGTACTTACGGTCATGAAGACATAACTGAAGGAAGTGTTCCAAAATGACTCGTCATCTTTGCGTTTTTCGGCTTCCCATATAACCACAGTTTTTATGAAGTAACTAGCAATGTATGGATGGTCCATTTCCTTTAGTTTCTACAAATCATGCAATTAAATAATAATATCTTTTTTTTTTGAACCTAGCAGTTACCTTCAACAGTTTAATGGTCGGTTTCAAGTATTGGTTATTTTTACATTCCATAATTTCCCTTTCTTGCTCCTGATAACTCAATCTCCAATAACGATTCGCGCAATTTATTGCGCTATTGTTTTTTATGGGTTTGGGAACAATAAAGAATGTTTTGCTCTGCATGGTTGTATATAAAACGGACAAAATTCAATTTGAGGTTTGAAATAAAATCGCAATTAATACCTTAAACCCGCTGTTAAGTTTCTTAACAGGTAGTTTGTCTATGTTAAACATAAAACATGGTACTAAATCGATATCCACAGCAATATCAACACGATCGATTGTACCGTTTAGTTTTAAAGTAAAGGCGGGTCCAGATTTGTGAACTTTCGCCTAAAAGTAGAGTGAAATTCAAAAATACTGATGCCCGATTTCACCAACCAGTTCCTAAAGTTAGGTAATACCTAAACCGGATTTAGGAATTCCTAAGTACAATTCGCATTTCACCATGCGCTAAGTAATACCTAAAGGTAATAGGAAATGCCTAAAGTTAGGACAGCTCACTGGGCTTGCCTAAAACATTTAGGAAATACTTAACCATACTTTCCATGAGAGTTCATGTGACTTAAGTCTTGACTGTCTTTACACTCTTTAGATGAACATTTAAAATGGGAGGAGAGTTTTTAGAAACTGGACGAAACTGATTTTTTTTCGCCTTTTTCGATATACAGGGTGTCCCAAAATTCACGCCCGTCCTTTCAGAATATGATTCAGCGGGCTAAAACAAATTAAATTTTAAGAATAAAATTTTTTCGTTTTGTCAATAATTTTATCATGTCAACGTATTCTCGATTAGAATAATAATGATCCATTTTTATAATAAAAAAATAAAATTCTACTTATGCCAATAATGACAGAAGTTGACAGAACGAATTAAAAAATTTTACCATCACCATAGCAACCTGCCAGTCATTTGTTTTTAGCTTACTTTGTTTTAATTAATTTAATTAAAATTTAATGGTTGAATTTAAATTTTTTTGTTTTTTTATCAATAACTCGGTTATCAAGGACAAAACGAAAAAATTTTATTCTTAAAATTTAATTTGTTTTAGCCCACTGAATCATATTCTGAAAGGACGGGCGTGAATTTTGGGACACCCTGTATAAAAATACGGCATTACAAATATTAGAATGAATTGAAGATGATTTTTAATTTTATACACAGGAAGTTTTTGGAACTATTGACCGTACACATGCATGTAAATATCCATAGTCATGGAGAAGAAGATGTAGAAATATTTTACAAATCGGAAAGGTTATTTTTCTAATAATGTACAGACTACATCTTCAGCAGATTTTAAAATAACTAACCTAATTTAAAGATGGCCCGGATCGTCAACATCTCTTCTCTTCTCTCAACATATTCAATTTCGATCTCCGCTTATTCGGTTTACACATCAAAATTAGCCAATGCTGCCAATAAAATTCAAAAAATTGTCGAAATCAAATTTTTACCTAGGTATTTCTTAGTAAGGGATTTCTAATGTTGGTGAAATTCGATTTAGGTAAGTATTCGATTTAAGTAATTCCTACCTTAGGAATTACCTAGTTAGGAAATACCTAACAACATGTTGGTGAAATCGGGCATGATAGAAAATAAACGGACTTACTATAAATTTTCCTTGTGGCAATTTCAATTCGTAGTTTCCTTTAGTATGCGGAAATGTATTAAGAGCTAGAGTAACCACACTTTCCATCCACCTTCTAACTTTATCATTATCCAGGTAACAGTCTTTCTCGTTCTCCAGTAATTTGGATAAACCGCTAAAATTGCAACCTAATGTGCAAAAAAATTACACATCGACATTTACACTTACCTATATCTTTTAGCCAGGTCAGCGTGTTTATTCAAAGCAGATAAATTGTTTAACTTTAAAGTAGTGTAACCCGGAACGTTAGCAATAGATACCAAAGGTTCGGAAAGCACCGGTAATGTTAAAAGTAAATCCAAATCGAATTCATTCGGTTCTTTGACTCGCAACTTATCATAATAACTGCCACCGTAAAACACCTTAGTATACATTTCCTTAAATAGCGGATCTTTTCTTTTCATTTCAGGTATTAGTAAATCCATCAACTACAATCAGGATATTTATTTATGCTTATACAGTATTTAGTATTAGTATTTTTTGTAAAAAAGAGCTAATAAATTACTTAGTTAAGTTTTGAATTTTCTCATGTAGAAATGTAAAAATTGATTAATCAATAATTAAATTATTAAATGAATTGAAATCATTTTAATTTTATTAAGTGCGGATCTGTAATTGTAATTTTTATTGGTTTATGTGAATGTTAATTCAAGTTCAATAGGTTCATTTCAGGAATTTCCATGAAAGTGTTAAGTAAAGCTGGTTTTATTAAAGAAAAAATAATTAATTAAAATAATTAAAATTAATTATAATGTACATTTTAACGTTTAAATTTTGGTAGAAAAACGGCATGCGGGAAAATAAAAAGTTGATGAATACATTCAGTTTTTTTATGCTCTTTCTGAATTTGAAATTCAATTTTTAAAAATATAATGTATAGGGTGTTGTTTTAGGGTCGGTCAAATTTTAATAATTTTTCTAAATCCGGACCTGGATTTTGTAATTTTTTAATGTGGCAATAAATTGTCCTAAAGGTATAGAATATATATGCCAAATATCAAAAATATATACTAAGTGATTCAAAAGTTATAGGTGTCGAAAGAAATAGCCCAAATTCAAAAAACACCCTGTAACTCGGTTATAAAGGGCGCAACACCCATAGTATATGGGTTTTTTGTAATCCCCTGGGTGACCTCTATATAGGGTTAAAATATTGCCCTTTCCCAATGAAACACCCTGTATTAAACAGTGGTATTAAATAGGTACTTACCGACATCAAAAGTGCGTTGTTCCTTTTCATTTCGTCCTTAGAAAGTGAAATGAAATCCTTGTTTATTTGTATAAGAATTGGCTCTAAAGGCCTGTACTTTTTCTTATCCTCAACCACCGCCATTTTTCAACTACAACTGTACTTTTTTTGTAACTCACGTAAATATAATTACATAGATTAGTTAATTGTTTCTATCAGATAAATACTTATTTATCAAGTGCATAATAGATGCTACAAAATGAATGCTGGGTGGTACCTAATTCATTTCTGTAACACGTTGCACTGTTTCATACTCTATACTGAATTCAAAAACTACACCAAATGAAACACAAAATGAACAAAACCAGTCGAATTGATTTAGTAGACTAGAAACGAAACATTTTATAACGAGTACGTGCTCATATTTCTTAAAAATCTTTAAATAAGGTACCCACATATTACAGTGTCGTAGGATGTAAATTTTCAAGGGATAATTGTACTCAAATTATTTCATGTTCATAGAACTATAAATTATCCTGGTTTAGGGCTTCAGAGTATATAATCATCTAATAAGAAAAATCTAAACTTTCGAAAGCTCATGATGTCTTTTAGTAGATAAATACCACAGGTGGAAATGCATTAAATTATAGGCTAGTATTAATTCAAAAGTACAATTATACGACGCTGGTTTTAAAGAAACAAATATTTCTTCTGTACTTCCCAGACGTCTCGATCAGAATCTTATAGAGTTGGTACGCTTAATCCAGTTTAAATGGATTCCGAGAAATATTATAGCAAACAAAAATGGATAAAAAAATGGCTAAGTGCGTACTTATGACAAGTAATTCTTGGAAATTTCTAAAGATTAAGGCGGTACTCACCTAATTTTTAAGGCAAATATCATCGATAAATAACAAATAGTACTAATCTGCCTCATAAATCTTGCAAAATTTAGATAGGTAAAATAAACACTTAAACAATTAAAATGCAACCTGTACCTACACTTTAAAACTTTTAGACATTTTCATACTCATTTTATTTATGTGCATAGATTGTTTTTAAGATAGTACAGAGACAAATGATTGTAAGTAAAGTTATCTGAAATGTTTTTAACTGGACGCCCATTTCCTTTCGATTGAACATCCTTAATCAGTTCAAAGATAAAAAATATTGTGTTAATTTCATTTAAAGGAAATATAGATTCTTTATTGTTGCTCCCCAATATTAGTAATTTCAACAAATTTCTCAAAATTTCTGTCTTCATTAAAAAATATACAGATTATTGTTGTTTCGAAAATACTTTTTTTTATTTCTAATTACAATAATTGTTGATACATAAAGGTTTTTAGCAACACAAAAAAGTACCTAAAAACATATTAAACTATAATAAGTGGTTTCAATTAAAAGCATTGAGAGAGGCGTATTAAGTAAATTACTAGTAAATTTTTGAAATATTTTGAGCTTCGAAAAAATCCACGCCCAGTAAACAAAATCACTTGCTATGCATGTTCCGAGCATGTCTTCTAACAGAAACATCCGTTCCTAAGAATGTTCGTAAATAACATACAGCATGTGAATAGAATGTCCTAAGAATATATTACAAACCCCTATAAGAAGCAGATATTACACATTCTAAGAATGTGCTGCAGCACGTTCTCTTAATATCCTTATCACTTGACTAGGCAAAGGTCTATAGCATGTCCTAGGAAGGAACGTTATAAGAATGTGCTATTAATGTCCAAAGGATGTCCAAAGGATGTCCAAAGGATGTCCAAAGGATGTCCAAAGGATGTCCAAAGGAAAATAAAAACATTATAAAGTATGAAAAAACCTAATATATATTTATGTAAGCCTAAATGTACACAATTGTTAATCGCAAGGTTCGTTGATTGAGTCCTGGGGAGGTTTTTTAAGCCTTTCTTTGGCTTTCACCAGCCAAATTTTTATAACCGAAGTTATATCAGTATCCATTGAAGTAGTATATTGTAGCTTAACAGCATCTAAAAACATAATATATTTATTATTACTATCCTTTCTTTTGAGTATTGTTAATCGCTGTCTTGATTATTTATCATGGTCTGGCTGGTCAGGTACATAAGCATTGTTTTGACGATTCACTGTAGCAGATAAAACTTTGAGCAGATTATATAGAATTCTAATATGTGCTCCAACATATATTATGAAAAATAAAAAAAACATACTTACCCAATATGCACCTTGCCAATAAAAGCCGCTAAATGAGCCGCTAAAAGTGAGGTTATCCTTTCGTTTTTCCTCTTTCTCTTAAACTGTACTCCAAATCCTTCTTTCGTTCGTTTGGCAGCCATTATACAATTATATAGAACGTACCTTATTTACACGTAAATCAAACAAACGTAAATCAAACAAACATAAATAAAACAAAAGTCAAAAAGAAAACAATTAGGAATATTAGCTATTAACGGGATGGCGTCAGGCGTGGTCAGTACCAATATACACTCAGTGTTGCCAGGTCGATTGCAAGCCGGGTTGCCAGGTACACTGAATACACCAACCCTTCTTTTTTTAAAACGCGTATCCACAAAAATGTCTTATAAAAGAGACATTACACAACACTCAGAGACAACTTACGTAAGCTGTCTCTGCAACACTCAACAGCCGACAACACCACTTGAACGAACACCAACAAGTTAGTTATTTCTCTCACTCTCTGCGGAAAGGATGACGTAAAAGTGAAATAGATATAAAATTATAAAGCATGTAATTCTTATAGGTTAACATGTCCTAATATAATATAAAAAATAATTGATTTGAGGTAGGAATATTAATTAAAACATACTTTTTGTAACAAAGACGAATTACGATTGTGCATGTGTATGTTTAGCACATGCTAAGAATATCCTTTTTATTAACCTGGTGAAATCTAACTATCATGTGAAAAGAACGTTTCAATAGGAATGTCCTAAAAACGAATGTTCTTGGCATGTGCGTTAAGGGATATCTTTTATACGCATGTGCTAAGAACATTCCCGTTCGGAATATTTCGCAAACGTATATGCATAGGACGGTCGCTAAAAGAATATTCTATAAAAGATATGTGAATAGCATATTCTAGGAATATTCTTAATTCGTATATCCGTTGTTGGACTTAAAACGTACATTCATAGAACGTGAATATACCTTTTTATGTTTACTGGGCGCTGCAACGAAACGAGGACAGAAAATTAATTTATTCATAGCCTACTAAATTGTGGTAAAAGCTTTTACTTCTTGTATCGATTAATTTGATGGAGAATCTGAAGAAGCGGTACTCTCAAGTTCGAGTTCAATGTCTCACTTTCACTCATTTTAATTCGACGAATTCGATACACAGCTAGTCAGAATTTCGTTAAATAGTTATTAGAAAAATGTTGTTTTTTGCGTTAATAACCGTCGGAGCGATTTTCTACGGAATGGTGGGCTCCCTTATGACCTGTTTTAGTGACTGCGATTTAGAATTGTGGTTGTGCGAAAAATTTGGAAAATCGCCAAGTAAGTGCGATTATTATTATTACTCTCCATTTCGTTTTATATTATTCATAATAATATATAATGCAATTACAAAAGTGTCACATGCCCAGCCCGGTCCTGCAATTTGTAGGTACTTGTCTATTATTCTCTAATCTAATCTAAGTTTGGTCTAAGAAGCTTATACATTTTCATCTCAGATTAATAACTAAACACTTTACTTGTTTATCTGAGATTTTCATTTATGTAGGTTTGATATACGTCAAAATTGACAGATTTGAAAATGACGGAATAATCGGAAACGGAAATGTGAAAAATTGACCTCATTAGGCATTCTAGATTTTTAGATTCTAGCGTTGCCAAAAACCAAAAATTTTTGACATTGACATTTGACGTTGTTTTTTGTTTTATCACAAAAAATTTTTTTTCATAAAAACAGTGATATTTTTTTTAAATTACCCAATAAATCGAAACATATGCAATAAGAAAATAAAATAATTTATCTTACCAAAAAATTAGTGCTCAGGCCAATCCTGTACTCGGCAAAAACAATTCTTCTTTAACCTTATTTTTTCCAATTTTTTCAAGCGGAATATTCCCACAGTATTTTTATTTGGTTTTTATGTTTTTAAACTTCGATCTCCAGTCGATTGTTTAGGTTGTGATTAGTTCATTCTTAAATTAGCCCATTCAATCTACGAAAAAATGTTTTTTACTGTAATAGGCATCGGTGTGTTCACTTACGGCGCTTTATACACCCTTTTAACCTGTTTAGCCGATTGCGATTTAGAATTATGGCTTTACGAAAAATTCGGAAAATCGCCACGTAAGTTTAATAATTAATTACGTAATAATTAATTTAAATTTGTTCATATCGAATCAAGTTTAATGTTAGCAATTTACATATAAAATAACTCATTACTTACCAATTATTTATGTACTATAATTAGAGATGGGTTTGTTAAACTTATAAACTTGTACCGGAGATACTAAAAATGGTTGAATATTGATAAATATCTTATGTATGTAGTACAAAATTCATGTACAAGTACCTCCTTTTGTGGTTTCAGGAAGACTAAAAGGGAAGGTGGTCTTCATCACTGGAGCATCCAGTGGCATCGGAGAATACACCGCATACGCCTTAGCCAAATTCGGAGTAAAACTAACCCTATCCGCAAGAAGACTGAACGAATTAAAAAGAGTCAAAACCAAATGTCTAGGTAAATAAACCTAATCACTTATTCACCGACTAGAAATCTACTATCTAACACCATTACTAGAACTCTCCAAAGGCCAATTAGAAGACAAAGATATCCTGTTGCTACCGATGGATGTAACCGATTGTGCATCGCACAAGAGCCAGTTTTCCAAAGCAGTCAGTCACTTTGGTAAAATAGATATACTGCTGAACAATGCGGGCAGGTCTCAGCGGGCCAATTGGGAGGAAATCGAGCTGGAAGTGGACAAGCAACTGTTCGATCTCAACGTATTCGCTGTGGTTAATTTAACTAGAGTAGCCCTCGAGCATTTCAATGCAACGGGCGAAGGACACGTCGCTGTTGTTTCCAGTGTAGCCGGAGTCATAGGAGCTCCGTACTCCGGAACGTACACCGGATCGAAGCATGCCATTCACGTGAGTTTATGTTGCGAATAAACTGGCAAATATGAAGCTGGATTGGTTCTCTTTCAGGGGTATTTCAACAGTTTGAGGATAGAAAATATGCGTAAAAACCTGCACGTTACGCTTTTGTGTCCGGGGCCGACTTTTACGAATTTTTTGGGGGAAGCCTTCACCGGCAAAGCTGGAGAGGTAGTGAATGTTTCGAATGAAATGAATTTCGTACAATTTTTATCTTCCAGAAATTAAATTCGTCCGTTCAAGAGACTGATAAACGAATGACAGCCGAACGGTGCGGTTATTTAAACGCTGTTGCTCTTGTAAATAAAACGCAGGAGTCCTGGATGGGGCTATTTCCTATTATCCCGTTAATTTACGTGTCTGTGTATTTCCCAGTGTTATTTAAACTGTAATACCCGTCGCAATTTCTTCGATAACTATTCTAATGGATTTGTTTTTAGGGCTGTCAAAGTTATAGGACCGCAATACCTCTTTAAATTGAGAGATAGTAAAACATTGGACCAGGTACAAACAGTTAAATAGTATAATATTTGTAATATATGATATAAAGCTCGATATATTTATATTTAAAGCATTTTATTTTTGCAGAACTTGCACAAAGACTGAAGGTGGAGGGTTTAGTATTTAGTATCAAATCGATCACACTCATAATTAACCTTTTTTTTAAACAATTTCTTACTCTAACGCATAATTTTCCAATAGTTCCTAAAACCCGAAATTCCTAAAACCGAATTAGTCGATAATAACATCGATAAAATATATTAACGAATATTTTATTACTAAATCTAAGTTACAATTAATAAACGTTTTGTTCAATGTGTTCTTTCCTTTTCTCCTTTCCCCTCAAAATGGCGGCTTTGAATAATTTGCAGTAGAGCTCGACGGACGTCGGGGAGTCATCGTTTCCCGGTACAGGGTAAGTCAGCAAATTGGGGTTGCAATTCGAATCGACAATACCGATTGTAGTAATCAACATTTTGGCTGAATCCCTGATAGCCGTGTGTTGAATTAGCACATTGTTCAAAGTGTTTAAGAATATACACAAGTCGGGGAGTCTGGTAACGCATCCGAATTGTTTGGTTGAATTCGTGAATATCCCTCCTCTCCAGAACCTGGTGTGCGCGAATTCCCCGCACTCTTTGGCCGTTTTCTCCACCAAGTAGGCATGCTGGGCTCCTCGGTTGAAGAATAATATTACACCGTCCCGATAAGCTATCTGAGCTGTTACGTTCAACGCAGTCCTCAAATACTCCGCCGTTTTGTCCAGATCGAAGATGATGTGTCCCAATCTACTGCCGTAGATGTACGGCAGCATTTTTTCGTCCAGGGAACCGTCCCGGTGTCCGAAATGCACCCGGGCATCGAATAAGTCTTTTACGGTGAACAGATTGTGGACGCGGAAGTAATCGGGGTGCAGCAGGACTTCGTCTCTCATCCTCTTGGGGGCTGGAAGTTATTATTTTAGAGGGATATTCGAGAGTGCTGTGATACGAGTACCTTTGTCCTGCTCTAATTGTTGCCGGTGGTTTGCTGAGAGATACAACGATCTCAGGTTGGCGAATGTGGTGTTATTAATTCTTTTCAACATTTTGTGGTGGTTTAATTGAGAATATTGAGATTATTTTAAATTGAAAACATAACCTAAAATATATTCACATTCAGACAGAATTTGGAATTCGTGGCCTTTGTCTTTATTAGTACTCGGTTATTTTGCACAAAAAAGAAGTAGAAAATTGACGTTTTCTTCTTCTCTCACAAAATTATCAATAACAAAACAAAGACAACTTGAAACACACAAAAATCTATTTTAATATAAAATAAATACCAAACAATGTCTAGTATATTAAATTCACATAATAAACAACCATTTAAAGTTATAGAAGTACCTCTAAGCAAGTTCAAAGATGAGATAATCCCACATCACCAGAATGTTTTCGAAAGTTACAAATCGAATATAAATATGGTTAGTATGTGCGACTTATTTTCTAACGTAATTTAATAATTGCGATTATTGTAGTTAATGGCTATCTCCGATGAACAACAACTTAGAAAGGAAATTAAAGCGAAGAAACGAAACGTAAAGCAACTAAGGGATCTTATGTACGAGTTGGATACTCTACGAACGCAAGTTGAGGACGAAAACTTAGATCAATTCGATACAAAAACGTTGTCTTTAAGAAAAATATTACTTAATTTAATTAGTGGATATTCGGGTAATAAACCAGTTACCTTTATTTATGAATAAATTTAAGTACAATCGTTTGTAGAATTGGAGAAAATGGTGAACAATACCTTAACCAATGAACAAAGTAACGACAATATGGGTAAAGAGAACCAACAGCCATTCGAAGGAACTAGTCACATACAAATTCACGCGAACATTGAGGATATTAAGCTGAACGAACGCCTAGAAACGCTCTCGAAGGTCGAGAACATCAACCGCGATGTAGAAGATTTACATGAAATGTACAAAAATTTACACGAAATGGTCGGAACCCAGGCCGAGAGTGTCGATCACATAGAAAATTGCGTCGAAGACGCCCACCAGAACGTCGAAATCGGCACTAGGAACTTATCTAAAGCTCACAAGTGAGTATTATTAGTTTCATGTTGACTCTTACCTCTGGGACAAGCAGCCTCTTCCTCTTGACCAGAGATATTCCTTTGCATTTCTTGTAGATTAAAAGCGGTGGCGTATCCGGTTACAGGGGCATTTCTAGGTGGAATAATTGGTGGCCCGATTGGACTGGTCGCAGGGCTAAAAGTGGGGGGCGTCGCGGCGGTGACGTGCGCCATAGCTGGCTACACGGGTGGTAGGTGGTTCAAGAAGAAGACCATCGAGAACTCCGATGAGCCAGAAATTCCAAGTGTAAACGATGATGCTGATAACAAAAGTGATCCGGTAAAGAAGGAAATTTGACGGTGTGCTTTATGTTAGGTTTAGTTATGCTTAACAGTTTACATCACAAGCATTTTTTGGTTGTATTTTTAATTTTAATCGAAATAGCTTTTTGGAATAAAACTTTTTTTCAAATAAATATAAATATTTTGTATCAATTAATCGTTCCTTAAATTAAACGAGTCTTTAGGATTTCTATAAAACATTTTGCAATATTTTTTCATTTGACTTGAAAAATCCAGTAAAAAAAGTACCAATCCTATTGGCTAGGACAAAACGTCAATTCTAGTTATAATCTAGGGAAATTTGTTCAAAACATCAAATATTGGCAGCACTCAACAATATCGATCGATTAAATTTTTTCAATTATCACTACTAATTACTCTTTTACAGTCTATAAATAACCTATTTTATCATTTTATTAACTTTCTATCGTCTTATTAACATACTAATCACATTTTTAAGTGGTTTTATTCGAAAATTATAGGGTTTTTCGTGCAAACCTCAATTCAAGTTGGCAGCGCTGTTTGAATTTTTCGGCTTCGCCATTTTGTTGATGGTGGTCGATCGGCTTGACTCACTATTGTAGCGTGTTATCAAGTTACTGAATTAAATCAATTTATTTATTGATTGCGATTGCAAATGTAGAATAGCGTTGCATTTGATGCAAAGAGCTGCACGTCGGCTACGTTTAACCATTCGGAAATAATGTGAGGTAGTTTTAGTTGGAATTCGGCTCGGAAGTATTTTATTTTAATTAGAGTTTTTTTTTCGATTAAAACAACCATGTATACGGTGAGTATTCGAGTTTTTTCGATTGTATTGCATCGAACTTTTCCCCAAAGTCGATTTATATATCTTGTTTGCCTTAAATGAATGGATATTTTTACATAGGGCACAAATACTGATCAGGATAACCGGTTCAGCGATAAAGAGAAGAAACTTCTCAAGCAGATGAAGTTTAGTCCTTGTTTAAGTCAGCAGGTACGTCTATTTGTTTAACATTAATTTATTTGCGTTCCAATCGTTACTAATAAACACAAAATTTCATCTGTAATAGTGTTTTTGTATTAACACCATTTGCATATTTTAGTCAATTGATTCAATAATAATTTTTAAACGCAATCATTTCAGGTGGATATGACCAAAATCAAGATAGAAGTAATCAAGCCTTGGATTTCTGATAAAGTAACGGAAATATTAAAAATCGAAGACGATGTAGTCGTTAACTTTGTTTACAATCAATTAGAAGTTAAGGTATGAACATTCTCAAATATTTCCATATCAGGATTGTTATTTAAATTCACTTTTTCCGTATGCACAGTTTCCGGATCCAAAGAAGATGCAGATTAATTTAACCGGCTTTCTCCAAAGCAAAAACGCCATGGAATTCATGGCCGAACTTTGGGCCCTTCTACTATCCGCTCAGGAGAACCCTTCAGGTATACCCGAATCCTTAATAAACCTAAAAAGAGAAGAACTCGCCATCAAAAAGGTAAAAACAAACCTAATCCTCCCCGCTTCACAACTAATCCTTATTGTTCGAACGACAGGAGAAGGAAGAAAGGGAAAAGTCGGACAAAGAGAGGAAATACCGCGATCGCGACCGGTCCCGTTCCAGGCGTTCCAGATCGAGGTCGAGGACCAGGAAGACGTCCAGGGATCGTTCCAGCCGCAACAAGGACAAGAAATCCAGGAGCAGGGACAGAAAGTCGCGCAGCAGGGACAGGAAATCGAGGAGTCGAGACAAGAACTCGCGCTCGAGCGACAGGAAGTCGAGGAGCCGCGAAAGGAGCAGGACGAAGGACGGCGTCAGCAAGTCGAGGAGCAAGGAGAGAGAACGGACATCGAGAAGCCGGTCCGGTTCTGCTAAAGAAAACGAAGTCGTCCGGAACAACGGAGACATCAGTCCTAATGAAAGAACCAACGGTAGGGAAGAATCGTTGGATAAGAACGGGTAAGGTTTTTACGTACTATACATCGATTAGTTTCTTACGTTTTCTATTTATGTTTGACAGTACAACGGTTCCCGTACAGCCGGTTTCCAAGCTGCAGGCGAAGTTGATGTCGCTCGCCGAGAACAAGAAGCTTTCCAGATCGAGGTCGCCGAGCAGGAGTCGCACCCGGTCGAAGTCTCGCAGCCGAGGGGCTCGATCGAAGTCGAGATCGAAGTCGCGATCGTCGAGCCGGTCGTTCAAAGGCAGACGGTCCAGGTCGACGTCGAAGACGCTCAAGGACAAGCGACGGTCGCGATCGAGCTCGGGCTCGAAGGAGAACTTCGAGATCAGAAAGAAGGAGGACAGCGTGCAGAAGAAGAGGCACTACAGGTCAAACAAGGACAGCTCCGACAGCGAGGCGGATTCGAAGAGGAAGAGGTCGAGGTCGAAGTCGCGCCGAAGGAAGGACAGCCCGAGGGGGAAGAAGAGGAGTCTGTCGAGACGGAGGTCTACCAGCAGACGGAGGAGTATATCTAGAAGGTGGGATTTTTATCGCCATGATAGAGTTAAAAAATGTGCACACAATGAGAATCTATTAAAATAATCCCATTCGAGTTTTACCAGCTTCGAGGAGACCACAACTCTCAGAACTATGTAGATAATCGGGTCTTGTAAAGATGTAAAAGAAATTTTAGGTTTTGTTTTAATCGAAGTAAAAAGGACGGAGCCTTCTTTGGCACGGATGCCTCGCCGAGTTCGAACTAAATAAAACATTAATTCGAGCTCGAAAATTCTATCGTTTAACATATTCTTCGAAATTACAGATAGATTTTTACTTCCAGACGAAGCCCATCGAGAGGCAGGCGAAGCATCAGCCGCGACCGGCGCCGCCGCAGCCCGTCCAGGCGCATTTCGCCGAGAAGAGGCCCCGGCCCTCGCAGGAGCTACAGCCGCAGGAGTCGCTCGCGCAGAAGGGGAAACAGCCGGCCTCGCAGGGGCAGCCCGAGAAGAAGGTCCAGAAGCATCAGTAGAAACAGGTAATAGTTTAACGCAACACATTTACGGTGGTATACACTGTTGGAAAATTATTCGCGCATAATAGGGAAATCGATGTTAAATTCTTAGCCGGCTGAAATCCAGTCTACCAGTGTACATTTCAATAGAACGTCGCGATTAATTCTAATAAATTTAATTGTTCTACTGGACTTCACTCCGCGATTTGGTTTGGTTTAGATTAAAAATCAAATAATTTCGACGGTTTCGACACTTCGACAGTATCAAAACGGGTTCGGATGGGTGAACGTCGAGTCGATTACAAAGAAATGAGAATTTTTAAACGATAATTTATTGAAAAAATATCACTAATATTAAAATAGAATCATGTAGATATGTCTTTTTGCCACAATGGCTTGAAAAAGAAAGTAAAATCTAAGAAAATAATAAAAAGGAAACTCCAAAAATAAACTTAAAGATTATTTTAAAACAGAAAATAAAAGAACTCTAAAAAATAGTCTACCGCTTTCTGCTAAACAATAGCCAAACCTGCCATACAGATGTCATCCCATATTACTGAGCTGAGGTATAATTCTAGCTGAAAATTGAATTATTTTTTCCCTTATTTCAACAAAATTTGTTGCTGTTTCAAAACTGTACCTACCGATACACACATTTTTTTGAAATATCCCCAAAAAACCTATTAATTGTAGTTTCTAAATAATTTTGTACCTCATACCTAACACAAATAACTTTGTACCTCTACAAATCGCGGCGTGCGGTCCAGTAGAACAATTAAATTTATTAGAATTGATCGCGACGTTCTATCGAAATGTACACCGGTAGACTGGATTTCAGCCGGCTAAGAATTTACCATTGATTTCCCTATTATGCGAAATTAAATTTCCAACAGTGTATAAATTTTATACCGGATAATCCGCAGGTTCCGAAGGAGCCGCAGCAGGAACAGGAACTCGTACAGGCGGCCGACGCCGTCGCGCGAACGCGACCGACGATTGTCGAGAGATCGCCGATCGAGGTCCCGAAGACGGTCCCGTGACCGTGGCAGCGCGCGCAGGAGATCACCGCCGAGGGAGAGGTCCAGGCAACGCCGGCCGAGCCCCAGTCCGCAGAAGAGGGACAGCCGCCAGGAGGACAGGAGGCCGGCGCGCAAGGAGGAACCGCGTCTCGAACCGCCGCCGAGGAAGGTCGAAGAGGCCCGACGGAGGATCGAAGAGGAGCTGAACCGGCACGAGAAGAAGGAGAAGGAGGAATCGGAGCGACGCAAGAAGGCGGCGGAGCAGGCCGCCTCCGCCCCCGCGACCGTCACCGACGCGTCCACCAAACTCAAGGAGAAGGATCCGGAGAGGGAGAAGAAGAAGTCGAGGAGCGTCTCGCCGGGGGAGGAGAACTATCCCATTCCGCCGCACGGTCCGCCGAGGTACTCGAGGAGCCTCTCGAGGACTCCCTCGCCGTTCATCAAGGCCGACGAGTTTCCGCCGAAGCCGGCGAAGACTTCCGGCCCGAAGGACGAGAAGAAGAAGTCGCACAAGGAGAAGGTCGCCAAGAAGGTCGTCAAGAAGACGTCGAAGAGCGACACGGATTCGAATTCGTCGGATTCCGAGAGCGAGGAGGAATCGAAGAAGGACAAGAGGAAGGTGAGGACGAAGAAGAAGCTGAAGAAGAGGGAGTCGTCGAGCAGCGACAGCGACGACGATCGTTCGTCGCGCGAGGTCGAGGTGAAGAAGCGCAAGGACAGAAAGAAGAGAGATTCCAGCGAGGAGAAGCCGCCCAAGAAGCGACACCAATCTTCCGATTCGGAGGAGGAGAAGAAGGCGAAGAAGAAGCGTCGGTCTCAGAGCACCGACAAACCCAAGAAATTGAAGAAGGATTCGAGCGACAGTGACGTTCCGAAGAAGAAGAAGCGCGTCGATTCGTCGGACGATTCCGAAAAGGAGAAGCCGAAGAAACACAAGAAGGACAAGGACTCTTCGTCCGACAGCGACGACGATTCTTCCAAGAAGAAGAAGCACCGAAGGAAGGCTAAATCGAAGTCGGGCAGCGATTCGGACGACGAGGTGGAGATTAAGAAGAAAAAGCGCGACAAGAAACACAAGAAGAAGAAGAAACACTCGAAGAAACATAAGAAGCATAAAAGGAAGAAGCAGGAGAGCGACGACTCTGACAACAGCGAATCGGAAGTGGTGAACGAAGACGAGAGGAAATTGAGAGAAAAGGCTTTAAAGTCGATGAAGAGGCAAAACTCTAGCGATAAGTCTGAGTAAGTTTACCCATAAACAAAAACAAACAAAAAAAAGAGTTTTTAATGCGATTATCTGGTATTTTGAGTGTTGTTTTATTAGATAAAAATGTAAACTTAACGTCTTAAAAATAAATAATTGTATGTAAATGGTTGTTTACTTAATTTATATGTACAATAGGCAGGTTGTTGGGACTGTGAAGTGATCCGAGCGCCTGCCATGCATGCCCAGCTGATTCGTCCAATATCACACACACACCCTGTTTTAATCAACTTTCAAGGTATCATCTCGCTACCGACTCACTACCAACGGGTATCTCAATCAACAAGGAGCTTGTTTGTTATCGGTAATGTATGTTTTTTCTATAGAAATTTACTTGACAATTTACAATTAGTAGTACATAAGAATCGAGCGTAAGCATCCTTCAGGTTGGAAGAAAAACCATTTCGATGTGTTAACAGTAAGTCGAAGAAACTGATACCAGTACGGAATAATAATAAATAATACAACGAATATTTCGGATCGCATCAAAATATTCGTTGGATATTGTTAAAAATTGTTTAATTCGAACTGATACTTGGCCGTATTTCTTCATATATTCTAGTAATATCTCTTCGACATCGACGACACGGCATTGTGGCAGATTTGCCACAAGATCGTTGTATCTTCAAAGCGTCCCCCCGTCCATCGGCTACTCCACCAAGTAGACCTAAAGGTCTACCGAGCGATCGGGTCTAACGGACAAACCGGACGTAAGTTTACATTCTGGAATATTGCTTATGCGAAGATAATTTGTTTATGGTTAAGGTTAATAAAAATCGAAATCTTTTACGTGTTTTTTTATTTTTCCTTTGGCGTTTAAAATGTCATTTTTAGGTATTTTAATGCAGTTCAAAATTTCCCTAGTATGTTAATTCTGTCATTTGACTAGAGGAATTTTACAATATTCAGTTAAATTAAGCTCATATCTCCTCCCGATGTTTTTGTTTATATTCAACTATTTACGGCTTTTTTAATTTGTAAACATAACCTTACATTAAATATATCTGTAATATAAAAAATATTAGTTACAATCTGGCAACATTGCAACCGGTTGGCTCTTGACATTTAAAATTTTATGATACGTTATGGATAATTTCAATCAACAGAAGAAAAAATTCTGATTTGTGTGACTGTAAATTACGAAATACGGTCCTGTCGTTAGCACGTGAAATTTTTTGTATAATTGGTTGCCTATATTCAGGAGTTCACCATGGCAATTTCATTCCAAATACGGTAGTCTCAACAAAATATATTGATCAACTTTGGCTGTGATCGTAGTTCGTAGTAACCAGTCTGTGTATTAGTAGATTGTTGTATAGTAGGCCGTTTTCCGTTTAGTTCTAACCTCCAAATTTTTTTATTTTCAAAATGTTGACTGAAAACGTTCGGTTTTTTGAGTTTTTCAACATGTGATAGTTTCGCCGTAACAAAGTCGCCGAGTTTTCGTGTCTTTCGTTGATTTTCTTTAGTTTGAATATGATTGTTACTAGGACACCGCAAGAATGTTTTTCTGTCGATGTAAGTACATTTCGCATTTGCTTCCTGCTTTTGATTTTCGAGGCTTTTCGGACCTTGAAGGAGTTGTTAATTCGTATTCTTTATGTGATTATGAATGTAATTATCGGCAGGATGTTATTGTTATTATTTTTATAAACATGTAGGTAAGACGAACAGATGGGAACGTAGACGACGCAGGCGGTTTCGGCGATTTAATTAAAATTTATAATTTCTAATTGACTCATTCTGTTTTAAATTCATAATTTAGACGCGTACAAATTGTACCACAAAATTAATTGCTTCTCTAAAACGGAATAAACTTAACAATACATCAAAAAAACTTGCATTTACCCAACATTCATTTATGCTTTTAATTGGATAGGTGGGTATTTATTTCATTTTATATTATAATACTTTGATTAATTTCAAGAAAACTTACATGTTCAAGTTACGTAAAGGAATTATTAAGAAACTTTTAGGGCATAATAATATACATATCAATCGCCTGTTACATTACTTAACCAAATTATTTTTTCAGCAGGATAATAATCGAGCATAGATTTTATTAACCTGTTGGTAAATATTGGATGATAACATTACAATCGAGAATTAATCAATTGTTTGAATTGATCGAATTGTTTAATCAAATGTGGAAGCAACTTCCATAAAGAGATAATTTGCAAAGGGGCAATGAAAAACTGAAGAATAAGAAGGGAAAATGTATGAAAAAGTAGAGAAAGAAAACAGATTTTAGTAAGAAGAAAGTAATTGAAGAGAAAATGTTGATTTATTCATCCAGTTACTTTTTGGTATAATAAATCCAGCTAACAGTAACACCAATTTTGTTTACTTCGTGCAGTAAACACCGAATATTTATTAACTAGAAAAAAAATCATACAAAGTCTAAAATCAACGTTCCACATTAAACTGATTATTCGCACTTATGTAATACTTAATTTTAGTGTGCTTAAAATAATGGCATGATGTCATGTTTTTGATCATTAAACGGTTACACCGTTAACGACCACTGGAAGTCCATAAACCGCAGAAAATTTTCATTCGAAACCGACGACTCCGCTTTTTGCATCATTTAATTAATTTAATGCATGCCACTGGGCGTCGTAATATCGACAAAAAGAATAAAATTGATTAGCCCGTTCCGTGCGGAGGAAAATTAGACGTCGAAACAGTTACCTTAATCATTTTAATGGATTAAAAAATGCGTATGTAATTCGAACATGAACCGGTTGAAACGGAAAACGAGCAAACACAGGTGTGTACAGCAAATACATCTTATTTCTTCTTTAAAATACACTCGATAAAATCTATCGCTTTATTGTAATCCTTATCTCTCATTGCAATTGAACAATAACGGTTTTAGTGCTGTTAATAGTTGATAAATAAAATTATCGAATGAGTGGCGATGTTGTAAAAAATGCAGGTACTAGCCCGATAACTGACGCTGAATTTAAAATTTAAATTACCGGTTTTAATATATTGTTTTTGTAAACTGGTATGAGCTATTTTTAGAAATTACTTACGCTCTTCCACAGAGCGAGAACAAAAATCAAATTGCACCAATTAGTTTTTCGTGTAAAAAAAATAATAATCATTAACATCTCCATAGGAACCAAACGATCCGCAGCGGGAATATAACATATGAATAATTAAATAAATCATCTCGTTAACGAAGAGGAATAACTACTATGTATACATTACGCGAATAATCGTGATAATAGTACCGAGAAAACGATGATCGAATCGAGCACCTCTACAGATAACCCAGCAAAATAAGCCCTATAGACGAATGCGTTTCGACGTTATCGACGATTTGACTCACTTTTTTTTTCTTATCGGGATGCAACAAAGCGTTTCACTGTAATCGATTCGTGTACATAACACGGACACTTCGATGGCATGACATTCCTCCAAAGATCCATATCCGATATCTCGAACGTAAAAAGTCAATCGTGAAAATCGACCTTGAACGATCTCGGGCTCGCTTTTGCATCGTCGCTTGATGGGCTTTTGACAGCGGCGTCGACTACTCGATCAGTAACAGGCCAATTTTCATCGCTTCCACTATATCTCCACAACCTGCAGCCAGATTTTAACGACCCTTGTATATCTAGATATTTAGGTAGAAAGTGGAGTTGATAGATTATTTATTACCGTCTAAGGGCCGGTTTATCAATTGAGGGATAACTCGCCGAGTTAGCCAACCCTGGGTTACCTCTAACTCTGGGCTAAATTGCGAGTTAAGAATAAAAGTGTTTATCCAAGCTTTTTTAACCCTGGGCTAGCAAACCCACGAAATGCTGAAAGGTTGGCAATACATTATAGACGTTGAAACTTTGGCAACGTTGTTTTGTGCTCGTTTTTGACATTTCTTGACTATAATAACCTAACTTTTTTGGTTTTGAATATTTGAAATGAAAATTAGAAGTCAGAAGAATAAATATGGCGGATAGAAGGAGAGAATCGAATTTTTCCGAATTCGAAAAAAAAACTTGTTTGTAGGAAATTTTACCATGTCTTCTATGGGCTTTAACACAAACAAAACGGTTTCTTTTTTTAATCGAAAGCGAGCGAAAAAATCATACTCATAAAAATCTTCAAACGGATTTTGCCGTGGCCTTACAATTTAGGGCCCCCGCTGATGACCTATAAATTCTAGAACGTCTTGGTCGTCATCGCTAAAATCTAGTTCTTCCATTGGATTTACTTAAAAACAATGAAAAAATGCGTTTGACAACAGAAAAACACGCAAATTTTAGGTTAACCCAGAGTCAAATCCACAAAACCTGCCAAATTTGCGCGGGTTAAGATAACCCAGGGGTATCGCTCGAGTTAACAGTTGACCCGCGATGGGAAAAACACTTTTGGCAGTTTAACTCAGGGTTATCTTTAACTCGAGGGGTAACCTTCAATTGATAAACCGGCCCTAATTAAAAGGAATTTAGGTCATTAAAACCCTCTGTATACCTACTCCAATTTCTTAAAGAACCACTAGAAAGCCGATTCTTTCTAAAGCAGATGGTTCGAGTTCATCGTTGGAAATAAAAGAAACGGTTGACATTTTTAGTACCTTCATAAATGATGGTCTTGTACGCCGCTGATTTATTACGAAACATGGCCGAGCTGTTATTCTTTGGCCCGTAATTACTATTCGATTTTTGAGACGTGAATCACCGAGATCGGCCATCGAAAAAACAAACCATTTTGCCGAATCAGTCGAGCAGTCTATGACCATATGGAGGCAAACGAAATGGTACTAAAACCATAGGCGTGGTTCGAGGTTGTCCAAAGGTTGCGGGACGAATTAATAATACTCAAGGTCCTAAAACACGAAGAGGAAATGATGCATTATAATGAGCTATTAATAGATAGGAAATTTCTAATACAACACTGTGCGGAATCGCCACTTAGGTAAATTACAGTTAGGATTTTTTTTTTCATTCCGATAGCGCCTCAAAGAGCTTCATTAAACGTTTTGTGATCCGTTTATTGAGCCGTTGCGCAAGAGGCTTTTTAACGAACATGACTTTCATCTTGCCCGAGCGTTAATTAACATTTTCTTTACAGGATAATTTGATTCCGCGACAGTCGCCTGTCAAATATTAATTAATAAAATATCGATTCATCGAAGTCAGAGTCGGTTCCGAGCATTTTTGAAATTTCTCCTCTTATCTGCGCAAGTATGTTAAAAAAATATTACAGTTGTTTATTGAACGTTGTCGAATGACAATGGATTATTATTGATCCAAACGCTTCGATAAGATACAAATTTACAACACACGACTGCTACGATAAATATCCGAAGTATGTCATATTATAAGCACGGCTGTAAATATACTTACGGGGTTAGCGATAAGAGACGTCCTGTATATCATTCTCCGGCCGCCTCGCAGTTTTTCGTTTGCTTATTAACGAGGACAAAAAGTGCAACGAAAAAAAAATATCCGAAACGAGAAAGACATTGTATTCAATCTACCCGACCGTGACTCTCTCCTTTTGCTAAATAGCTGTATAGCTGCAGACGCAGCCGAAGCTGACCGTTTTAATACCGTAAAAAAGTTTTTAGTTACCTTTTAACGATACCGAATCGAAATAAACGTAGGTGTAAGAACTTGTCGCTGTTTAGCGACACTCGCAGCCGAAAGTAGTGAGTTTCTTTTAGTGTACAGTGTGTGTCACGACGAAGGCCCATTAGAAGTATCTGGAAAAGTAGGTGTAATTAAAATTTGAAAATTTGTGTACAAGTATTAGTCGATGCGCTCTATTCAATGGAAATATTTTCAACTTTTCTTTACTTCCGGTTATACCGGAAGTGGACAGCAACTTTGTTATTTTAAATGGGACACCCCATATATTAATATATTTTCGAAATGTACGCAAAATTTTAGAGTGCTTTTGTCTAAAAAACTTTTTTCAAAAATGCATACTTTTTGAGTTACTAATTTTTTTTTGGAAAATTTGACCGATGCAGACCCTTATAAATTATTTTTTTTACGGTGATCCCTTTAAAGATATGGATATGGTTTCTGTAGGGTGGCCACTAGCAAGGTCAAAGGTATTTGAATATGTGTTAAAAAACTTTTTATTTTATACGGGGTGTATACAAAACATCTGAAAAGTTGAACTTCAAAAATACCAAGTCTTTTCATTTTTTTTAATGGAACCACCCATTTTTTTCTATTTTATTGAAATCAGCGATAAAAAATAAGGACAGTTCATGTTTATTTCCCTATACCTAAACCTAATAGTTTTGAAGATATTTAATATTTTACATAAATCTTACTTTTCTGCCTTATTCTTAAATAACTCTGTTTTACAAGTTGGCCATGTAATATCTCACAAGTACCAAAATTAATAATCAATTAATTACAAACAATTTACATGGCCAACTTGTAAAAACGGATTATTTAAGAATAATGCAGAAAAGTAAGTTTTAAGTAAAATTTTTAATATCATCAAACCTATTAGGTTTAGGTATAGGGAAGTAAACATGAACTGTCCTTATTTTTTATCGCTGATTTCAATAAAATAGAAAAAAATGGGTGGTTCCATTTAAAAAAATTAAATAATTTGGTATTTATGAAGTTCAACTTTTCACATGTTTTGTATACACCCTGTATAAAATAAAAAGTTTTTTTAACACTGATTCAAATACCTTTGACTTTTCTAGTGGCCACTCTATAGAAACCGTATCCATATCTTTAAAGGGATCCCCGTAAAAAAATAATTTATAAGGGTCTGCATCGGTCAAATTTTCCAAAAAAAAATTAGTAACTCAAAAAGTATGCAATTTTGAAAAAAATTTTTTAGACAAAAGCACTCTAAAATTTTGCGTACATTTCGAAAATATATTAATATATGGGGTGTCCCATTTAAAATAACAAAGTTGCTGTCCACTTCCGGTATAACCGGAAGTAAAGAAAAGTTGAAAATATTTTCATTGAATAGAGCGCATCAACTAATACTTGTACACAAATTTTCAAATTTTAATTACAACTACTTTTCCAGATACTTCTAATGGGCCCTCGTCGTGACACACACAATGTACCTCTTAAATTTTCGTTAGCGTTTCAGTAAATTTCGGTTATACTATTTCGATTTTCGAAGCGATATCCCCGCGAAATTCGCGCGCTCTCCGACGCACTACTTTCGACCGCGACTGTATCTCCATCGAGTTTCGGCGCGAAGTCCCCGAAGAGCGAAGTTTCGCTTTCGTCGGTCGAACATGTCGGGCTACAGTAGTTCCTTCGCCCGTTTGAATTTGAACGCGTCCGGCCGATACGACGGCGGGTTTTCGAGCGTCGGCGGGCGTCGCGACGCCGTCGACGCCGGTCCCTGGGCACCCCGCAGGACCGGCGACGCCTGCGGTTACGGCGACGTCGACGGGGACGGGCTCAAGTTGTGGGAATTCGGCGGCGGGGTAAGTTGAAAATAGATTATCGCTGGGACCGATTAGAACTAGTAAAAGTGACTCGATTCTTCTCATAAACGACTCTTTTTAGAAAGCGAATCGACTCGATTGGTCAGATAAATGACTCTCTTAAGTTAGATAGTTCACCCTATTTCGTGGTTAACTTATTCTCTTGTCCAAATGACTTTTTAAATATACTGAGTGACAAAAGTTAAGGAAGTTCGCAAATTTTGCGATTATTTTAAAAGTTACAGACTTTTTGATCATCAAATTTTCGAATATGCGAAATTAAATGTTTTCTCTCATATCCGAGTGGATTTTTTTGTCCCTACCTTTACAAGTCATACTAAAATTTGGCAATCAAAAAACCTGCAACTTTTAAATTAATCTCAATATTTGTGAACTTCCTTAACTTTTGTGGAGCAGTATATTATTGACTCGTTTCGATAGGTAAACGACTATTTTAGTGAATCGATTCTTTTCATAAACGACTCTTTTAGAAAGCAAATCGACTCGATTGGTCAGATAAATGACTCTCTTAAGTAAAACAGTTCACCTTATTTCGTGCTTAACTTATTCTCTTATTCAAATGACTCTCTATTAAATATATTATTGACTCGTTTGGATAGTTAAACGACTATTTTAGTGAATTGTTTCTTCTCATAAACGATTTTTTTTAGAAAGCGAATCGACTCGATTGGTCAAATAAATGACTCTCTTATGTAAGATAGCTCATCCTATTTCGTGCTTAACTTATTCTCTTATTCAAATGACTCTCTATTAGACTCGTTTGTATAGTTACACGACTATTTTAGTGACTCGATTCTTCTCATAAACGACTGGTTTAGAAAGCAAATCGACTCGATTGGTCAGATAAATGACTCTCTTAAGTTAGATAGTTCACCCTATTTCGTGGTTAACTTATTCTCTTGTCCAAATGACTCTCTTTTAAATATACTGAGTGACAAAAGTAAAAGAACACCAAGAAACAAATTTTATTTTTCATTCAAACCTTAGAGAGTGTGTACAGCACCACGGTGGTGCAACACATTTTTAATTTTTTTTTTTATGTTTTGTTGTTAATTTGATGAATTAATTTTAATCATTTGTTTATTTTTCTCTTATACATGTAACTAGAATAAATGATTAAATTTCAACAACAATTTTTTGGTGTTCTTTTACTTTTGTCACTCACGTTTGTATAGTTAAACGACTATTTTAGTGAATCGATTCTTCTCATAAACGACTCTTTTAGAAAGCAAATCGACTCGATTGGTCAGATAAATGACTCTCTTAAGTTAGATAGTTCACCCTATTTCGTGCTTAACTTATTCTCTTGTCCGAATGACTCTCTATTAAATATAAACTGCTCCACAAAAGTTAAGGAAGTTCGCAAATTTTGCGATTATTTTAAAAGTTACAGACTTTTTGATCACCAAATTTTCGAATATGCGAAATTAAATGTTTTCTCTCAGACCTGAGTGGATTTTTTTGTCCCTACCTTTACAAGTCATACTAAAATTTGGCAATCAAAAAACCTGCAACTTTTAAATTAATCTCAATATTTGTGAACTTCCTTAACTTTTGTGGAGCAGTATATTATTGACTCGTTTCGATAGGTAAACGACTATTTTAGTGACTCGATTCTTCTCATAAACGACTCTTTTAGAAAGCAAATCGACTCGATTGGTCAGATAAATGACTCTCTTAAGTTAGATAGTTCACCCTATTTCGTGGTTAACTTATTCTCTTGTCCAAATGACTATCTTTTAAATATACTGAGTGACAAAAGTAAAAGAACACCAAGAAGCAAATTTTATTTTTCATTCAAACTGTAGAGTGTGTACAGCACCACGATGGTGCAACACATTATTAATTTTTTTTTTAAGTATTGTTGTTAATTTGATGAATTAATTTTAATCATTTGTTTATTTTTCTCTTATACATGTAACTAGAATAAATGATTAAATTTCAACAACAATTTTTTGGTGTTCTTTTACTTTTGTCACTCACGTTTGTATAGTTAAACGACTATTTTAGTGAATCGATTCTTCTCATAAACGACTCTTTTAGAAAGCAAATCGACTCGATTGGTCAGATAAATGACTCTCTTAAGTTAGATAGTTCACCCTATTTCGTGCTTAACTTATTCTCTTGTCCAAATGACTCTCTATTAAATATATTATTGACTCGTTTGTATAGTTAAACGACTATTTTAGTGACTCGATTCTTCTCATAAACGACTCTTTTAGAAAGCAAATCGACTCGATTGGTCAGATAAATGACTCTCTTAAGTAAAACAGTTCACTCTATTTCGTGCTTAACTTATTCTCTTGTCCAAATGACTCTCTTTTAAATATATTATTGACTCGTTTGGATAGTAAACAGACTATTTTTGTGTGCATCGCTTGCATTTAACTCTAACTCGTTTTACAATGCATTCCGGAATGATTACTAATTTTCCTCGAGTCGATTCGACTGGAGTAAAATAGCAAATATTGAATTGTCAAAGGTGAAATGCGAAGCGCGAAGGCGACCCTGGCGCGTTTTTTTCCGCAGGAGAGGAAAAAAAAATCTAAAAGCCGGTCTGGGCGATTTAAAATAGCGCAACAGGTTGGGATTACGCGTTGAATCGAAACCGTTCGGTGGTCGTTTAATTCGAAATTTCGTCGTATACACTGTTAGAAAATTATTCGCGCATAATAGGGAAATCAATGTTAAATTCTTAGCCGTCCGAAATCCAGTCTACCAGTGTACATTTAAATAGAACGTCGCGATCAATTCTAATAAATTTAATTGTTCTACTGGATCGCACGCCGCGATTTGTAGAGGTACAAAGTTATTTGTGTTAAGTATGAGGTACAAAATTATTTAAAAACTAAATTTAAATATTTTTTTGAGGATATTTCAAAAAAAATGTGTGTATCGGTAGGTACAGTTTTGAAAGAGCAACAAATCTTGTTGAAATAAGGGAAAAAATAATTCAATTTTCTGCTAAAATTACACCCCAGCTCAGTAATATGAGATGACATCTGTATGACAGGTTTGGCTATTGTTTAGCAGAAAGCGGTGGACTATTTTTTAGAGTTCTTTTATTTTCTGTTTTAAAATAATCTTTAAGTTTATTTTTGGAGTTTTCTTTTTATTATTTTCTTAGAATTTACTTTCTTTTTCAAGCCATTGTGGCAAAAAGACATATCTACTACATAATTCTATTTTATTATTAGTGATATTTTTTCAATAAATTATCGTTTAAAAATTCTCATTTCTTTTTAATCGACTCGACGTTCACCCATCCGAATCAGTTTTGATACTGTCGAAGTGTCGAAACCGTCGAAATTATTTGATTTTTAATCTAACCGAACCAAATCACGTTGTGAAGTCCAGTAGAACAATTAAATTTATTAGAATTGATCGCGACGTTCTATTGAAATGTATACTGGTAGACTGGATTTCAGACGGCTAAGAATTTAACATTGATTTCCCTATTATGCGCGAATAATTTTCCAACAGTGTATAATTGCAGGAATGTTCGTTTTTCTCGACGCCAGGACGATAAATAAGAATTTTTGTAATGTTCTCTACGGGTGGTCCTTTTTATTTTTTGTCGTGTGTAGGTACTCGGTTAACAAATTAGAGATCAATCGAGTCGAAAGGTCACGTATTATTGTTGTGTCGTTTCGTTATCGATGAATAGATCATCTGCGTTCGTTTATATTATGTAAAAAGGGCATGTCCATATTAGAAATGGTACTAAAAATCGTATACAGGGTGGCCAATTAAGATTGCGAGGTACTGTATCTGGGAAACTATGCATCGTAGAGGATTGCGGTAAAAAAAGTTATTACTAAAACGGGCAAGAGAAAAACCTGGAAAATATTTTCAAGTTTCTCAAATGGCCGCTAGGAGGTGTAACTGCAATATTGAAACTAAAAAAGTGATATTTCTATGAATTCCGCTATATTAACCTAACAAAAAAATACCAGATCTTTAAAGTCGAGTATAATATGAGCCTTTTTTGTTTAACAATTTTTGCTGTATCTCTAAAAATAAAGTAGTGAATGTTTTTCAAATGTTTCCCTAAAAAACACCCTGTATCTTCGAAACGGCTGAGCCGATTTGAACAAACTTGGACTAGTTGAAAAGAGCTATTTTTGGGCTACAAAAGTTATATTATTTAAAGTTTTGTTAGATTCACGTGTCGCTAGTAGAGCGCTTTTTTCGACATTCCGACAGAAATGGTTAATTTTCTCAAAAAAATTAAATGCATTGGTATGATTTTTTTTCCATGAATAATTAGCTAAATGATACCTAAACAAGCTCGCGAAAACCGCATCTCGATATCTTGTTCCTAATCTAAAATTTAGCCCAAAGGAAATTTTATACGAAAATTCCTTGTAGTATTTGTCTTCTTCAATAAATTTCAATATTTTCAAAAAAAAGTGTTTAATTTTTGTTAAAAAAAAAAGAAAATTAGTTAAAAAAAATATAAAAATTTAAGGAAGTATTTGTCTTCTTCAATAAATTTCAATATTTTCAAAAAAAGTGTTTAATTTTTGTTAAAAAAAAAGAAAATTAGTTAAAAAAAATATAAAAATTTAAGGAAGTATTTGTCTTCTTCAATAAATTTCAATATTTTCAAAAAAAAGTGTTTAATTTTTGTTAAAAAAAAAAGAAAATTAGTTAAAAAAAATATAAAAATTTAAGGAAGTATTTGTCTTCTTCAATAAATTTCAATATTTTCAAAAAAAGTGTTTAATTTTTGTTAAAAAAAAAGAAAATTAGTTTAAAAAAAATAAAAATTTAAGGAATTTCCGTATATAATTTTCTTTAGCCTAAATTTAGGTTAGGAACAAGATATCGAGATGTGGTTTTCGCGAGCTTGTTTAGGCATCATTTAGCTAATTATTCATGGAAAAAAATCATACCAACACATTTAATTTTTTTGAGAAAATTAACCATTTCTGTCGGAATGTCGAAAAAAGTGCTCTACTAGCGACACGTGAATCTAACAAAACTTTAAATAATATAACTTTTGTAGCCCAAAAATAGCTCTTTTCAACTAGTCCAAGTTTGTTCAAATCGGCTCAGCCGTTTCGAAGATACAGGGTGTTTTTTAGGGAAACATTTGAAAAACACTCACTACTTTATTTTTAGAGATACAGCAAAAATTGTTAAACAAAAAAGGTTCATATTATACTCGACTTTAAAGATCTGGTATTTTTTTGTTAGGTTAATATAGCGGAATTCATAGAAATATCACTTTTTTAGTTTCAATATTGCAGTTACACCTCCTAGCGGCCATTTGAGAAACTTGAAAATATTTTCCAGATTTTTCTCTTGCCCGTTTTAGTAATAACTTTTTTTACCGCAATCCTCTACGATGCATAGTTTCCCAGATACAGTACCTCACAATCTTAATTGGCCACCCTGTACACTTTTAAGCTATAGAATGTCCAGGATGATGAAACTAGGAATTGGAATTAATAGGATACAAATACTCGGATGCATATTCACGAGAATAACAATCAATACGTTATTTAATTATTCGTTTGCATTAAGAATAAAATCTGTTTCGCTTTTACTTTGAGCATGATGTCATTGCACGTAGGTGGTATTATATTTTAATCAGTTTAATGAATAATTATACAGGGTGTTGTTCGTGAGTTCTTGTAGAAGTCACAAGGAAATCAATATTGTAATAATCTTCGAGACCTCGCGAATTTGACTCCTACATGTGTAAAAAAACGACCAGTGGAATTTTTAATGGAGCTCTTGAATTTAATTCTATTTATTCAAAACACACAGAATAAAACCTGATAGGATCTCGGTTATTTAAATTGCTGCTATTAGCGCTTTTTGAATTCCTTTATTAAGCATGTTATATGTACGTAATTCGAAACCGATGGAATGTTTTTCGATAATCTTATTTATACAGGGTGGTCATCTAAGAATGGCTCTCGGCCATATCTCGCAAACTAATTGTCGTAGAGACTTGTGATAAAAAATCTTATGACTAAATCGGCCAAAAGAAAATGCTGGAAATAATTTTTAGGTCTCTAAAATGGCCGCTAGGGGGAGTATCCGCCATCTTGATTTTTAAAAGTCATTTTTTTTCAAAATTTTCCTAAATAAAGGTATCAAAAATGTGGTTTATTTTGATAGTTAAGATAATTTCGATTATTTTTTGTTATATATTTTTGACTCGTTTTGACTCATTTGACTCGTTTTTGACTTTTTGACTGGTTTGTTTTATTTTCCACGGTATGGTTATTTCGTTTGTTCTCAACTAGTGCGAATAAAATGGAAATCCAATAATTATTAAATTAATATTACTTAGCTTGGTGTTTCTAAATATCATACTTGAAGATTATTAATAAATTGATTATTTTTGTGGATGGAACAACGCTAATTAGAGCCTTTTATATTGGTAGTGCACCAAAAATTACCCATTTTCTTGATTTTTTTCTTTTTTTAGATATATTTTAGGTTAGGAAGGGGGTATCGAGATGCGGTTTTCACAGGCTTGTTTGGCAATTATTTGACTATTTTACTCCAAAGAAAAAGTTATATCGTTGCATTAAAATTTTTTGAGAAAATCGGTGTTTTTGGAAGTAATGTCGAAAAACGCCATCTTGCGGCCAAGCAAGCAATTAAAATAATATCTTATATAGTGTAAATTATAGACCAAAGAAAGCCCATTTCAACAATTTCATTTTTTTGAAAATTGGTTTAGCCGTTTTAAAGTTATTAACATTTATTAGTCAAAATATTCAAACCACCCCCACCACTTTATTTTAAAAGATAGGGTCAAAAATATATAACAAAAAATAATCGAAATTATCTTAACTATAAAAATAAAACACATTTTTGATAGCTTTATTTAGGAAAATTTTGAAAAAAATGACTTCTAAAAATAAAGATGGCGGATACTCCCCCTAGCGGCCATTTTAGAGACTTAAAAATTATTTCCAGCATTTTCTTTTGGCGATTTAGTGATAAGATTTTTTATCGC
The DNA here is from genome assembly GCA_918026865.1 of Phyllotreta striolata. Classification (NCBI taxonomy): domain Eukaryota; kingdom Metazoa; phylum Arthropoda; class Insecta; order Coleoptera; family Chrysomelidae; genus Phyllotreta; species Phyllotreta striolata. The sequence goes on from OU900099.1 coordinate 984,421, forward strand.
AAGTCTCTACGACAATTAGTTCGCGAGATATGGCCGAGAGCCGTTCTTAGAGGACCATCCTGTACAATAAAAAAAAAAAACTTGTAAACTTCGTCTTCGTTTTCGCTTAGAAAAATTCGCGCATAATTTTTAATCGATTACGAGATCTTTTTGTAGTGTATAAATCGGAATAAATCGAGCAAGTGTTTTATGTAATTGTGAACATTACACTTATTATAGCATTTCAACGATCTCTCCCATTATGTATACGAATAAGTACCAGCAACTATTTCCATTATTTTTTTGAAAAGGATAATTGCCGGTGTTAAATCGGTAAGTAGGTAAAGCACTTGAAACGGTGACGAAACGAATATAATAAGGTTTCTGCGTAACGAATCGCTATGACAATTTACTTAAAAGTCCTCCACACAAGCGTTAATTTATTCGAATCGAATTGAAACGAAACGAAAGTATATCCCATACAGCTGACTCATCAGTTTCAACTACTGGATTCGTTCCCACCGCCTTCCATTCTAATCTTCAATCTTCATCGAATTGTAGCCATGCGACTCGACGTTTTTGGGATTAATTAATTGACCCTTTATTACATCTATTAGGTGCCATTGAAAATGCTATGCGGTATTGTAAATATACTGGATTGTATATTACATTTTTTTAGAGGCGCCGGATTAATTTGAAACATGTATTTTCCAGGGCGTTCAAATCAAGGAAGTGGATATCGGCCAGTCCTGCACGGAATGCAGTAAATGCACGGAAGGTTACGAGCCGCATAAATGGAGGTACGTTTTATCTATTCGTAGTTTTCAGCGAGGAAAAAATTAAATATACAGTGCATTTCTTTAATGTCCCCCCCCCCTCTTTTATTTTTTGAACTCATCAACTTAGAAAATTGAAATTTGGGATAATGAAACTAATGCATGATTACTATATTTTGGAGTCAAATTGACAGATGAAAATTTCAAGATGGCGACTGGGCGCCATCTTGAGAAATAAATTTAAATGGAAAGGGGGGTCTTGTGATACATCATTTTGAAGCTCCTGATAAATACTCTACAACCCTGGAATATAAAGTCAATATCTGCACCTGCTACAAAATGGCGGACATTTAATAATTACCTGAATACATTGACGTTTAACGTCATAATTTGAGGAAATAAGCTGAGTTCAGTTCAAAAAATGCTCGAAAAGTTGCCTTGAACTTCTTGATATAAGAACAGCCTATCCGAACATTTTCGAACATAGTAACGTCGATGTTTCTACAAATATCTGTAATTATTTCTCGTATATCCAATATTGAAGCAGGTTCAGTTTCGTACACTTTTTGCTTCAAATAGCCCCATAAAAAAAGTCAAAAGGTGTCAAATCTGGCGAGCGGGCTGGCCATTCCGTGGGACCTCGACGACCAATCCAACGACCAGGGAAAATAGCATCCAAATAGTTCATTACTTGTCTGGAGTAATGTGGTGGTGCTCCATCTTCCAATGGACGAGAATTGGCCATTTTAGAGTTGTACCTAACTACAATGAGAACTAAACAACCGAAAACTAAATGAAAATACTTTGAACACTAGGAAATCGAAAACTAAAGAGAATATTTTGAACACTAGGAAAACCAAAAACTAAATGAGAATATTTTGACTAAACAATTAATGTTGGTTGTCGTACTTAAATTTTTTGGAATTTTTTTAACCAAAAATAACCTGTCAAACCTTATCGGTTTGATGGGATTGCTATTTGCCTTAGAAAAACAAATGTTTCTAGAAAAATTGATATTAATTTGTTTGTATTCAGGTAATTATTAAATGTTCCGCCATTTTGAAATGGGTGCAGATATTGACTTTATATTCCAGGGTTGTAGAATATTTGTCAAGAGCTTCAAAATGATGTGTCACAAGACCCCCCTTTCCATTTAAATTTATTTCACAAGATGGCGCCCAGTCGCCATCTTGAAATTTTCATCTGTCAATTTTACTCCAAAATATAGTAATCATGCATTAGTTTCATTATCCCAAATTTTAATTTTCTAAGTTGATCCGTTCAAAAAATAAAAGGGGGGGACATTAAAGAAATGCACTGTATAAAAAAGTTGTGCTAGCTTAACGTTAAGCTGGCACAACTCTTAATAGAAAAAAAATATGAATGCACAAAAATCGCGGATAGCGCACAAAAATTGCACATAATTTGCACATAATTTTGACATTAGTTTAATTCAAATATTTCAATAAATAAAAAAGTTGTGCTAGCTTAATGTTAAGCTGGCACAACTCTTAATAGAAAAAAAAATATGAATGCACAAAAATCGCGAATAGCGCACAAAAATTGCACATAATTTGCACATAATTATAGACCTAATACAAATAAATTGTGCTAAAGTAGTTGTGCTAACTTTATGTACCTAAAAAATTAAGCGATCGCTCGTTTCGATTTTGATATAAATTCGAATATTTGCGATTCGGTCGAGCGAGTTTATTCGGTTTTCGGGTCATATTACTTTTCCTACTCCAGTCGAATCGGGTTGAATGGAATGAAGCGAAGAAAAAAATCGCGGACGAATTATTATTCGGATTATCTGTAGACCGAAGCAAAATTCAACCGAGTAATACAATAGCTGATTAAACAAACAATGATTCATTTTTCAAAGACAATTTGTTACTCTGAACCGTCCTTATCGCGTTTTCCAGAAACCAACAAACCGTTCGGTTTGGATTTTTTTTTTGGATGTTAGATTAAAAAGTTTTGGTTATCGCGCGTAAATAATATCTGTTGTAATTTATATAAATCGATTCTATACTTTGTTGTTCGAGAAAATATCGGTTTTATTGACAGTTTACGATTGCATGCGCTACAATAGACCTATTCAGTTTAACCTTGATTTGAGTGTTACCAATTCCCAAATATTTTTTCCCCCAAATTCAAGTTGATATTCCCCTAAAACCGAAAATCCCTTACAACCAAGAACCAAGAAAAAAAGACACTCTTGACAGTGACAAGCAATAACAACAATAGACCTATTCAGTTTTACCTGTGCTGCGCGCGCATACTGTGGACAATTAACTTGACATCTAAACGAACAAACGAACGCACCTCAGGTACAATACGGTTCTGACAACCAGACAACGACAACTTACGACATACTTCAGACGTCATTTGTCATTATCCAATAATCCGTCGGATTTAATTTGTAATGGACGCGATGACTCAATACAAATTTGTTTTTACTGCCCAGAAAGGGGATTAGGCTTAATATTTACATACAGGTCAAGTCTAAGAAAGTGTAAGAGGGTTAGTACAAAGTTTCCGAAAATGCTTTTTGATCGGTTTGCTATATTATATATTTCAAAGAAATAATCCCATTGACCTATATAAAAAATTATAACCTTTATAAATAAATATACTAAATAATACCAAGAAATACTGTTAAAAAATAATACACACTGAACATAAACAAACATCAAACGGAAACAAGCAACAAAATAGGGTTATGATTGAAGATGGTCTCTTCTTTTTTATATTTAAAACAGTTTTCATCTAAGAATCATTCAATGTGTCTGTCAATCAGCAATGAAATAGGCCAAATATCTCATCTCTCTTGCACTTATGTTTGCGCAGATTTTAAATGGTTCCACAGATTGCGCGTGAAACATATTTGCTTCTTTTATTCTCTTATGTTGATCAAATAACTCCATCACTCTCTTTCGTAAACTGAATAGGTCTATAGCGTTGTATCGCAATTATTTATTGCTCGAGTTATACATTATTTTTTCGTTAATACATTTACCTAACGGTAGAACGTATTTCATGTTGTAATTAAACCAATTTGTCGGTATATCAACGAAGGCAATAATAATATTAAAGTCGATTTTATTAACGGCAACCGATGATGGTTATCTGCATGATACCGCAAAACGGTCAATTAATAAACGGCTTTATTGCTCGAAATAATCATTTCTGACTGTTCCAATCGGCGAATCGAGCTCTCGAGAAATCCTCAACCAGCGACCGAGGAGAAATTATTGCGTATAAATAAATCCGCGCGGAGCATTTTCATAAAATCGTCGGCGATTATTTATACAGGGTGTTTCACAACTTATCCGACAAATTTTAACCACATATGCACTGTTACGAGAGAAGTTAATTTCCCAAAAAAAATTGTAATAAAAGTCTTACAGAAATCGAGATAATAAAATAATAGTTTAACAGTTCAATTACTTATACAAGATGTTCAAAATTGTTCCCATTTACTGCAATGCAAGCTTAAAGTATTAAGGCAAAATTATGAACGCAAAATGCAGTATTTATTTTTCAATTTTTTATTGAAACTCGGGTTTATAATTTTATTTCTGTAGGACTTTTATTACATTTTTTTGAGATTTCTCAAAGAAAGAGAAGTTGATTTCTCAAAAAAAATGTAATAAAAGTCCTACAGAAATAAAATTATAAACCCGAGTTTCAATAAAAAATTGAAAAATAAATACTGCATTTTGCGTTCATAATTTTGCCTTAATACTTTACTGTAGCAAATGTTACACCAAAACAATGGTTAAAACAAAAAAAAACAAGCACCCAAACTTGCATTGCAGTAAATGGGAACAATTTTGAACATCTTGTATAAGTAATTGAACTGTTAAACTATTATTTTATTATCTCGATTTCTGTAATACTTTTATTACATTTTTTTTTGGGAAATTAACTTCTCTCGTAACAGTGCATATGTGGTTAAAATTTGTCGGATAAGTTGTGAAACACCCTGTACGTGAAAGGATATTCCGCGAATTAGAAATGGTAACTGGAAACCCGTGCGTTGTGAATATCTGCATTTTTCGCATTTTTGCTAAACTTTCGTAATTAAAAATCGTACGGATAGTCGCTTTTACTCGAGCTATTCGTTTTATCGAGGAATTTTTTAATACGCCACAACCAATTCACAGTTGTAACACTTTAACACAATCAGTAATAAATTAAAAGTTATATGAAAACCGTACGGTTATCACTAATTTGTATACAAAGTAGTTTCTTAAATGAGAACGTTGACATTTTTTTTTACCTTTCCGTTTGAGCGAGTACGGGCCTGATATTAATTATAATTTAATTCTATAAATAGTAGACAACACACTTACGTTCTCTATTCGCCTGGTTGCCTAACTACTAGGTTATTTAGTTTAATAGTGATTTGGAATGATTCGATTTTTTAAAATTTTCTAGTAAAATATTTGATGAACTATTTTTCATAAAGAGAGAAAAACATTTATTAAAACTACAATATTTCTGTTAATTAATATTAAATTTGATGCATCTGCAGATTATTTTTTCATGCAAAAAATTACCTTGAAATAGCTATTAGTGACACGTCAATTAAAAGTTTTACTGTATTGTGAACTGGAAAATTCGTCGAAATTAATTAATCTATTTTCGCTCGGGCAATATTAGAAATTTTAATTGAACTGTCAACGTATCGGATGCATTAGTGTTGAAAATAAAATAAACACACATTCACGAACAAACGTCATTTTCAATAAATAATTTTATCAAATCATATTATTTGGTTTAGCAGATATTTGAAAATATCGAATTTTACACGACTGTAAACAAGTAAAATTGCTCATAGCGAATTCATATGGAAATTTTAAAACTTTTTCGAAAAATCGAGATTATTAAATTACTAACCATAATATTGATGCACCTAAATATTTTCATTCAACCTGAGTAATTATATTTATTGACAGTGATGTTAAAATTACTTTATAATATGTAATTAATTACAATTACAATTACTTTTGGCAATTTGTAATTAATTGCAATTACAATTACAATTAAAGTTACAATTACAATTACACTCACAATTACTTTGCTTTGGTGTCAGTTTTAAATAATTATTTAGGGATTTGCAATCGAAATTAAACTTTCCACGTATTGAAAATATTAAATAAGTACTTTTGTGTCCAATGTACTTGAAATGTAATTGTAAAATGTAATTGTAATTGTAACGAAAGGAGTAATTGAATTACAAATGAATTACAATTGAGGAGCTTGTAATTAATTACCGCCTCAATTACAATAAAAGTAATTCAATTACTTTTTCAATTACTTGTAATTAATTACTTAACAACACTGTTTATTGATAATTGAATGTTTATCTATGCAAAACTTTATGTGTATAATTTATGTTACTTTATCTTACTTTATTTAGAAGAATTATTATATTACTTAAATTTTCTATCTAAACATGGTTGTAAAAAAATACATCATATCTCTATCGTATATCTTGAATGATATAAAATGAGTAATTCATCTAATCTTATCATCTTAGTGCTTAAAATAATTTTTTTATATTGGATTTTATTATACCTACTGCCTTATCCCTTTAACTCTAATTTTAACATGTTTGGTATTTTTCTTCTACTGTCTAGTAATAAATAGGAAAATTTACCGCAGATTTTTTAGAAAAACAATTTTTACGACTATCTGGGATAGTAAACTTTTTTACTCCTCGGCCTTTTTGCCGGTTTATCTACAGGGAAATTAACATGTTTGGTATTTTTCTTCTATTTTTTATAAATGTCTAGTAATAAATAGGAAAATTTACCGCAGATTTTTAGAAAAACAATTTTTACGACTATCTGGGAGTAAACTTTTTATAAACTCGGCCTTTTTGCCGGTTTATCGACAGGGAAATCGTCCGCATTTTGCACCGTTGTCAATCGAAAAGAAAACTGAATATTCCTATTTTTAGAGTTTCACATTCACGCGTCCTTTGAATCGAAACCGATAGGGTTGGACAGCGGATGGCTTTTATCTAATTTCCTAAAAGCCTGCTATAGTTGTAAGTACACGCCCTTTAGTCCTTCGGGATTGTTTTACCGAAACCGAAAACTTATTATCGGCTGTTTGTTTAATTTCTAATGGAAATACAGTTCCGAATAAACCAAAACGTTGAAATCAGAAGTGGGACAATTATTTCGAGCGATTTTTTTTCTGTTAAATTCCATAATCAGAAGTGGGACAGGGAATTTTTTTTCTGTTAAATTCCATTTCGGAGTTTAACGAGAGAAAAAAAACCGCCGGCGCGGAACTAAAATAACATTTAAAGAGGAAATGGCTTGTGAATATCAGCGTTGTTAACCTTTTTAAAATGATTAAATGGAGTATGAAATATTCGTTGCAAACGGATGCGATGTGGGCAGCTTTTTAGATAAAAAAATAATTAAATCAATACACGGTTTTCGAGTAATAAAATTTACCCCTAAAAATGGCTCTATTTTAAAACTCACTCCAGGCTCGTATTCATTAATTTCTCTAAATATAAACTAGAGTCGTTTCGCAATTTGCAGCTGGCTACTGAAAATTTGGGTGAAATTTTAATTAATCCGCGATATGATTAATTATTCGGTCTTGTTTTACCCGGAATATGCGACAACTAAATCATACCGCAGATATCGCTCGCGGATCGTAAATCACCGGAACTTTGTAAACTATCCTGACAAATTAATTTACTCGGGGCATCTTTGAAAATGTCTAATATCCGACGATGTTTTAATATGTTTGTTTGCTTTTTCCTAATTAACGGGCGATTTAATAAGATCTTTTAAACACGTTCGATGCCGGAAATTTTTTTAGATAAAAAGAATTGTACAGGGTGGCCAAATAAGAACGACTCTCGGCCATATCTCGCAAACTAATTGTTGTAGAGACTTGCGGTAAAAAATCTTATGACTAAACCGGCCAAAAGAAAATGCTGGAAATAATTTTTAGGTCTCTAAAATGGCCGCTAGGGGGAGTCTCCGCCATCTTGATTTTTAAAAGTCATTTTTTTCAAAATTTTCCTAAATAAAGGTATCAAAAACGTGTTTTATTTTGATAGTTAAGATATTTTCGATTATTTTTTGTTATATATTTTTGACTCTATCTTTTAAAATAAAGTGGTGGGGGTGGTTTGAATATTTTGACAGATAAATGTTAATAACTTTTAAACCTCTGAACCGATTTCCAAAAAAATGAAATTGTTGAAAAGGGGCTTTCTTTGGTCTATAATTTACACTATATAAGATATTAATTTAATTGCTTGCTTGGCCGCAAGATGGCGTTTTTCGACATTACTTCAAAAACCACCGATTTTCTCAAAAAATTTAAATGCAACGATATAACTTTTTCTTTGGAGAAAAATAGTCAAATAATTGCCAAACAAGCCTGTGAAAACCGCATCTCGATATCCCCTTCCTAAACTAAAATATATCTAAAAAAGGAAAAAATTAAGAAAATGCGTATATTTTTGGTGCACTACTAATATAAAAACCTCTAATTAGCGTTGTTCCATCCACAAAAGTTATCAATTTATTAATAATCTTCAATTAATTCAATTAATTAATCTTCTACTTTTAAAAATCAAGATGGCGGATACTCCCCCTAGCGGCCATTTTAGAGACTTAAAAAGTATTTCCAGCATTTTTTTTTGGCCGATTTAGTCACCAGATTTTTTACCGCAAGTCTCTATGACAATTAGTTTGCGAGATATGGCCTAGAGCCACCCTTATTTGGCCACCCTGTACAACTCAAATTTACTTATAAGTTCTGAGTTGGGCATAAACGACTTAATTGAGCGATATAAATTTATAATGGCCCAAAAAAGTCGTTGGTTATTTTCGATAATTTCACGCGACAGTTTTTGGCACCCTCACAAAGGTTTTATTTATTTTCCATTTTGCAAAAAACAAATTAAGCGCCAATTTTGAGTTATGTGATACGGTGTTTGTGACTAATCGCCACTAATAAAATTTATTCACGCATTTTGGGCTATTAGCGATGTTTAAAAATGCCTAATACACTCCTGGACAAAATTAACGCAACATTATAAATTTGCCACATTTTTGATGCTATTTTTTGTTTGAATTTATGATCCGATTTGGATGATTTTTTTTTTTGTATTATAGGTTGGTTCCTTGACAATGTCATCATCTTCGCTGTTTATGATAAAATGTTCCTTCTCGATTATACCGGGTGTAATAAAAATGTAATGTTTTTTTCCGAAAATTCGTATCACTCTGTGGAGTATACTAGCAAACGAGACATATAGCAGTTGAAATTAGACGGTAGATCGATCTTTTGCCAACATTTTCTTTTTTGGTTTACTTCATTATCTCTGTTATTAAATGAGATACGCCGTTTTATAGCGTAACATGTTTTAATAGACTGTATTATTCAAAACATCCATTGTTAAATGTTTTCAAGTAGGCTATGGGCCATTTTTGACATTTCAAGTGATGTGTCAATATCGAATACATTATTTGTTACCTGTATAACAAAATAATTCCTGCTCGCTTTGATGAATGAAAACAAAATTAACGAATTACTTTATTTCATAAAGTAAAATTAAGAGTTTATTAAACACATTTTTTTGGAAACGAGCGAAACAAGAAAAGAACATAAATAAAAAACAATAAAATTAATGAATTTATAATGCTAATAACGTGTAATATGACTCATTGAATAGCCCTCATCCACCAAAGTTAAGGCTCTTACTGCTTCTTCGGTCGATAAATTTTTTGGACGATTCATTTTTCAAGATTAAAATAACAAATAATGTATTCGATATTGACACATTACTTGAAATGTCAAAAATGGCCCATAGCCTACTTGAAAATATTTAACAATGGATGTTTTGAATAATACAGTCTATTAAAACATGTTACGACAGTTACGCTATAAAACGGCGTATCTCCTTTAATAACAGAGATAATGAAGTAAACCAAAAAAGAAAATGTTTAAAAAAGATGGATCTACCGTCTAATTTCAACTGCTATATGTCTCGTTTGATAGTATACTCCACAAGAGTGATACGAATTTTCGGAAAAAAACATTACATTTTTATTACACCCGGTATAATCGAGAAGGAACATTTTATCATAAACAGCGAAGATGATAACATTGTCAAGGAACCAACCTATAATACAAAAAAAAAATCATCCAAATCGGATCATAAATTCAAACAAAAAATAGCATCAAAAATGTGGCAAATTTATGATGTTGCGTTAATTTTGTCCAGTAGTTTATTTGTGTATTTATTATTTGATTAAACCTGACCTGTTTTTCATCGCAACCGTAAAAATTCAATTAGCCCAATTCAACAAACAAATTTTCGACGGGTGCAGAAGGAAGAAGGAGGCGACAAATATCCTAAATTTGCCGGTGTGGTTTCTAAAAATACAACAGACATGTTTAAATTATTCCAAACCGTTTATCGCCCGAGTTTCTTATTGCTAAATAATCCCCGTTTTATATACCGGAGGTCGTATTTCATATTTTTTCCATCTGATAGCTCGAATTTTGTGCATGCATTGTGCAAATTATGTATTTGTTATTTTAAAATAATTAATAGCAAATGCACATTTTCAATTTATTGTAGTTTGTATGAACAGAACAAATAATAGATTTTTTTTATTTGACTTTATGGGATACTAAAATGTAGAGATATCTGGCAGGCATAGAAAAATAATTATTATGCATGCATAAACGAGCCAATTAGATTAATAATTATTTAAGTATGATTTATAGATTGTTGTCATTTATTGCTTTATTAATGTAATAGCGAAATTATAGCTTATTCTAGAATCCAATTACAAATGTTACTATTTCTGTAAATTTGTTTTAAAATCGAACATTTCTTCTGATCGTAATTTGAATCTTGTTTAAATTTGCTAAGATAGTATTGTTTACACCGTAAAACCAATTAGTACTCTTCGAGATTGCATTTCAAATTGCTTTTCGATTTCCAGCATGATATAAAATCTTATACGGTACGATCATTCAAAGTACCATTGTATAAAGCATTGTTTTATTGCTTGTTGACAAAACTGTTTACAATGTGAAGAATATTCCGTTTAGCGATTTGATTTATCAATGTTTAGCTGAAATATCTCTTAATTATGATTAATAATATTGTCATCGGAACGAGTGCGGTGATAAACGTTGTATATTTAATTTTATCGCTCAATAAGAGACGTTGATTGATTCCATCATTTTCTATAAAAAAATTAATTATATGATTTTATTACTATTCTAATTTTAATTGCGTTTGTAATTAAATTGATGCTGGAAATGTGTTTTATTAGAGTGTTTTTGGATGCACCAGGTCAAAAAATATGTATTGTATTTATGTAATTAAAATTTTCAACAAGTTAGATGTGAAATATGAATAATATTTTAATGATTCCGATAGTGTTATGCCAAAATAAACTGCTCCACAAAAGTTAAGGAAGTTCGCAAAATTTGCGATTATTTTAAAAGTTACAGACTTTTTGATCACTAAATTTTCAAATATGCGAAATTAAATGTTTTCTCTCATATCTAAGAAGAATTTTTGCTCCTACCTCTACAACTCATACTAAATTTGGCGATCGAAAAACCTGAAACTTTTAAATTAGTCGCAATCAGTGATGTTAAAATTACTTTATAATATGTAATTAATTACAATTACTTTTGGCAAATTGTAATTAATTGCATTTACAATTACAAAATTTGCGAATGTAATTACAATTACAATTAAAGTTACAATTACAATTACAATCACAATCACAATTACTTTGCTTTGGTGTCAGTTTTAAATAATTATTTAGGGATTTGCAATCGGAATTAAACTTTCCACGTATTGAAAATATTAAATAAGTACTTTTGTGTCCAATGTAATTGAAATGTAATTGTAACGAAAGGAGTAATTGAATTACAAATGAATTACAATTGAGGAGCTTGTAATTAATTACCGCCTCAATTACAATAAAAGTAATTCAATTACTTTTTCAATTACTTGTAATTAATTACTTAACAACACTGGTCGCAATATTTGTGAACTTCCTTAACTTTTGTGGAGCAGTATATTTTGAATCAAAAATACCTGACGATTTTTCAGTTAATCTATTTTTAATTATATCTTTCGCATTTCGCAATCTTTAAAGAAATAAATTCTATAAACGTTCTCTCACCTGGCGAAAAGGGTGGATTTTCTCTACGTCGATTTAACAACCCGTTTATTACCCCATAAATATTTAACGTAAATTAAAAGTAATAGTTTTATGGAAATGACTACGATCGGTGCCAAACAATCGGAACATCCTGCCAAACAGCAACAGGCTGGTTAAAATGGCGCGATTGCCAATACTGGAAATCGTATAACTAATTTTATAGATAGTTTAAATTTTACTCGACAGGTGCTCACATACGGTGGTTAAAATTTATTTTTAATTGGAGGATCGATTAACGAATTTTTCAGGAATACAAAGAGTACTCTATATGCTACAATTTTTAGGAGTATAGGTTGCTAAATAAATTGGTAATTATGGATTAATTAGGAGTGGTAATTGAATGAAAAAATATATATAACTAAATAAGGTAGACTGGGGCAAATGTAAAAATGGGGTAAATGTAATATTTTTACCTATTATGTTAATGTTTTTATTATTTTTATAGTTCTTTTGTGCATTAGACAGGGTTTGTTTCTTATTTTTTCTTTATTATTTTGTAGCTCTGTTATTTTTTGAAATAAATAAATAAACTGCATATCAAATTTGAGAGGAGCCAAATATTTTTTTTAAAATTGCCCCATATGTTTTTCTATATAATTGTATTGCACTTTAGAACCGTTTGTTACATTTACCCCGTACCATGGGGTAAATATAACATATTATCAACATTTTAAAATATATAAAATTGTTTTCTTCCTTTTTCAAAAAAACTTTTTAATACCTCGATTCTTTAGTTTAGGAAGTTGTGAATTTAATGTGGTGTCAGCATTTCTAATAAGAGAAAAAATAAAGCCACATTTTAGGATTTAATTTGAACTATTCAAATTTTACAACCGATTTGCCCCAGTCTACCTTAATTATTTTTTAAAAAAATTGAACCAGTTTTGAGATTCCTGTAGATCATCTTGTTTATCTAATTTATAGAGATGTATTGCATGAAATTGAGCCTATTTTGGGTACTCGAAAACTCGAAAACTTCTTTTATCTACAGGGTGTTTCACAACTTATCCGACAAATTTTAACCACATATGCACTGTTACGAGAGAAGTTAATTTCCCAAAAAAAATGTAATAAATGTATTACAGAAATCGAGATAATAAAATAATAGTTTAACAGTTCAATTACTTATACAAGATGTTCAAAATTGTTCCCATTTACTGCAATGCAAGCTTGGGTGCTTGTTTTTTTTTTTGTTTTAATCATTGTTTTGGTGCAACATTTGCTACAGTAAAGTATTAAGGCAAAATTATGAACGCAAAATGGAGTATTTATTTTTCAATTTTTCAAAATTTTATTGAAATCAACTTCTCTCTCTTTGAGAAATCTCAAAAAATGTAATAAAAGTCCTACAATAATAAAATTATAAACCCGAGTTTCAATAAAAAATTGAAAAATAAATACTGCATTTTGCGTTCATAATTTTGCCTTAATACTTTACTGTAGCAAATGTTGCACCAAAAAAATGGTTAAAACAAAAAAAAACAAGCACCCAACCTTGCATTGCAGTAAATGGGAACAATTTTGAACATCTTGTATGGATTTCTGTCTTGGATTTCTGTAAGACTTTTATTACATTTTTTTTTTGGGAAATAACTTCTCTCGTAACAGTGCATAAGTGGTTAAAATTTGTCGGATAAGTTGTGAAACACCCTGTAGATAAAAGAAGTTTTCGAGTACCCAAAATAGGCTCAATTTCATGCGATACATCTCTATAAATTACATAAACAAGATGATCTACAGGAATCTCAAAACTGGTTCAATTTTTTTAAAAAATAATTGGTACGGGGTAAATGTAACAAACGCTTCTAAAGTGCAATACAATTATATAGAAAAACATATGGGGCAATTTTAAAAAAATATTTGGTTCCTCTCAAATTTGATATGCTGTTTATTTATTTATTTCAAAAAATAACAGAGCTACAAAATAATAAAGAAAAAATAAGAAACAAACCCTGTCTAATGCACAAAAGAACTATAAAAATAATAAAAACATTAACATAATAGGTAAAAATATTACATTTACCCCATTTTTACATTTGCTCCAGTCTACCTTATTTAGTTATATATATTTTTTTTCATTCAATTACCACTCCTAATTACTCCATAATTACCAATTTATTTAGCAACCTATACTTCTGAAAATTTAGGTTAAAATTTGTCGGATAAGTTGTGAAACACCCTGTATACAAGAAGCTATTCGGAACGCCTCGCGCATCGAGCCGAATCACTCGTGAATTTTTGGCGCCAAAATTTCCCCCGATTTTCGCGTTTTTCCGCGCGTTTTTCCGCGCCGCCAGACTCGCGCCTCTCCCTGTCTCCCGTCCGCTCGTCGATCTCCTATGGCCTTATTTTTATCGCCCCGTCTTATTTCCCTCGGTTTTCGCGTCGCGAACGAACGCGTGGAAAATTCGAAAATTCGAAATTCCTTGTTTACAAACACGCCGAAAGACGCCCGACGTCGTCGTCGTGGCAACGCGATTTTCCAATTGTTGCTATTTATAAGATATATCGGCGTCGTTACGACTGTTGTGTTTGTTATTTGTTATCTAATTTCCTTTTATTTTTTTTTTGATATCTCATCGCCCGGTGGCTTTCGCTTGTTTCGATTGTTTTCTCGAAATGACTGCTCGGGCGTCAAGCGGTTTAAAAGTTTTGTGCGTTGATCTCCCGATATATTATATTCCTATCGGTGTAATAAATGTGTTATATTTTTTTTGTTATTGTAGCTATGATTAATGGACGAATTTAAACGGTTAATGTGTCGAATAAGTTTTAGTTTTTTAGTAGACGGTTCTTCGATCGGTGAACGGTGAATGTTAATTATGATTTCGGATGAAATTTGTAGAGATATTTTACCTTGGCAAGGACTTACGTTGACATGTGTAAGGATTCTTCAATTGTATTGTAAGGTTTTTCATAGGGATTTGCAGGACTATCTTAAGATCAAAGAGTACGTATAATTTTTTTTAATTACCTTAAACATCCTTTGCTTATAATTAGCTTGTAATTAAGTACATTAGAAGAGAAACATTAACAACTCTTCGTCTTTGATGTAAATAGATACTTCACGCACCTGATGATAGTTAAGTGCGCTAATAAAATTAGCAGTGATGTTAAAATTACTTTATAATATGTAATTAATTACAATTACAATTACTTTTGGCAAATTGTAATTAATTGCAATTACAATTACAAAATTTGCGAATGTAATTACAATTACAATTAAAGTTACAATTACAATTACAATAACACTCGCAATTACTTTGCTTTGGTGTCAGTTTTAAATAATTATTTAGGGATTTGCAATCGGAATTAAACTTCCCACGTATTGAAAATATTAATTAAGTACTTTTGTGTCCAATGTAATTGAATTGTAATTGTAAAATGTAATTGTAATTGTAACGAAAGGAGTAATTGAATTACAAATGAATTACAATTGAGGAGCTTGTAATTAATTACCGCCTCAATTACAATAAAAGTAATTCAATTACTTTTTCAATTACTTGTAATTAATTACTTAACAACACTGAAAATTAGCCAAAAACACGAATTTACGGGATTATTTACAATCTACTTTACCATAAATACGATTTAGTTACGAGTGCAAGTCAAATTCTACGATTTGTTGTAATAGTGATAAATCGCGATAAAGAATTTCCTTTAGAAAATAAATCAGTATGCAGGAAACGGACTAAAAAAAACTACTTTATAACTGAAAAACGATAATATGCATGCGGTGTAGTTTGTTAATAAACGCGCGTAGATAAGAAACAGAAATTTTAACAAACCTGCCATTACAAAATGAAGTTGGTTTGCTATAAAATTTTAGTGTCTGCGTAAAAGTATATTTATCGGCCATTAATAATCTGTAAAATATGGTTTATTATAATAATTTTATTTTCGCAGGAAAACAGCGAATAAACAATAAAAGCGGAAAAGCGTGCATTATTCCGAAATTTTTACGACTGCTTTCGAAAATTGGGTATTTCGCAATGCTGGCCAAAACTGGCAAAATAATGAGTTATTTGAACGAAGAATCTCGAAAAATTCGTCAAATTACTCATTCGAATTTGAGTAGCACAAAAAAATGAACAAAATAATCATGTTTTGCTTAAATTACACAATAGAATAAATTATTAAATTTCAAAGTATTTTCGGAATTTGTCACAATACCAAATAACCAGCACGTTATTTTTATCAGTTAATGAGGTTTTTCGTAAAACGTTATCTATTCTATTCCAAAGTGAAGTCATTAACACCGGTTTAATATATTCCAGGTCATGCAGTCACTACAATCAAACTAAAATTCGAGGGATATTTTTTAACGTTTATAAACAAACTTTTTGATTTACGCTCCTCGCAAGTACCTACGTCAATTTTGCACAAACTCCTCTGCACTCGCTTTGATGACCAAAAAAAAAACTATTAAAAAAATTTACGGGATAAATTTAACCGGATATTTATTGTCTAGTTTAATTAGCGAAATTTCTCACACAAGTTTTATTGGGAGCTGTTTTCTTTTGAATCGAAAATAAACTATTAGCAACAGGACGTAAAAATAATAAAGTCAGTTCCACGATAGTTTCTCTATTATTTTTCGTAAATTTAACTTTTATCGTGCATTATTTTGCATTTACTGCGAGAAAAACGGTAATTATGAAAACGTTTCCAGTTTCTACCAAATTTGTAATTAGCATTTGATCATACTAATGCATTTTTTGATCATACATCCAGACAATTAAGCTTGTATACAGTGTTGTTAAGTAATTAATTACAAGTAATTGAAAAAGTAATTGAATTACTTTTATTGTAATTGAGGCGGTAATTGATTACAAGCTCCTCAATTGTAATTCATTTGTAATTCAATTACTCCTTTCGTTACAATTACAATTACATTTTACAATTACATTTCAATTACATTGGACACAAAAGTACTTATTTAATATTTTCAATACGTGGAAAGTTTAATTCCGATTGCAAATCCCTAAATAATTATTTAAAACAGACGCCAAAGCAAAATAATTGTGAGTGTAATTGTAATTGTATCTTTAATTGTAATTGTAATTACATTCGCAAATTTTGTAATTGTAATTGCAATTAATTACAAATTGCCAAAAGTAATTGTAATTGTAATTAATTAGATATTATAAAGTAATTTTAACATCACTGCTTGTATATCGAAATAATTAGAAGACTAGTAAACAGATAGATTTTTCCCAGTTTTTTTATATAAACATAACAAAATGGCTTTCTTCTTATGGCCGCTTAGTTATGGTCATATTCCCCGGTGATCATATATAAACGAGGCGAAAAAGGCATCAAAAATGCCACTAAACTCTCACGCCAAATAAATATAATAAAATCCACCTATATGGCGAACGGTTTCATTTTTTCCCGCAAATGCGATATAATGATGCATCCATATCTAATTGGGAAAGTTACGAAAACGAACCGTCACTATTGCGATGCCTTTTTAGGTACACTCGTAAATATTTGCGGAAATACTTAAAACACTTTGTATGTGATAAAGTATAAAGTATAATGTACTGTTCATCGAACAACCAACGCCCTGCTAACGTTTTTTGTTCCCTATTAGTATGTAAATGGTCTCACAGGGTAATCTAATGATTCGTTATATGAATGTACAGGGTGGCACATTAGTATGGAAAAGCTCAATATATCTGTTATTATAGAAGATATCAAAAAAACTTCATTACAAAAGTTGTAGATCTTTTTAAGCTGCATATTTTAAAATTAGTTACATTTATACAATGTGTCCCGTTTTTCCGTAGTAGATCAAACTTATACTTTTTTAAATAGAACACCCTGTTTTTTATTTAAATATTGAATTAAGTTCGTTTTCAGCTTTCCAAAAATATAATTTTGTATAACGTTATACTGAGTGGTTTAAAAGTTATGACCACTTTTCCACGAAAATCGTACTAAGTTTACCACTCTGTAGCAACTAAATGGATTGAATTGAAAATAAATTTCAGGTTTCACAACATTGCAAATATCCTGAAAATGTACAAAATGTACCATAGTAGTTCAATTCAATTCAATTTTAAGTTCTAATTTTTTTAATTGAAATATCTCGAAAAGTGTTAACTTTAGGTATAGGGAATGGTTATTAAGAATGAAAGTACTTCAAAAATACTTCCTGTTAACGATATAAAATATAGGGTGATCCATTTAAATTAACAGAGAAAATGTTACTTTTGCCTTTGGATCCACCCTGTAAGCAGTATGATTAAAATTAACAAAAAATATTCATTTTGTACATTTTCAGGATATTTGCAATGTTGTGAAACCAGAAATTTATTTTCAAATCAATCCATTTAGTTGCTACAGAGTGGTAAACTTAGTACGATTTTCGTGGAAAAGTGGTCATAACTTTTAAACCACTCAGTATAACGTTATACAAAATTATATTTTTGGAAAGCTGAAAACGAACTTAATTCAATTTTTAAATAAAAAACAGGTTGTTCCATTTAAAAAAGTATAAGTTTGATCTATTACGGAAAAACGGGACACTCTGTATGAATGTAACTAATTTTAAAATATGCAGCTTAAAAAGATCTACAACTTTTGTAATGAAGTTTTTTTGATATCTTCTATAATAACAGATATATTGAGCTTTTCCATACTAATGTGCCACCCTGTATATCAACATGTTTGTTGGAGAGTGTACAGCAGGAAATTTTAACGAATAACGATTTTGGGGAAACTGCAAAAATAATTTTACTGCCGGAATTGCTCCCACAATTCCCGCGTTATTTTTTTTCCTCTAATAAACCCGAAAGACGTCATTCGATTAATGACAAACTGTCTGTTTTTATGGCGATATCTTTTCGAGTGTGATTTCATTTCGACATGTCGAGTTGGCTAATTTTAGACCACCTAGTAGGTTCGTCCTGCGAATAATAATAAAGGTGTTCTATTAAGGTACGAGATATGTTTGTGCGATGAGTCAATTTCTGTTTGCGTTTTATAATTAACGGCTACAGAAACGTGACTTTCGATGGTTTTGCGTCAAAATGTTGTAGTTTTTTTTTTTCGCTGAATCTAATCGAGTGATACGATTTTAGTCGGTGCAGTTTTAGGTGGTTTCTGTAAGGAAAAGTTCTTAAAATAGATTCGTTTTATGCTGAAGAGAGTCTCCATTTGGAAGAGATAAAAGATATAAATAAAAGGCTAATCTGTCGGTTTTGCGGATTCGCTTTATTCGAAAAGGTATATTTAGGAAGATTAGGGAAGGTTTTTTTTTTCAACGAAAAAATAGAGCTTCGGTTTTGGTGTCTTTGATGCTGCTCTAAAGCATTTTTTGCTTCGTTGTTTTAAATGGCGGAGTTCATTAAAAATTAAAAAAAAAACGAGGTTTGTTTGTAGGTGTCTCACACGTTCGAGCGGTGAAAGAATGCTAAAATAAATTATGAATGAAGTTAAACGAGCTAATAAAATTTAGATGTCAGTGATCTATTTATCTTCGAAATAAATTCGCTCTTTTCTGTCGGCGAACGGAATTTTAAAATATATCGCCAACCGTCTTAAGATATATTTAACAGTATTTTTTTGTCTATAAAAAAGTCCTACAAATCTGTATTCGTTTGTGCAATGAATTTTTCAGGTTCCTTTTTTTTATCGTTCTCCCCACTCCGGTTTGTTATTGGTTACCTACAGTGATGTTAAAATTACTTTATAATATGTAATTAATTACAATTACAATTACTTTTGGCAATTTGTAATTAATTGCAATTACAATTACAAAATTTGCGAATATAATTACAATTATAATTCAAGTTGCAATTACAATTACAATTACACTCACAATTACTTTGCTTTGGTGTCAGTTTTAAATAATTATTTAGGGATTTGCAATCGGAATTAAACTTTCCACGTATTGAAAATATTAAATAAGTACTTTTGTGTCCAATGTAATTGAAATGTAATTGTAAAATGTAATTGTAATTGTAACGAAAGGAGTAACTGAATTACAAATGAATTACAATTGAGGATCTTGTAATTAATTACCGCCTCAATTACAATAAAAGTAATTCAATTACTTTTTCAATTACTTGTAATTAATTACTTAACAACACTGTATATCGCCAACCGTCTTAAGATATATTTAACAGTATTTTTTTTGGTCTATAAAAAAAGTCCTACAATTCTGTATTCGTCTGTGTAATGAATTTTTCTGGTTCCTTTTTTTTTATCGTTCTCTCCCCTCCGGTTTGTTATTGGTTACCTCTTTAGTTCATCTATCTGAGATTTTCTGAGATATCTGAGATCGGGAAATCGAAACTCCCTATAAAGATAAGACTTTCAATTTTGGCAACACGAATTTATGTCTAGATAAAATCGATTCGTATAACCAGTGTTGTTAAGTAATTAATTACAAGTAATTGAAAAAGTAATTGAAAAAGTAATTACTTTTATTGTAATTGAGGCGGTAATTAATTACAAGATCCTCAATTGTAATTCATTTGTAATTCAATTACTCCTTTCGTTACAATTACAATTACATTTCAATTACATTGGACACAAAAGTACTTATTTAATATTTTCAATACGTGGAAAGTTTAATTTCGATTGCAAATCCCTAAATAATTATTTAAAACTGACACCAAAGCAAAGTAATTGTGAGTGTAATTGTAATTGCAATTGTAACTTTAATTGTAATTGTAATTACATTCGCAAATTTTGTAATTGTAATTGCAATTAATTACATATAAAGTAATTTTAACATCACTGCATATAACGTATTTTAGCGCCGAAATTTTACTGAAACCGCCCCTGTTCAATCTATAATTAACTTTAAATTTATCACATGCAACCCAACGAACGATGGCGTAATATAGGTTGCCTATATGCATGCGCTAGTTTCGCCTATGTTTTAATCATTTCAAGTTGAATGCATCACTGAAGCGGTATAATGGGGGTTGAATTAAACTTTTTATGGGCTACTAAAAGAGACTATTTGATGGATGCCCGTTTTAACGTCGCTAATGCGATGATATTCTTTCTACAAAATAAGATTGGCATTGAGAAATTTCCAGGATATTGGGGTTGTAAAAAGTGGTTGTTAAACAGACATCGGGTTATTTGGGTTAAGGGGTTTACGAGCTTGCTTTCCAAGCTAATTAAAAGATTTGTTTTTTAGGATTCATTATTACAACCAGTGTTGTTAAGTAATTAATTACAAGTAATTGAAAAAGTAATTGAATTACTTTTATTGTAATTGAGGCGGTAATTAATTACAAAATCCTCAATTGTAATTTATTTGTAATTCAATTACTCCTTTCGTTACAATTACAATTATCTTTTACAATTACATTTTACAATTACATTTCAATTACATTGGACACAAAAGTACTTAATATTTTCAATACGTGGAAAGTTTAATTCCGATTGCAAATCCCTAAATAATTATTTAAAATCAAAGCAAAGTAAAGTAAAGTAATTGTGATTGTAATTACATTCGCAAATTTTGTAATTGTAATTGCAATTAATTACAATTTGCCAAAAGTAATTGTAATTGTAATTAATTACATATTATAAAGTAATTTTAACATCGATTACAACGTTCATAATGTAATTGCGCTAAAATTTATTTTTTTCATAGATAAAAACGATTAGTTTTTAATTAGATTTATTAGTAATAGACACTGATGTTAAAATTACTTTATAATATGTAATTAATTACACTCACAATTACTTTGCTTTGGTGTCTGTTTTAAATAATTATTTAGGGATTTGCAATCGGAATTAAACTTTCCACGTATTGAAAATATTAAATAAGTACTTTTGTTTCCAATGTAATTGAAATGTAATTGTAAAATGTAATTGTAATTGTAACGAACGGAGTAATTGAATTACAAATGAATTACAATTGAGGATCTTGTAATTAATTACCGCCTCAATTACAATGAAAGTAATTCAATTACTTTTTCAATTACTTGTAATTAATTACTTAACAACACTGCTTCTGGGATATAATAAACTGCAACCGGGGAAGTGCGAAAATAATGAACTCTACATTTCTGGCTGATTTTCCAGTAAACTTGAATATTTTTTGTCGTTTAGAATAAAAAGACAATTTGTATTATTATCATCCTCTAAGACTCTAAGTAATCCTCTAAGTAATTCAATTACTTTTTCAATTACTTGTAATTAATTACTTAACAACACTGGTAATAGAGTTTGTTTAAAATCGCCTCGTTTTTTTTATCCCTTCGAATTCCATTTGGACGAATCGCCGCATCCCGAACGAATTGAAACCTCGATTGCCAATAAAAGTTGATAACGGTTCCCCCGACAAAATTTCCTGTCAATTAAATTTAATAAGCTCCAATTTACGACCGGAGAATAAAACTCGCGAAAACCGAAAACACTGATGGAAAAATCGTTGCGACACAAATTGCTCGTCGACAATACGAAAGAAAAACACCTTGGCGTGTTTAATTTGGTTGCGTTAATTTTTTGTTACGCTTTCAGAAAAACATGCAAAAATTGCAAGTGCTCGAGAGACGGCCACGAAATCGTCACCGAACACGGCGCCAGATCCAGGGTGGGATTGATAGCGACCCACGATGCTCTGGACGCCAGATCTCTAGGATATACCTTCGTGCCTCCTGGACTTACCACTGCTCGGCAGGTACTTATACAGTGTGTTATTTATAAGGAATCTACGTCAATTCATCGCGGGACAATTGATCGCGTGACAATTCGTCGCCGACAATTCATCGCTACGACAATTCTTCGCTGCGACAATTCATCGCTACGACAATTCATCGCAACAATTTTTTTTCTTATTTTAGCAGAAAATCTTATACAAGTTTATTCATTGATAATATCACCCATTGTTGAAAGAATTATAACCTTCATAAACTTGAGAAAAGCCGAGTCATTTTGAAAATCAAACACTTTTCAATTAAGTTCTTATTTAGAATTCAATATTACCTATCTTATAAATGCATTAATTCTACCCCACTTTTACATTGTTTTGACTAATTACAGGCTGTGTTTAATAGATATGTAATAGCTCGACCAATAGCAATATGTAATCTACAGGAAATATGAAAATAGAACCAATCAGCTGAACCATTAATTCTCGATATAGGGATTACAGAATCAACAAGAGCAAAAACCTCTCTGTTAATATTTTCTGGGAATGGAATTAAATATCTAAATATGAACTTTATTGAAATCGGAGGAATTCGGTGAATTTTATATTCAAAATTACTTAATTTTTCTGAAGGTTATGAACGTTATAATTCTTTTAAGGGGCGATATTATCAATAAATAATAAACTTTAATAAATAATCAATAGTTATTAAGATTTTCTGCTAAAATAAGAAAAAACGTCGCGATGAATTGTCGTGGCGATGAATTGTCGAGCGAGAAATTGTCCGCGATGAATTGTCGCGCGTTGAATTGTCTCGCGATGTATTGACGTGACACCATTTATAAGATGCGACATAGGGATTCCTGTACAAATGTGTCAAAAGCAAGCTAACTTTTTTACCAAATAACGTTCGTAAAAAATAATGACAGATTTGAAAAGATCGTCAAAAAATAAGTCGAAATGGATATTAAATTTTATTAAATTCGTTCTGGTTTAATAAAAAAATGTATAATTAAGTTGAAAAAAGTCAAACGTCATATGTCACTATCTAATAATTGTTAAGAGAGGCGGAGATATCTGGATTGGTTTACGCGCTGAAGTTTGAAAAAATCAGCGGTAAGGAATCTGGTTCAATCCCACGCAGTGCAAAATTTTTTTTCTTTGGCATTTTTTGTTTTTTTAATGTTTTTTTTGTCAAGAATAAAAATATGGCATTATTTTAAACGCTCTACCTAATAACGAGATTTTGCGTTATTAAAATTGACGCTTACTTGTCGGAGCTTTTATTTAAATAAAAATAAAACTATATCTCAAATAAGCTCGCCTTATTTTAAATATTTCTATTTAACATTTTTTTAGACAAAAATATTAGAAAAAAACCAAAAAAAAAATCGGGGTCTTCATTTTTCTCGGGGAGAAAAATCGGGGTCTTCACTGCTCGGGGATTGAACCACATTACTTCCCGCTAAAATTTTTGAATTTCCGAGCGTAAACCATCCCAGTTAACTCCGCCCATTTTACAATTATTAGATAGTGACATAAAAATGACACATTTGTGACGTTTGACTTTTTTCAACTTAATTATACACTTTTTTAATAAACCAGAACGAATTTAAGAAAATTTAATGCCCATTTCGACATCTTTTTTTACGATCTTTTCAAATCTGTTATTATTTTTTACGAACGTTATTTGGTAAAAAAGTTAGCTTGATTTTGACACTTTTGTACAGGAATCCCTATGTCACATCTTATATTGTATAACGCTCAATAATCGCCCTAAAATTGCCCTAAAATTGCCCTAAAATTACAACAAGAATGCTCCATTCCAGGTTGACCAATACTACTCGACGTTGCCTTCAGAGGATGTCCCGAAACTCGGGTCCAAGGGAGAGATGAACCGTTCCCAAAGAATAGTCAGACAACTGCCCAAGCAAGATTTGGCGCTGTCCGCCTGCAAATTCGTCGAAGCCGAAAATTCTGATAGTTATAAAGTATGTACTTTCATTCGTTCGTTTATTTAGTCATTCTCTCATTTGATAGCGACAAAGAAAGCATCATACTCATTCATTGATTCATTCTTTCAATCTTTCAATCTTTCATTCTTTCAATATTTCAATCTTTCAATCTTTCAATCTTTCAATCTTTCAATCTTTCAATCTTTCAATCTTTCAATCTTTCAATCTTTCAATCTTTCAATCTTTCAATCTTTCAATCTTTCAATCTTTCAATCTTTCAATCTTTCAATCTTTCAATCTTTCAATCTTTCAATCTTTCAATCTTTCAATCTTTCAATCTTTCAATCTTTCAATCTTTCAATCTTTCAATCTTTCAATCTTTCAATCTTTCAATCTTTCAATCTTTCAATCTTTCAATCTTTCAATCTTTCAATCTTTCAATCTTTCAATCTTTCAATCTTTCAATCTTTCAATCTTTCAATCTTTCAATCTTTCAATCTTTCAATCTTTCAATCTTTCAATCTTTCAATCTTTCAATCTTTCAATCTTTCAATCTTTCAATCTTTCAATCTTTCAATCTTTCAATCTTTCAATCTTTCAATCTTTCAATCTTTCAATCTTTCAATCTTTCAATCTTTCAATCTTTCAATCTTCCATTGTATTTTTTTTGCAGGATTTTATAACCGGTAGAAACGACGTAGCCCTGGACGTGGGCGTAGCGAAATTGACGCCGCCGAATAGCAATTGTTCGTATTGTTCGAAGACCATCCACAATCAACAGATAAGCGTCACGGCGCCCAGATTGGGCAAAGCCGTGTGGCATCCTTCCTGCTTTAAGGTAGGTACCAACCGGTCCTGAATGATCGATCGATTTTATACAGTGCATTTATTTAATGTCCCCCCCCCTTTTATTTTTTGAACGAATCAACTTAGAAAATTGAAATTTGGGATAATGAAACTAATGTATGATTACTATATTTTGGAGTAAAATTGTCAAATGAAAATTTCAAGATGGCGACTGAGCACCATATTGAGAAATAAATTTAAATGGAAAGGGGGGTTTTGTGATACATCATTTTGAAGCTCCTGATAAATACTATACAACCCTGGAATATAAAGTCAATATCTGCACCCATTACAAAATGGCGGACATTTAATAATTACCTGAATACATCGACGTTTAACGTCATAATTTGAGAAAATAAGCTGAGTTTAGTACAAAAAGTGCTCGAAATGGTTGCCTTGAACTTCTTGATGTAAGAACAGCCTATCCGAACATTTTCGAACATAGTAACGTCGTTGTTTCTACAAATATCTGTAATTATTTCTCGTATATCCAATATTGAAGCAGGTTCAGTTTCGTACACTTTTTGCTTCAAATAGACCCATAAAAAAAGTCTAAAGGTGTCAAATCTGGCGAGCGGGCTGGCCATTCCGTAGGACCTCGACAACCCATCTAACGACCAGGGAAAATAGCATCCAAATAGTTCATTACTTGTCTGGAGTAATGTGGTGGTGCTCCATCTTCCAATGGACGAGAATTGGCCATTTTAGAGTTAGTTCACGTGCTACCTAACTACAATGAGAACTAAACAACCGAAAACTAAATGAAAATATTTTGAACACTAGGAAAATCGAAAACTAAAGAGAATATTTTGAACACTAAGAAAATTAAAAACTAAATGAGAATATTTTGACTAAACAATTAATGTTTGTTGTCGTACTTAAATTTTTTGGAATTTTTTTAACCAAAAATAACCTGTCAAACCTTATCGGTTTGTTGGGATTGCTATTTGGCATAGAAAAACAAATATTTCTAGAAAATTTAATATTAATTTGTTTGTATTCAGGCAATTATTAAATGTCCGCCATTTTGTAGCAGGTGCAGATATTGACTTTATATTCCAGGGTTGTACACTATTTGTCAGGAGCTTCAAAATGATGCGTCACAAGACCCCCCCTTTCCATTTAAATTTATTTCACAATATGGCGCCCAGTCGCCATCTTGAAATTTTCATCTGTCAATTTTACTCCAAAATATAGTAATCATGCATTAGCTTTATTATCCCAAATATCAATTTTCTAAGTTGATCCGTTCAAAAAATAAAAGGGGGTGGGGACGGGGGACATTAAAGAAATGCACTGTATTTATTTTTTTAAACTTAAATTTTTCCTTTAGTGTACCACTTGCGACGATCTACTGGTGGACCTTGCCTACTGCGTGTATGAGGATAACATTTATTGCGAAAGACATTACGCTGAAAAATTGAAGCCAAGGTGTGCTGGATGCGATGAGGTGAGTACGAAACGTGCATGCTAGTACGCCATTGGCGTACCGGACGGTGGGGATTTTTTCATTAATTATTTTTTAATAAAAATTTTTTGAATGAACACCTGTCGTGTTCACAATTCGAGGAATTAAATTAACGTCCGCGTAGGAGATCTAATCCCAAAGGTGATTTCCCATCAAACACCCACTTACTAATTTCAAGTGCTATATCAAGAAACAATTAGTTTATTTTTATTGATGCGTAACGTACCGGGTGTCCCACCAGAAGAGGTAACCGGCTGTATATCAGAAACTAATTGTCATAGAGACTTGCGGTAAAAAATCTTATGACTAAATTGGCAAAAAGAAAATGCTGGAAATACTTTTTAAGTCTCTAAAATGGCCGCTAGGGGGATTATCCGCCATCTTGGATTTTGAAAAGTTGTTTTTTTCAAAATTTTCCTTAATAAAGGTATCAGAAATTTATTTTATTTTGCTACTTGGGATAATTGCAATTCTTTTTTGTTTTTTATTTTTGGCTGTATCTTGTAAAATAAAGTGGTGGGGGTTGTTTGAATATTGCGACAAATGGGAGTGAACCAAAAATATACCCAATTTCTAGGTATTTTTCTTTTTTTAAATATATTTTAGGTTAGGAATGAGATATGGAGATGCGGTTTTCACAGGCTTGTTTGGCAATTATTTGACTATATTTCTCCAAAGAAAAAGTTATTGCGTTTTTTAAAGTGATATCGGAAGACGCCCTCTTGCGGTCAAGCAAGTATTTGCAATAATGTCTTATATAGTGTAAATTATAGACCGAAGAAAGCCCTTTTCAACGATTTCATTTTTATGAAAATCCGTTCAGCCGTTTAAAATTATCCCAAATATCAAAATAAAATAAATTTCTGATATCTTTATTAAGGAAAATTTTGAAAAAAACAACTTTTCAAAATCAAGATGGCGGATAATCCCCCTAGCGGCCATTTTAGAGACTTAAAAAGTATTTCCAGCATTTTCTTTTTGCCAATTTCGTCATAAGATTTTTTACCGCAAGTCTCTATGACAATTAGTTTCTGATATACAGCCGGTTACCTCTTCTGGTGGGACACCCGGTACACGTAATTCGTATAACACCAGGATTGTCGATTAAATCCGCTACGATTAACTTATTTCGTACCAACAAAGTGGATTAAAGAAATTAATAAACTCGACGGTCGATCGATCGGATTAAGTATACTTTCGATAAAAAAAAACCGTATCGATTTCATCGGGTAATCGCGATGCCCGTCCCGGCTGGCTTTGTTTTAAATGCGCTTAATTAATGCAGGTGATTACCGGAAAATGGCATCGCGACATGGTCGAACTCGTTTTTTCTTAATACCGCTAATTCAGTACTTAAACATAGCCGTATCGTTGCGATATTTCCGAGCGGACTTCATGAAAAAATATTTTTCCCTCAAATTCCAATTCCCTCGGGTAAAATGTAGGCGAATATGAGTAGAGTAGATTTAGAGTAGATTCAGAGTAGTGTAGAGTAGAGTAGGGGGTAGAGGGTATCAGAACATACTCAGAACAGACTAAGAACAAACTAAGGACAGACTCAGAACAGACTCAGAACAGACTCTCATTTGATAGTGACAAAGAAAGCTTCATACTCATTCATTGATTCAATCTTTCAATCTTTCAATCTTTCAATCTTTCAATCTTTCAATCTTTCAATCATTCAATCATTCAATCATTCAATCATTCAATCATTCAATCATTCAATCATTCAATCATTCAATCATTCAATCATTCAATCATTCAATCATTCAATCATTCAATCATTCAATCATTCAATCATTCAATCATTCAATCATTCAATCATTCAATCATTCAATCATTCAATCATTCAATCATTCAATCATTCAATCATTCAATCATTCAATCATTCAATCATTCAATCATTCAATCATTCAATCATTCAATCATTCAATCATTCAATCATTCAATCATTCAATCATTCAATCATTCAATCATTCAATCATTCAATCATTCAATCATTCAATCTTTCAATCATTCAATTTCAAGACTAACAACAAACTCAGGACAGACTCAGAACAGACTTAGAACAGATTCAGAATAGATTCAGAGCAGAGTAGAGTAGATAAATTTTAATAGGAATGTATCATTATGAGGAATTTGTGGAAAAGCATCCCCGTGTAAAACAAAAAGTGAGATTGTTACCGTTTCGATGTGAGTCACGCGTACTGAAATATTTTTCTATTTTTCGCCCGGCATCTCCTATAAAATAAAGTCGATGTTATTTTTATCGGCTATGTAATCCGCATATTTAACGAAAATAAAATATAAAAAATCGAGTTCTGGATATAAGACGAAAGGCTCGGATTTGTTTTCGCGATGAAACTGGCCAGTTCACACGGCACTCGAAAAAGTTCGAATGAATTTGCCAATTTTTCGTGTTTTTTCTTTTCGTATTTTCGGATTCATTGAGAAAATTCGACCGGCCGAATTTTTGATTGATTATAATGGAATATCAGAAGGTTTAAATAATGCGATATTTATAGTATAGTATAAATAGATTGATATTTTAGCGCAGGTAAAAAGAAAATTTAATCGTTGTTACACGATTATTTATTAATTTTATCACAACATCGAATGAATTTGCAATATTTACTCCGACAACTTTCGCACCTTATTGAACATCTGCTCTTGCGCGCGTATACAGGGTGTTTCACAACTTATCCGACAAATTCTAACCACATATGCACTGTTATGAAAGAAGTTAATTTCCCAAAAAAAATTGTAATAAAAGTCTTACAGAAATCGATATAATAAAATAATAGTTTAACAGTTCAATTACTTATACAAGATGTTCAAAATTGTTCCCATTTACAGCAATGCAAGCTTGGGTGCTTGTTTTTTTTTGTTAAAACCATTGTTTTGGGGCAACATTTGCTACAGTAAAGTATTAAGGCAAAATTATGAACGCAAAATGAAGTATTTATTTTTCAATTTTTTATTGAAACTCGGGTTTATAATTTTATTATTGTAGGACTTTTATTACATTTTTTTTGAGATCTCTCAAATAAGAGAGAGAAGTTGATTTCTCAAAAAAAATGTATTAAAAGTCCTACAATAATAAAATTATAAACCCGAGTTTCAATAAAAAATTGAAAAATAAATACTGCATTTTGCGTTCATAATTTTGCCTTAATACTTTACTGTAGCAAATGTTGCACCAAAACAATGGTTAAAACAAAAAAAATAAACACCCAACCTTGCATTGCAGTAAATGGGAACAATTTTGAACATCTTGTATAAGTAATTGAACTGCTAAACTATTATTTTATTATCTCGATTTCTGTAAGACTTTTATTACATTTTTTTTGGAAATTAACTTCTCTCGTAACAGTGCATATGTGGTTAAAATTTGTCGGACAAGTTGTGAAACACCCTGTATAACAATCTATTTAAGTCACCGAAATATTCCCAAAACCGATTTATCAATATTAGAAATAAATTTTATCGAAAAAAAAAACCGCGTTGTTCGAGTGATGGTTCGTTTGCAACGTGAGCCCGCGCCATTTTTGGTCCGAGCGAAACGATCTGGAAACCAGCGGGTCCGGGTCCGGTCTGATCTTTCGTGGATTTTTCGTTTTTCGCTGTACGACCGATGAGAAAAGGTAGAAGGAAAGCCGAAAAACGAAGCGGTGTATTTAACCGTCTACAGGGAACGTTCGTTTATATCCCAAACACCGGCGGGCCGTGTGCACAACTGGCTAATTTCGAGTTTCTCTCGACGAATTATTATCCTCTGCGATCGGGATGTCATGTTTTAGGAGACTCGGGATATTAGGTTTGTTCCTACAACAGTCAGAAATAGCCGGTGGTCGTCAGGAGTCTGCGCAGTAATAATTTAGGCGTTCCAACAAACTCCACAGACATCTCTGATTCTGATTTGGTTAACAATTTATTGTTCCAACAGTTCAAGGGACTGGTTTTGTGATAGTCGGGAAAATTTGCTGATAGTTCAGAGATTTAGAATCCGGCGCAAGCGCATTTTTAATTCGGGTTTAATTTGTATTTCTGAATATAGGTTAATTATTAGGTTATGTTGTTTGTTGTTTTTGTTTGATACTTGGTGAATATGTAATAAATGTAAAGACTGTTCCATCAAGAAATCGGAAATTTGATTAGACCATTCAATCTTAAACCGCGCATGCAAAATAGAAGAGTCAGAAACTTATTGGTTACCAGTGTTGTTAAGTAATTAATTACAAGTAATTGAAAAAGTAATTGAATTACTTTTATTGTAATTGAGGCGGTAATTAATTACAAGATCCTCAATTGTAATTCATTTGTAATTCAATTGCTCCTTTCGTTACAATTACAATTACATTTTACAATTACATTTCAATTACATTGGACACAAAAGTACTTATTTAATATTTTCAATACGTGGAAAGTTTAATTCCGATTGCAAATCCCTAAATAATTATTTAAAACTGACACCACAGCAAAGTAATTGTGATTGTAATTGTATTCGCAAATTTTGTAATTGTAATTGCAATTAATTACAATTTGCCAAAAGTAATTGAAATCGTAATTAATTACATATTATAAAGTAATTTTAACATCACTGTTGGTAACAAATCAGTGACTTTTTGTAGGAACAAACCTATTAATACTTTTACAATGATAACTACAAGAAGTTGCAATTTCTTAAACACCACAGGATGATTTGATATTTAAAGTAAAGTCTACACCGTTGGAAATTTTATTTCGCATAATAGGGAAATCAATGTTAAATTCTTAGCCGTCTGAAATCCAATCTACCAGTGTACATTTCAATAGAACGTCGCGATAAATTCTAATAAATTTAATTGTTCTACCGGACCGCACGTCGCGATTTGTAGAGGTACAAAGTTATTTGTGTTAAGTATGAGGTACAAAATTATTTAAAAACTAAATTTAATATTTTTTTTGAGGATATTTCAAAAAAATATGTGTATCGGTAGGTACAGTTTTGAAAGAGCAACAAATCTTGTTGAAATAAGGGAAAAAATAATTCAATTTTCTGCTAGAATTATACCTCAGCTCAGTAATATGAGATGACATCTGTATGACAGGTTTGGCTATTGTTTAGCAGAAAGCGGTGGACTATTTTCTAGAGTTCTTTTATTTTCTGTTTTAAAATAATCATTAAGTTTATTTTTGGAGTTTCGTTTTTATTATTTTCTTAGATTTTACTTTCTTTTTCAAGCCATTGTGGCAGAAAAACATATCTACATGATTCTATTTGATTTTTAATCTAACCAAATCAAATCGCGGTGTGAAGTCCAGTAGAAAAATTAAATTTATTAGAATTTATCGCGACGTTCTATTGAAATGTACACTGGTAGATTGGATTTCAGACGGCTAAGAATTTAACATTGATTTCCCTATTATGCGTGAATTATTTTCCAACGGTGTATATCTTTAAAATTTCTACAAAAAAAAATTTACTCAATATCTGAGTAAACCTCTTAAAAGCTTATTAAATACAGTAGTTTTTACTAAAAAAAAACTTATGAATTTTATAAAATTGTTGGCTTTACGACCATTAAAAGATACATATAATTTTGTTCATTTCATATTCATAACAATTAAATCTTTTATAACACCCGGTATTGATTTTTTTTTAACTCTGATAAATACTTTTTTTATAGCAAATTTAACGCACTTTTACGGTATATGATCAAAATTAATATGACTATACGAATAAATGTGATATTTCGGTCTTTTTGGAAAAAAAACAAAAAAAAAATTAAAATAATGAAATGTTAAATAAAAGAGAAACTATCGACTCTTCGAAATAGTATTATAGGACATTTTTTGTTCAAAATTACTTGTATAATCACCTCCTGAAGTTTGGCGGTTTTTATAGTCGACACCCTGTAGAATCAATTAAAACGATTAATAAACACCGTATAAACATTCTTTTTTTCGTAGCGTATGAATAGTACTTACACTGCCCACATGCGAGTTCCTTTTTTGCTTGAAATAACAATTAAAATGTACCATTGACATATTTAAACCGCGTAATCTATTTAGACGTGTTGTGAAAACATGGTTAAAAATTAATTTAAATTGATGATTTATGAAACGTGTAGAGAAACACTATTAATGGTTTTAGCCATAAACAAAAACAGTGTTATTCTAATTTTTATATCTCGTTTTCGATCTAAGGTTTAAGTGGTAATAGGTAATTAATTATTTATTTTTATCTTTATGCCATCTTACCAATAGTGTTCCTACTGAAAATGTCTATTCCATCATTCTGAGAAAATCTATTAATTTTCATTAGTTTTTTTTTATCTAAATTTATTGTCGCCGAAATCCATTAATCACTTTACCGCATAGATATTATAAACATTTCCGTTTAAAAATATATTTTTTTTATAAAAATCGTGCCAAAAATAATATAAATTCGTATCGATTGTAATTCCATTACTTCTCTCATCCTGTTTGTAGCACCTATATATAATTTTATTATCTAATCTATTTAAAAACGTTCGTTTCCGTTGAATAAAAAAGTCCACTTCGATGCAAATTTACACAACTAATACTATATCATTGATCGAGCTTGTAAATTTCGACGATTTTATGATCTATTAAGATTTTATTAACATTTACTGCGTGTCTCACATCAGGTTATCTCCACGTTTTTTTCCTCTGTAACATGCAGTGATGTTAAAATTACTTTATAATATGTAATTAATTACAATTACAATTACTTTTGGCAATTTGTAATTAATTGCAATTACAATTACAAAATTTGCGAATGTAATTACAATTACAATTAGAGTTACAATTACAATCACAATTACACTCACAATTACTTTGCTCTGGTGTCAGTTTTAAATAATTATTTAGGGATTTGCAATCGGAATTAAACTTTCCACGTATTGAAAATATTAAATAAGTACTTTTGTGTCCAATGTAATTGAAATGTAATTGTAAAATGTAAATGTAATTGTAACGAAAGGAGTAATTGAATTACAAATGAATTACAATTGAGGAGCTTGTAATTAATTACCGCCTCAATTACAATAAAAGTAATTCAATTACTTTTTCAATTACTTGTAATTAATTACTTAACAACACTGGTAACATGTTTTTAATTATCGCGTATTTCGTCGTCTGGACTCTAGGCGGTGCATTCATGCATGCGCCGATCGCGACAGGAAATTTTCAGGACCACATCAACATTTTCGTTTGCCAATGCAAACACGCCGAGCGAAAATATCAAGGGCGCCGATGCCCCAATTGATTGGTTGGCCCATTAACAAGCGACCTAATAATGAAAACCAAGCAAAAAAAACTTCTTCTCGGCTAATCAAAAAATAACAAATCCAACTCTACCGGCTGATGTACGACAAAAGCGGAACCTATTGGCAGTATTCCCGGGTTTATTATGTATCGAACATCATATGCACCTTTTTAATAACCGCCGGATTTTTTTTTTCGTTCGAAATTCCGCGCCAAAATGTGACATAACCGGATTATAGACATCAGCAAAAGTGGTATACCGGTCATGGGTTTGGTGCTTTCTATTCTCGTGACTTGTATCGGTGTAGTCGAATTGTTAACGCTTTATCGGAATATTTCGAGGCATTTGCGGGACCCGCCCCGTCGCGACGACCTTTCCGCGATAAGCGAAAGATACGCCAGGGAGTTGGGGGGAATCCCCAGGAGGCCCAACCAGGAGTTCCGCAAATACGCCGAGGAACCGCCGCCCAGTCTCAGGCTCAACAGCCACGAGGACGTGGAGATCGAGTTCTTCGAAGAGCTGCAGAAATCCCGGTCGCCCAGTCCTCGGAGGTTTTTGGTCACCGAGAAGGAGAGGAGCTCCTCGCCCAGGAGGTTCGTGGTGACTGAGGAACGGTCGAGCGAGGCTCTGAATGATTTACCGGAGTTTTTGATAGAGGAGGATAAATGCGCGGAAAAATCGGCGAGTAAACCGAGGTTGGTTTGGTTGGGTTTTGAGAGTGTTTTTTTGGAGGTTCTCAGTGGAGCAGAGAATCGCGAATTGAGAAACGATCTACGCAGATTTTTATTCGAAATTATTGTGCATTTAAATTCAGTTATTTGTCGAAATGGTGTCACGTCAATACATCGCGAGACAATTCATCGCGCGACAATTCATCGCCGACAATTTATCGCGCGACAATTCATCGCCGACAATTTATCGCTACGACAATTCATCGCTACGACAATTCATCGCTACGACAATTCATCGCTACGACAATTCATCGCTACGACAATTCATCGCTACGACAATTCATCGCTACGACAATTCATCGCTACGACAATTCATCGCTACGACAATTCATCGCGACGTTTTTTCTTATTTTAGCAGAAAATCTTAATAACTATTGATTATTTATTAAAGTTTATTATTTATTGATAATATCGCCCCTTAAAAGAATTATAACGTTCATAACCTTCAGAAAAATTAAGCAATTTTGAAAATAAAATTTACCGAATTCCTCCGATTTCAATATAGTTCATATTTAGATATTTAATTCCATTCCCAGAAAATATTAACAGAGAGGTTTTTGCTCTTGTTGATTCTGTAATCCCTATATCGAGAATTATTGGTTCAGCTGATTGGTTCTTTTTTCATATTTCCTGTAGATTACATATTGCTATTGGTCGAGCTATTACATATCTATTAAACACAGCCTGTAATTAGTCAAAATAATGTAAAAGTGGGGTAGAATTAATGCATTTATAAGATAGGTAATATTGAATTCTAAATAAGAACTTTATTGAAAAGTGTTTGATTTTCAAAATGACTCACTCGGCTTTTCTCAAGTTTATGAAGGTTATAATCCTTTCAATGGGTGATATTATCAATGAATAAACTTGTATAAGATTTTCTGCTAAAATAAGAAAAAAATTGTTGCGATGAATTGTCGTAGCGATGAATTATCGCAGCGATGAATTGTCGGCGACGAATTGTCACGCGATGAATTGTCTCGCGATGAATTGACGTATAGATTCGTCGAAATATCTTACCTCGTATTTGCATATTTTAAATGCGCCCTTTCCACGTTCTATTTTCACTCTTTTATTTCGAAAAACCAGCGTTCTTGTCGAGTCGATTTCCCGAAACTTTTTATTAGAAAACTTTTTTTGTTATTAAGCAAACGCGTTTAACTTGGTCTATTAAACTTTTCCGAATTTACTCCACCGGCACGTACACAATACATTTTTACTGAAAATCTGCGTCGATTTGAACATTGTATAATAGAAAGAATCTTTCGGAATTAGGTATATTTTGAAAGAAAGAGCAAACGAGGAATCGCCTATACCTTTACCGAGGCAATTTATCGTATCCGAAGACGTTATAAACACGATCGTTTTCAACGAGACCGATTTCGAGGTACCAGAAACCCCAGAAACCTCAGCTTCATCGTTTCTATTAATCGATACTCCATCGGTTCCGAGGAACAGCATCTGCAACGAACTCGTAGAGGAACCCTTGAGATCCTTCGAGCCCATCAGAGGCGAAAAAGTCGATGTTATACTCGAGAATACGAATTACAATACTACTCAGTATTGGACGAATAAAGTATTAGTGGTGCCCAGCGCGCCTTCCAGATCCAGGTCCGTTTCACCAGATAAACATTACACTGATGCACTAGAAGGACAAGATGTGGTTAGATTAAACGAGAAATACTTGGACGATTTGGATGGTGTTAGTAGAACTAAGAGTATCAGTAGAAGGAGTAGAAGGAGCATTAAACGAAGAAATGCTGGTAAGAATTGTTAAGTGGTGTCGTTGGGTGAGATTAGCAATTTTTGTTGTAGAAAAATCTCTGAATTCCGTTGATAAAACGAGTGAAATTTTGAAGAATGCGGCCGAAGAGTTGGAAAAGGTGTCTTCACGTGATGAATTACAACCGGGTACTAGTTCGTCCGGTTCAAAAACAGGAGAACCTTTTTGGGTAAAATAAACTTAGAACTATGAATGAAGAGACTTGGTTTTAAAGTTTTAGTAGAATTTTAGTTTGTTTCGCATAATTTTTTTTGTAGCGTGTTTAGAATCACAAAATATAAAAACCTCAAACATTCATTAACAAACAAGTTTTTTTTGTTGTTTTCCCAATAACGCTTATTTAATCAGTTTGAAGCATAAATCTAGCAATGTTTTAAAAAAAATACTTATTTATTCCTCGCAGTGTTGTTAAGTAATTAATTACAAGTAATTGAAAAAGTAATTGAATTACTTTTATTGTAATTGAGGCGGTAATTAATTACAAGATCCTCAATTGTAATTCATTTGTAATTCAATTACTCCTTTCGTTACAATTACAATTACATTTTACAATTACATTTCAATTACATTGGACACAAAAGTACTTATTTAATATTTTCAATACGTGGAAAGTTTAATTCCGATTGCAAATCCCTAAATAATTATTTAAAACTGACACCAAAGCAAAGTAATTGTGATTGTAATTGTAATTGTAATTGTAACTTTAATTGTAATTGTAATTACATTCGCAAATTTTGTAATTGTAATTGCAATTAATTACAATTTGCCAAAAGTAATTGTAATTGTAATTAATTACATATTATAAAGTAATTTTAACATCACTGATTCCTCGAATAATCCTTCCAATTTGCGCCAGAATTGACGCAGTAAAATCTTATTTATCGTAAACATCAACGTACTCATTTGTAATAATTGTTTTGTACCACATTTCTGTGTATAAAGGATTACACGAATATTAAACAGTTCGGTTGCCAAAAATCGAATTGGGAAAAAAAATGTTTAACGGTAAAGTGCATGTGTCCGATTGGCAGCTGTCCCGCTTCAGAATGTCCGCTCGTCCTCGAATTTTCTGACTATTTGAAACTGTGTCAAGTCGCGCGTCCTATTTATATCGACCCCAGACAATATTTATCTGTTTATTTCATAATTCGCGATAATCTCATAAGCGAATTAACGACCAATTGAAACGTTGAGAGCCGAATATCCTTCCAACTCGATTTCTTAATTTCTACTATTTATAGTATACTATACTACTATACAGTGCATTTCTTTAATGTCCCCCCCTTTTATTTTTTGAACGGATCAACTTAGAAAATTGAAATTTAGGATAACAAAACTAATGCATGATTACTATATTTTGGAGTATGATTGACAGATGAAAATTTCAAGATGGCGACTGGGCGCCATCTTGGGAAATACATTTAAATGGAAAGGGGGGTCTTGTGATACATCATTTTGAAGCTCCTGACAAATACTGTACAACCCTGGAATATAAAGTCAATATCTGCACCCATTTCAAAATGGCGGAACATTTAATAATTACCTGAATACAAACAAATTAATATCAATTTTTCTAGAAATATTTGTTTTTCTATGCCAAATAGCAATCCCAACAAACCGATAAGGTTTGACAGGTTATTTTTGGTTATTAAATGTCCGCCATTTTGTAGCAGGTGCGGATATTGACTTTATATTCCAGGGTTGTACAGTATTTGTCAGGAGCTTCAAAATGATGTATCACAAGACCCCCCTTTCCATTTAAATTTATTTCTCAAGATGGCGCCCAGTCGCCATCTTGAAATTTTCATCTGTCAATTTTACTCCAAAATATATTAATCATGCATTAGTTTTGTTATCCTAAATTTCAATTTTCTAAGTTGATCCGTTCAAAAAATAAAAGGGGGGACAGTGCATTAAAGAAATGCACTGTATATAAATGCATAATGTTTGCTGTAATTTTATGGCATGTTGCACTGAGCGGGTGAATAATTTCATTGTCGTTTTTTTTTCGTAAGAAGGCGATCGTTTTTCACTGTCAATTACTCCTCGATCGGCGATTTTCCATCTTTCAGAAATCGAAATTTACGAGCGAAATCTTCTAGTGGATAAATAACCCGGTCGTTTTCGTATCAGAGGCGGCTTAAAGAATGTGTTTGTGGATTCTGTTGAGCATCAAAATCCAATGAGAATTTAGAGTAATTTATTGTAGACTATAAATTATTTCGAATGTAATGAATTAGGATTGACGAGGATTTACCACTTCTAATTAGGTGGATTAAATTGTTTGTATTAACACAATTTCTCATAATTTTATATAGCAAATTATTCCCAATAGGTCAATAGGCAGTGTTGTTAAGTAATTAATTACAAGTAATTGAAAAAGTAATTGAATTACTTAATTAATATTAATTAAGTAATTACAAGATCCTCAATTGTAATTTATTTGTAATTCAATTACTCCTTTCGTTACAATTACAATTACTTTTTACAATTACATTTCAATTACATTGGACACAAAAATACTTATTTAATATTTTCAATACGTGGAAAGTTTAATTCCGATTGCAAATCCCTAAATAATTATTTAAAACTGACACCAAAGCAAAGTAATTGTGATTGTAATTGTAATTGTAACTTTAATTGTAATTGTAATTACATTAGCAAATTTTGTAATTGTAATTGCAATTAATTACAAATTGCCAAAAGTAATTGTAATTGTAATTAATTACATATTATAAAGTAATTTTAACATCACTGTCAATAGGTTTACCCTTCAAATTTATATTAGAGCTTATATACAAACGAGAGTTCTAATTATAACGAGCAGTGTATAATAAAAATATTAATATGATAATAGATGCAATATACTATTATTTTGCGATGAATTTGGATACGTTTTTTAACATAATTTGAAGGTTGTAAAAATTAAAATACACCCACAAATGTGAATATTTAATTTTGACAAATTTCTTCAGAGGCGTAAATTTATTCACATTTCGGGATTTGAAATTAAATAATTACCCCGTCAATTTCGCGCGATTTTGTTTACGAATCCATTTGAGTAATCGAATGTGATGCAATTGCCAGAAATGAATGCATTATTAAAAGTAATTGCGAGGAAAACACTGTTAATTTCATAATACGACTAAAAATATCGCGCAAATATTTGAAATTTATATCGTATAAGAAAAAGCAAAGAGCAGTCGGTATACATCTTCCAGATTTGATGGAATGGTGAATCACAAATCACCAGATAAACGTGTAAAAATAAACTTGTAAATTCGATATTTTTGTTTCGCGATTTTCCCATCAGTGAAGTGCACTAGAAACTACTAGAAAAAACGCTTTTCTACGCCTCTTTAACTCGAAATTATTAGTTTTTGAGTTGTGTTATTGTTGTAGAAAGGTTGCTTAACAAGAATAAATAGTACAAGTTGTTGTTCGAATGATTTTTGTGATATTATTTATCGTCGATTGCACGCCACTGGGGATCATCAACCCACCTCTCGCTTAATACCCGAGCAGAAAGTGCGCCCATTTAACAAAATCTCGAACTCCAGTCCAACATTATTGCATTGCACCCGACACCAAGACGTTTTCGGTTTTCTAAAAATACCCAAAATGTAAAACCGGGGCCGCATTTTACAAGTTTTAAGCGAGATTATTCAGTCGCTACAATCCTTCAGCACGCCGCGTTTGTGTCCCTTTTTTCCATTTCCAACCCCCGTTCGAAGCAGATCCCGAAAGCTTATCCGAAATGGGCGACGTCGAAGTAAGCTCGAACTTCACCATCACCGAAAAGAAGACGAAAAAAGTGAAAAAAACCACGAAACAGAGACGCGGTAGCAATGAACAAACCGAGGTCACCATTCAGGAGATGAAGAATGGCAATCAGGGGTATGTGATGGCATTTGAACGACCGAAACGTCGGTTATAATGACAGTGGAATTGACCAAAAAAAAAAAACGCAGTTTGACACCTGTTTTATTTTTTTTTACCTACGAAAATTGTCTAGTGGCAAAGTGGTAGTGTCTGTATGATGGAAATCTGATATGGCTTTAACATGTTTGGTTTATTCAGTGTTTGTTTTCGATCAAAACATCACCTATTTTACATTAGTAGATACAACTAAAAAATTACACTTCTTTTCTTCGAAATTTGAGAACATTTTAATTATACAGGGTGGCACATTAGTAGTAACTTTAGGTATAGGGAATGGTTATTAAGAATGAAAGTACTTCAAAAATACTTCCTGTTAACGATATAAAATATAGGGTGATCCATTTAAATTAACAGAGAAAATGTTACTTTTGCGTTTGGATCCACCCTGTAAGCAGTATGATTAAAATTGGCAAAAAATATTCATTTTGTACATTTTCAGGATATTTGCAATGTTGTGAAACCTGAAATTTATTTTCAATTCAATCCATTTAGTTTCTACAGAGTGGTAAACTTAGTACGATTTTCGTGGAAAAGTTGTCATAACTTTTAAACCACTCAGTATAACGTTATACAAAATTATATTTTTGGAAAGCTGAAAACGGGCTAAATTCAATTTATAAATAAAAAACAGGGTGTTCCATTTAAAAAAGTATAAGTTTGATCTACTACGGAAAAACGGGACACTCTGTATGAATGTAACTAATTTTAAAATGTGCAGTTTAAAAAGATCTACAACTTTTGTAATGACGTTTTTTTGATATCTTCTACAATAACAGATATATTGAGATTTTCCATACTAATGTGCCACCCTGTATACACGTTTATTTGGTCCGTTACAATTACGCAAATAGAGCAATTGGATAGTAAAGTAATTTATTGTTTCGTGTTTATGAATCCAAAATTAAACGTTTATGTCTTTAAGCGCTAAATTCCTGAAGTTTCACCTGACGAAAGCTACAACAGGAGAAAATTCCTGTTGCATTAACGTTTAGTTTACACTAAAATTATTTACACAACCGAATTATTGTGGAGATAATTTTCTAAAATGCATCATCATTAACAGGTGCATTTTTATAAGTCAGCTCGGCATCTCTGGCATATTTATTTCTGTATTACGTGACACATATCAGTGTCGAAAATAATCTCTAATAAAATTCGAGCGGGAATTATTGCGCAAATCGGTTGCATTTTGCGAATTCCATCGGAAATTCAGGTGTAAATTTTGAACACTAATACATTTATATACAGGCACTACCGATTTTGACACTTATTGAAATCATCTTCAACAACATGCCGAAGACATTTGCCATTACATACCCCTATCTTACAAAAGGTACTATACAAATTTTAAACTGATGCTTCATATACCTTCTTATTACTAACTTTTTATTATACAGGGTGTTTCACAACTTATCCGACAAATTTTAACCACATTTGCACTGTTACGAGAGAAGTTAATTTCCCAAAAAAAATGTAATAAAAGTCTTACAGAAATCGAGATAATAAAATAATAGTTTAGCAGTTCAATTACTTATATACTTATTACTATACACGATGTTCAAAATTGTTCCCATTTACAGCAATGCAAGCTTGGGTGAATGTTTTTTTTTGTTTTAACTATTGTTTTGGTGCAATATTTGCTACAGTAAAGTATTAAGGCAAAATTATAAACGCAAAATGCGGTATTTATTGTTCAATTTTTTATTGAAACTCGGGTTTATAATTTTATTTCTGTAGGACTTTTATTACATTTTTTTTGAGAAATCAACTTCTCTCTCTTTGAGAAATCTCAAAAAAAATTTAATAAAAGTCCTACAGAAATAAAATTATAAACTCGAGTTTCAATAAAAAATTGAAAAATAAATACTGCATTTTACGTTCATAATTTTGCCTTAATACTTTACTGTAGCAAATGTTGCACCAAAATAATGGTTAAAACAAAAAAAAACAAGCACCCAAGCTTGCATTGCAGTAAATGGGAACAATTTTGAACATCTTGTATAAGTAATTGAACTGTTAAACTATTATTTTATTATCTCGATTTCTGTAAGACTTTTATTACAATTTTTTTTGGCAAATTAACTTCTCTCGTAACAGTTCATATGTGGTTAAAATTTGTCGGATAAGTTGTGAAACACCCTGTAGTGTGAGATTTTTGTAACTAATCAAGAATGTAGTTGGGTTTTTTTTGCATTCCCCGAATTAATGAAATTCCCTCTTTATATTGGTATGCTGTAAGATACTTCTTCCAAAAATATGTATAGATATTTTTATTTATTATACGATGAGTAGTCAATTTAACTCGCCAAAAGGTCAAAAAATAAAGTCATCAGTACCACTTAAAACGAGAGTAATTTAGTATTATTAAAATCCCGTGCAGGTTCCATTATATCTAATAGTAATGGACAGATGTAGGTAGGATTTAAATGAATAAAATCGGCGAATTAGCCTCTTACGTAATGGGAAAATCGTAAACAATCCGCGAACGAATCCTATCTGTTGCGAATTCGCTTCAGAAATTGTATCAAAATAATTGAATATTTTGGCAGGCCGTACCGTTGTAAATCTATAAATAACTTTTCTATTCGGTTCAAGTGTCTCTGGAATACATTTCGTTTTATTCAAGTTATC
This sequence comes from Phyllotreta striolata, assembly GCA_918026865.1. NCBI lineage: Eukaryota > Metazoa > Arthropoda > Insecta > Coleoptera > Chrysomelidae > Phyllotreta > Phyllotreta striolata. The sequence continues at coordinate 1,027,684 of OU900099.1, forward strand.
TCTAAAGCTTCCAATGGAAAGAAAATCGCGCTGTATTTACCCAAAACGATTTCCGAAGATAATCTGTTTTATTCAACGTTTCGTCTGCAGGAATTCTACTTTTACGAACTGTCTATACTCTATTTCCATAATAGTAGGCACTAAATTCACAGAAATGATTGAGATAATGGGTCTTTCCCAGTGGCGTACGGAAAATATCGTAGGCTACAAGTGTGTTTGACGGGAAAATCAGCAGGAGACTAATAATTAGAAGAGCAAGGATTATGTAATAAATAAGAAAAGCGACAATATTTCCGAGAATTTAGTGCCTACTATTTTGGAAATAAAGTATACACTGTGTTATTTATAAGCGACATAGGGATTCCTGTACAAATGTGTCAAAAGCAAGCTAACTTTTTTACCAAATAACGTTCGTAAAAAATAATGACAGATTTGAAAAGATCGTAAAAAAATATGTCGAAATGGACATTAAATTTTCTTAAATTCGTTCTGGTTTAATAAAAAAATGTATAATTAAGTTGAAAAAGTCATACGCCATAAATAATTCCTTTTTATAACACTATCTAATTTGTTGCAAAAGGAGTGGAGCTAACAGAGATTGTTAACGCTCTGCAATTTGAAAAATTAATCTTAAAGTAATGTGGTTCAAACCGCCCTTGGGCCAAAGTTTTTTTGTTTTTTTTAATGTTTTTGTCTAAAAAAATGTTAAATAAAAGTATTTAAAATAAGACACGCTTAATTGGGATAAAAATTTATTTTTATTTAATTAAATATTCAATTTTTTATTGGGTTTCCTAAAAAATAAGGTTGCTGAATATCAACCAAAGACAGAAGAGGAATTGAAAAATATTATTACTAACGAATGTCAAAAAATTAGTAGAACTAGAATAATGATTAGTAGAACTAATCGTAATTAATAATGTACGGCGGAACTTTTATCATCGTTTGGGACTGTTTAGCAGAAAATGGAAAACAATTTGAACATTTAATTAAATAAAAATAAATTTATATTCTAAATAAGCTTGTCTTATTTTAAATACTTTTATTTAACATTTTTTTAGACAAAAACATTAAAAAAACCAAAAAAAACTTTGGCCCAAGCGCGGTTTGAACCACATTACTTTAAGATTAATTTTTCAAATTGCAGAGCGTTAACAATCTCTGTTAGCTCCACTCCTTTTGCAACAAATTAGATAGTGTTATAAAAAGGAATTATTTATGCCGTATGACTTTTTCAACTTAATTATACATTTTTTTAATAAACCAGAACGAATTTAAGAAAATTTAATGTCCATTTCGACATATTTTTTGACGATCTTTTCAAATCTGTCATTATTTTTTATGAACGTTATTTAGTAAAAAAGTTAGCTTGCTTTTGACACATTTGTACAGGAATCCCTATGTCGCATCTTATAAATAACACAGTGTATACAGTGTGTCCACGGATGGGGTTGCCTATAAGAGAAAAATTTTTATTATTCGTTTTACGACAAAAAGTCATTGTTTAAAAAAATTTTTGCTTCTTTTAAAAATGAGAATAATATTGAAAAATCTTAGATGGATCTGCAGGGTGTTGCCAAACTAAGAAAACATGAAAATACCTCAAGAGAGAAGTACCATTATTTTTTATTTTACGCAAAATTTTTATAAAAGAAAGTTGTTTATAATCTAAAATAAAGCCAGAATACAAATTTTCAAATTAAAATTCCAATTTTGTGTGTCCACGGATGGAGTTGACCAGAGGAGAAAATGATTATTAATTTTTCGACCAAAAGTATTTTTTTATAAAAAAAAAAACTTTCTTGGGAAAATGGGATTCACATACCTATATAACATTAGATAAGACGTACAGGATGTTAGTAGAAAGAATTTTTATTATCTTACATAAAGAAAGAATTTAATTATTATCTTACATTATTATTTACAAAAAAAATGTTTTTAATCCAAAGTAAAGCCTAAACACAAATTTTCAAATAAAAAATACAATTTTTACATTATTAATTTATTTTAATTTACTTTGGATTAAAAGCATTTTTTTGTAAATAATAATGTATGATAATAAATAAATTCTTTCTTTATGTAAGATAATAAAAATTCTTTCTACTAACATCCTGTACGTCTTATCTAATGTTTTGATATGTGAATCTCAATTTTTCGACAAGTTAATTTCCTTATCTGGTCAACTTTATCTAGGGACACACAAAATTTGAATTTAAGTTTGCAAATTTGTATTCTGGCTTTATTTTAGATTATAAACAACTTTCTTTCATAAAAATTTTGTGTAAAATAAAAAATAATGGTACTTCTCTCTTGAGGTATTTTCATGTTTTATTAATTTGACAACATCCTGTAGATCCAATCTAAGATTTTTCAGTGTTATTCTCATTTTTAAAAGAAGCAAAAGTTTTTATAAACAATGACTATTTGTCGTAAAATGAATAATAAAAATGTTTCTCCTATAGGCAACCCCATCCGTGGACACACTGTATTTACCCAAAACGATCTCCGAAGATAATCTGTTGTATTCGACGTTTCGTCTGCAGGAATTCTACTTTTACAAACTGTCTATACGTTTTGTTATGAAATCCGAAATCCTTTATCAATTTCCATTTGGGATTATTCGCGACCGATGAGGTGAAAAAATATCACTAATATTAAAATAGAATCATGTAGATATGTCTTTTTGCCACAATGGCTTGAAAAAGAAAGTAAAATCTAAGAAAATAATAAAAAGGAAACTCCAAAAATAAACTTAAAGATAATTTTAAAACAGGCCTTTAAACGGGAACAAAGCGGCCTCAGCCAGCTCCCATACACAAATTTGCCACAAAATTGTAATACACTACACCCCCTGAAAAGGAAGTAAATTCCTATAACAGGGTTCATTAGAATAAAACAACACCCACATTTATGTTTATACGTTATAAATAAAAGATTTTTAAATTTGAATTTGAATTTGACCGATGAGGTGTTCAAATTTCAAACGCTCCCTTTCTGTTTTAGTTGATTTTCAGTGGAGAATACACAAAAGCCATGAACAAGGACTGGCACGGCCAGCATTTCTGCTGCTGGCAATGCGACGAGAGCCTCACCGGCCAACGGTACGTGCTCAGAGACGAGCATCCTTACTGCGTTTCCTGCTACGAGTCGGTGTTCGCCAATGCTTGCGAGAAATGCAGCAGGATCATCGGCATCGATTCTAAGGTACCAATATTTCCTCGAGCGATTTCGCTGCAGTTTAACTCAGTGTTGTTAAGTAATTGATTACAAGTAATTGAAAAAGTAATTGAATTACTACATTACTAGAAGGGTTATTTCAAGAAGAATTGGACGTAGAATAGTTAGGATTTGAAAGGGTTATTTTGGACGTAAAATAGTTAGATTTAGAAGGGTTATTTCAGAAGAATTAGACGTAGAATAGTTAGATTTGAAAGGGTTATTTCAGAAGTATTAGACGTAGAATAGTTAGATTTAAAAGGGTTATTTCAGAAGAATTAGACGTAGAAAAGTTAGGATTAGAAAGGGTTATTTCGGACGTTGACTGGCTAGATTTAGAAATGTTATTTTAGAAGGATTGGACGTAGAATAGTTAGGATTAAAAGGTTTATTTCAGATGTAGAATAGTTAGATTTAGAAGGGTTATTTCAGAAGAATTAGACGTGGAATAGTAGAAAGGGTTATTTCGGACGTTGAATAGTTAGATTTATAATGGTTGAAGGGGTTATTTCAATTGTACAATAGTTAGATTTAGAAAGGTTATTTCACGAATATTTGGACGTTGAATACATCGTAATTGAGGCGGTAATTAATTACAAGCTCCTCAATTGTAATTCATTTGTAATTCAATTACTCCTTTCGTTACAATTACAATTACATTTTACAATTACATTGGACACAAAAGTACTTATTTAATATTTTCAATACGTGGAAAGTTTAATTCCGATTGCAAATCCCTAAATAATTATTTAAAACAGACACCAAAGCAAAGTAATTGTGAGTGTAATTGTAATTGTATCTTTAATTGTAATTGTAATTACATTCGCAAATTTTGTAATTGTAATTGCAATTAATTACAAATTGCCAAAAGTAATTGTAATTGTAATTAATTACATACAGGGTGGCACATTAGTATGGAAAAGCTAAATATATCTGTTATTATAGAAGGTATCAAAAAAACTTCATTACAAAAGTTGTAGATCTTTTAAAGCGGCATATTTTAAAATTACTTACATTTATACAGAGTGTCCCGTTTTTCCGTAGTAGATCAAACTTATACTTTTTTAAATGGAACAACCTGTTTTTTATTTAAAAATTGAATTTAGCTCGTTTTCAGCTTTCCAAAAATATAATTTTGTATAACGTTATACTGAGTGGTTTAAAAGTTATGACCATTTTTCCACGAAAATCGTACTAAGTTTACCACTCTGTAGAAACTAAATGGATTGAATTGAAAATAAATTTTAGGTTTCACAACATTGCAAATATCCTGAAAATGAATTTTTTTTTTAATTGAAATATCTCGAAAAGTTTTAACTTTAGGTATAGGGAATGGTTATTAAGAATGAAAGTACTTCAAAAATATTTCCTGTAAACGATATAAAATATAGGGTGATCCATTTAAATTAACAGAGAAAATGTTACATTTGCGTTTGGATCCACCCTGTAAGCAGTATGATTAAAATTGACAAAAAATATTCATTTTGTACATTTTCAGGATATTTGCAATGTTGTAAAACCTGAAATTTATTTTCAATTCAATCCATTTAGTTTCTACAGAGTGGTAAACTTAGTACGATTTTCGTGGAAAACTAGTCATAACTTTTAAACAACTCAGTATAACGTTATACAAAATTATATTTTTGGAAAGCTGAAAACGAACTTAATTCAATTTTTAAATAAAAAACAGGGTATTCCATTTAAAAAAGTATAAGTTTGATCTACTACGGAAAAACGGGACACACTGTATAAATGTAACTAATTTTAAAATATGCAGTTTAAAAAGATCTACAACCTTTTACTGAAGTTTTTTTGATATCTTCTACAATAACAGATATATTGAGCTTTTCCACACTAATTTGCCACCCTGTATTATAAAGTAATTTTAACATCACTGAGTTTAACGAGTTTAACGATTTTCGTATTTCGCAGGATTTGTCGTACAAAGACAAGCATTGGCACGAGGCGTGCTTCCTGTGCACCACCTGCGGAGAGTCCTTGGTAGACAAGCAATTCGGCTCGAAAGGCGACAGGATTTACTGCGGGAATTGCTACGATCAACAATTCGCTTCCAGGTGTGATGGATGCCACGAAATCTTCCGAGCTGGTATGTATTTTCGCATTCACATACTGTTTTTCGAATTAATTTGATGGTAATATTACTCTTATGGTAATCATACATCATAATTTAGTGCTATTTTAGTGCTAATTTAGTGCCCACTTTCTAATTTTAGTGCTCGTCTGGTTGAGCAGAAAATTGCGATTGAAAATGGCGGTGCTAAGTTTATAAAGCTAGCACCCCCACATTTAAATATTTAAACAAAATTAATAAATAATATATCGGAATTTAGTGCTATTTTAGTGCTTTCGAATGCACTACTCAGAATTTAATTTAAGGTAATTAATCTTAAAGATATTTGATAAAAACGTATTGAAGTCAATATAGAAACAGATAAACATAGAAAAAATACATTTAAACATAGTAATAGGGAAACGATTTTGATCTCTAATTTTTCAATGATTTTAGTGCTTTTAAAGTAGTTAATGTCAGATTTTAGTGCTCAACCCTTAAACCCAAAAAATTATATTTTTACCATTTTGTAGTCTGACCTCCAAGAGTAAAAATGTGATTTTTTGGGTTTAAGGGTTGATCACTAAAATCTAACTTAAGCTATCTTAAAAGCACTAAAATGAACAAAGAATATAAAAAAAAACATTTTCCTATCTATATTTTTAATGATACTTTATTCTTGGATGTAAGACTATACAAAATAGTAAAAATGTGATTTTTTTTGGGTTTAAGGGCTGATCACTAAAATCTGACATTAACTACTTTAAAAGCACTAAAATCATTGAAAAATTAGAGATCAAAATCGTTTTCCTATTACTATGTTTAAATTTATTTTTTCTATGTGTATTTGTTTTTCTATTGACTTCAATACGTTTTTATCAAATATCTTTAAGATTAATTACCTTAAATGAAATTCTGAGTAGTGCATTCGAAAGCACTAAAATAGCACTAAATTCCGATATATTATTTATTAATTTTGTTTAAATATTTAAATGTGGGGATGCTAGCTTTATAAACTTAGCACCGCCATTTTCAATCGCAATTTTCTGCTCAACCAGACGAGCACTAAAATTAGGAAGTGGGCACTAAATTAGCACTAAAATAGCACTAAATTATGATGTATGATTTTTTATTTTTTTTGATGGTGGGGGTTATTACTCGAGCGTGTTCCGAATGATCGTATTTCAGAAATATCGGGTTGTTTGGTTTGGTTTATGTCCGATGAATCGACGCCTTCGGGCCGGTATGGTTGATTGAATTAGAAGGATTGAAGGTGGGCTATTTATTTTTAGTATTTCACGCTCTCGGTTAATTAAATATCGAACCCTTTTTTTCGAATTCGATGAAATTTACGGCGGATCGTCTAGAACGAGGTGTCGCCGCGCCCGTGCGCTTGTTACTCGAATTAGTTTGAAAAATCGTTCATGAGTTGATAATTTATATATTTACGCGATTATTGAAAATATTATTAGGTATTACGTAAGGTTTGCATCACGTTTTTACGCGTTGAATTATCAACGCGGAGTCTTCGAATGTGTTATTCGCGATTGAATTTTAGTGTAATAGTCTGGGTTGTTGAAAAATTGCATAATATACTGAGTGACAAAAGTAAAAGAACACCAAGAAGCAAATTTTATTTTTCATTCAAACTGTAGAGAGTGTGTACAGCACCACGGTGGTGTAACACATTATTAATTTTTTTTTAAGTTTCGTTGTTAATTTGATGAATTAATTTTAATCATTTGTTTATTTTTCTCTTATACATGTAACTAGAATAAATGGTTAAATTTCAACAACTATTTTTTTGGTGTTCTTTTACTTTTGTCACTCAGTATATATTATTGACTCGTTTGTATAGTTAAACGACTATTTTAGTGACTCGATTCTTCTCATAAACGACTCTTTTTAGAAAGCAAATCGACTCGATTGGTCAGATAAATGACTCTTTTATGTAAGATAGTTCACCCTATTTCGTGCTTAACTTATTCTCTTGTCCGAATGACTCTCTATTAAATATAAACTGCTCCACAAAAGTTAAGGAAGTTCGCAAATTTTGCGATAATTTTAAAAGTTACAGACTGTTTGATCACCAAATTTTCGAATATGCGAAATTAAATGTTTTTTCTCATATCCGAGTGGATTTTTTTGTCCCTACCTTTACAAGTCGTACTAAAATTTGGCAATCAAAAAACCTGCAACTTTTAAATTAATCTCAATATTTGTGAACTTCCTTAACTTTTGTGGAGCAGTATATTATTGACTCATTTGGATAGTTAAACGACTATTTTAGTGACTAGACTATTTTAGTGAATTGTTTCTTCTCATAAACGACTCTTTTAGAATGCAAATCGACTCGATTGGTCAGATAAATGCCTCTCTTAAGTTAGATAGTTCACCCTATTTCGTGGTTAACTTATTCTCTTGTCCAAATGACTCTCTTTTAAATATACTGAGTGACAAAAGTAAAAGAACACCAAGAAGCAAATTTTATTTTTCATTCAAACTGTAGAGAGTGTGTACAGCACCACGGTGGTGTAACACATTATTAATTTTTTTTGAAGTTTTGTTGTTAATTTGATGAATTAATTTTAATCATTTGTTTATTTTTCTCTTATACATGTAACTAGAATAAATGGTTAAATTTCATCAACTATTTTTTGGTGTTCTTTTACTTTTGTCACTCAGTATATATTATTGACTCGTTTGTATAGTTAAACGACTATTTTAGTGAATCGATTCTTTTCATAAACGACTCTTTTAGAAAGAAAATCGACCCGATTGGTCAGATAAATGACTCTCTTAAGTTAGATAGTTCACCCTATTTCGTGCTTAACTTATTCTCTTATTCAAATGACTCTCTTTTTTAAATATATTATTGACTCGTTTCGATAGGTAAACGACTATTTTAGTGACTCGATTCTCCTCATAAACGACTCTTTTAAAAAGCAAATCGACTCGATTGGTTAGATAAATGACTCTCTTATGTAAGATAGTTCACCCTATTTCGTGCTTAACTTATTCTCTTATTCAAATGACTCTCTATTAAATATATTATTGACTCGTTTGTATATTTAAACGACTATTTTAGTGAATCGATTCTCCTCATAAACGACTCTTTTTAGAATGCAAATCGACTCGATTGGTCAGATAAATGACTCTCTTAAGTTAGATAGTTCAACCTATTTCGTGCTTAACTTATTCTCTTGTCCAAATGACTCTTTTAAATATACTGAGTGACAAAAGTAAAAGAACACCAAGAAGCAAATTTTATTTTTCATTCAAACTGTAGAGAGTGTGTACAGCACCACGGTGGTGCAACACATTATCAATTTTTTTTAAGTTTTGTTGTTAATTTGATGAATTAATTTTAATCATTGGTTTATTTTTCTCTTATACATGTAACTACACCTTTTCCAGTTGTATTTCAGAAAGCGTCAATTGAATTTAAGAATAGTCACTTATATTTCGGAAAGTATCTGTTGTATCTCAGAATAGTCAATTTGATTTCTGAAATCATCAATTGAATTTCAGAATAGTCAATTGTATTTAAGAAATTATCATTTGTGTTTCGGAAAGTTCGTATTTCGGAAACCGTCAAAAGGATTTCATTATTATTTCACAATTATTATTACAATTATTAACAAAGAAGAAAAACTAAGTCTACTCCACAATTTATATTATTTTTTCGGACTTGAAACAACTTCTCTCCGGAATTGAAATATTTTTTTCTGAAATCAAAATTATTCTTCTGAAATTGATATATCTGAAATAAACCAGACGCTTTCTGAAATACAGTTGGAAATGGTGTAGAATAAATGGTTAAATTTCAACAACTATTTTTTGGTGTTCTTTTACTTTTGTCACTCAGTATATTTTTACGATTCTTTCGGAAAAAAGTTCCGAGCGTGGGATTCGAATTCTAAACGAAAATCGAACGAGCTTATAAAATAGTGGAAGAGTCATTCCTGCGAAGCCGATGAATAAAATGTATGCCACGACCGGTTACCCTAAATGGTTAATTGTCTTTAAAATTCTTATTGTGGATTCGCATAAGTGAGATTTAACCGTTCGACATCTACGATATTGAAAATTTACCTGCATAAATAATAACCATACTTTCTTGGAAAACCAATTTCCGGGGTATTGATTAATTTATCGCATTGTATTTTCGAGTCCTCCTATTCTCGACCTCCGTTTATATTTTCCGTATTTGGTAAAAATAAATTATCCTGCGATCGGTAATGTCACATATTCTCGAACAGATGGCTTTTTTTTTTTTTGGACCAAATGGAAATGAATTTAAACGTTCTTTGCGGTTGATACTTTTCGACGAATTAATTGGGGAATTTAATGATGCAGAGGAAGTGGAGGTGGTTTGGGTAAATATACGTTTTTGTTTTGAAAGGTTTCGTACCTTGAGACTTGTAATTGTTGTTTTTTTCAAGCGACCTTGCCAAGATTTGCCTGATTTGCGAGTGTAAAAATGCTAGATGATTGAAAGAAATTCGGAAAGTTTTAGTATAGTTTTTTTTGTAATTTTTATTGATAGTTAATTTATACCGGTTAGACTGTATATGGTTGTAGAAGGTTGAGGATTATTAGATAGATTATCGTGTGTTTTTTTTGAAGTTGGTTAAAATTAGGCATGTTATTAAACTCGTTTTTTCTACGTTTTAATGAATAAATAATTATGGTGATTACTAGAATAGTTGTTAAAAAATAATCTATTAATTCCGATAAATGTGTATACAAAAAAACTACCACATATTTATGAATAATATACTATCACCTAAAAAGTTTTTCAACAAGTTTCTTCTTAATTTGTAATTTTTTTTGCAATTAACTACCACAAACTAGAATGCAACAATCGAAATTCGCACGTTAAAAGTAATAATAGCATAGAGATTAACTCTTGCGAAGATTGAGATCATCGTTATTTTTGGCAGATGTGTGTGGAAGCGTTTAAAAACAAATTAGTATGGGTAAATAAAATGTATGTATCCGAATAAAAGGTAGTAGGTGTTGTGTACAGTGTACAAACACACAAAAAAAAAAGAATCCTTTGAATATCGGCCTGTCTAGAGAGCGTACAATGGAAATTTATTCTTTTATAACAGATCAATGGCATGATCCGATCTTGAAACGCGGCCAGAAAAAAAGCTAATTGACTGTGAAAATAGGTTGGTGATTTATCGCAAGAATTTTAATGGGAAATCGGGAAATTTGGCCTCAAATTGTGCCTTAGAAAACAAATATTTCGATTCGATTTTATTTCTAGTAGCTAGATAACTCATTTTTAAAACAAATAATAGACTGTGGATAATTAACTTGACATCTAAACGAACAAACGAACGCACCTCAGGTAAAATACGGTTCTGACAACCAGACAACGACAACTTAAGACATACTTCAGACGTCATTTGTCATTATCCAATAATCCGTCGGATTTAATTTGTAATGGACGCGATGACTCGATACAAATTTGTTTTTACTGCCCAGAAAGGGGATTAGGCTTAATATTTACATACAGGTCAAGTCTAAGAAAGAGTAAGAGGGTTAGTACAAAGTTTCCGAAAATGCTTTTTGATCGGTTTGTTATAATATATATTTCAAAGAAATAATCCCATTGACCTATATAAAAAATTATAACCTTTATAAATAAATATACTAAATAATACAAATACTGTTAAAAAATAATACACACTGAACATAAACAAACATCAAACGGAAACAAGCAACAAAATAGGGTTAAGATTGAAGATGGTCTCTTCTTTTTTATATTTAATACAGTTTTCATCTAAGAATCATTCAATGGGTCTGTCAATCAGCAATGAAATAGGCCAAATATCTCATCTCTCTTGCACTTACGTTTGCGCAGATTTTAAATGGTTCCACAGATTGCGCGTGAAACATATTTGCTTCTTTTATTATCTTATGTTGATCAAATAACTCCATCACTCTCTTTCGTAAACTAAATAGGTCTTGAGAAACGATATACGCAGATTTTTATTCGAAATTATTGTGCATTTAAATTCAGTTATTTGTCGAAATATCTTACCTCGTATTTGCATATTTTAAAAGCGTCCTTTCCACGTTCTATTTTCACTCTTTTATTTCAAAAAACCGGCGTTCTTGTCGAGTCGATTTCCCGAAACTTTTTATTAGAAAACATATTTGCTTCTTTTATTCTCTTATGTTGATCTAATAACTCCATCACTCTCTTTCGTAAACTGAATAGGTCTTTTATACCTCAAAGGCGAGCATTAAAAAAATTAAGAAAAACCAATCAAAATTCCGACCGATACAAAACATATCGCATGCCGGCTCGTAGTTTAGATGTCGGATCACCCAACCTGGTAGGTTTTGTCGTTTTAATAGGTGTAGGTAAGTACCTACCGCTGTCGACGTCTGTTGACGATGTCGGGGATCTTGTAAAATGCTTTTCAGCTTTAGTTCATATTCGAAGTTCTTCGCGAAGAGAAGCTCTCGCGTCGCGACAAACTCGCACACATTATATATTATATATATTCACATACGCGCGTAACCTCTGCACATCGTGTTAGTTTAGTTGAAATACCTACTCTACTTGTAAAGAGCAAGTTCATTAACTCGTCGGATATTTAGTGTGACCCCGGGTTAAATGGTTTTTAGTACCTCATAGAAGGTTTCCAAAAATTGTGGGTATTTAAGATTAGTTTGGTAGAATTTTACCCGGTGGTATGTTCGTTAAATTAGTGTGTTAATGGATGGAATTATTTAGTAAATTTGTGTGTTGTTTATGAACAGTTTTAAGTTTGAAAGGAATCGTGCATTAATTTCACTTTCGATTTTTTATACAGGGTGTTTCACAACTTATCCGACAAATTTTAACCACATATGCACTGTTACGAGAGAAGTTAATTTCCAAAAAAATGTAATAAAAGTCTTACAGAAATCGAGATAATAAAATAATAGTTTAACAGTTCAATTACTTATACAAGATGTTCAAAATTGTTCCCATTTTACTGCAATGCAAGGTTGGGTGAATGTTTTTTTTTTGTTTTAACTATTGTTTTGGTGCAACATTTGCTACAGTAAAGTATTAAGGCAAAATTATGAACGCAAAATGCGGTATTTATTTTTCAATTTTTGATTGAAACTCGGCTTAATAATTTTATTTCTGTAGGACTTTTATTACATTTTTTTTGAGATTTCTCAAAGAGAGAGAAGTTGATTTCTCAAAAAAAATGTAACAAAAGTCCTACAGAAATAAAATTATAAACCCGAGTTTCAATAAAAAATTGAAAAATAAATACTGCATTTTGCGTTCATAATTTTGCCTTAATACTTTACTGTAGCAAATGTTGCACCAAAACAATGGTTAAAACAAAAAAAACAAACACTCAAGCTTGCATTGCAGTAGATGGGAACAATTTTGAACATGTTGTATAAGTAATTGAACTGTTAAACTATTATTTTATTATCTCGATTTCTGTAAGACTTTTATTACATTTTTTTTTGGGAAATTAACTTGATTCATAATAGTGCATATGTGGTTAGAATTTGTCGGATAAGTTGTGAAACACCCTGTATAGTCGAGTCACTTCTTTTGATTGAACAAAGCTTGTTCTGTTTCAACTGTATTCCACTTAAAAAGAGTTCTGGTACATTCAGAATTCTTTAATAATTTTACCACTTAAATACACATGAATAGATGATTAATATTTAAAAAAAAAAACCATTTGTGGTAGTACCGTTATGAGCGATATTATGAAATAACCTAATTTACAAACCAATAATTTACATAAATGATTCATAAATTAACGTAACTTTCGAAATCCTGCTCTAGTACTATTGTTTTTATTAAAATTTATTACCTGCACTAATAAAATTATTAATTTTATCGACCACTTCATAACCATCTCAATAATTTGTGAACTTTCGAAAAACAACACACCACAATACTCGCCTATAATAATTCCTAATCGTTCCACAAGTGGGTGAAAGGTAGTGGGTAGATTTCAAATTAGGGTACTATTTCATAATCCTCGTTCGTTCGGTAGTACTAGCGCGAGTATCGAGCGGTCGCTTTTATAAATGTGAACATTGAAAATCCGGCGACAGTCGAAAGGGAAAAAGAAGAAATATGGCGGACGTGATGAGCGATCAGTTCAAACGCATGAACTTGCAAACGAAAACCGTGGGAGAAGAGAGAATTAGAAGGGCCAAGGAGAAGAACGAAGACGTCGCCATTTTGTCCATGCAACTTCCCGGCGAGAAGAGCAACTTCAAATGTTGCTTGGGACCCGCTTGTTTCCAAGGCGATCCCACCAGCTTGCCTTTAGGTGATTATTGTCCGATGTGAAACCGAATATCTTTGCGCGAAATAATTCCTACAATAGTTCCTACAAAAAGTCACTGATTTTTTACCAATAAGTTTCTGACTCTTCTATTTCGCATGCGCGGTTTATGATTGAATGGTCTAATCAAATTTCCGATTTCTTGATGGAACAGTCTTTACATTTATTACATATTCACCAAGTATCAAACAAAAACAACAAACAACATAACCTAATAATTAACCTATATTCAGAAATACAAATTAAACCCGAATTAAAAATGCGCTTGCGCCGGATTCTAAATCTCTGTACTATCAGCAAATTTTTCTGACTATCACAAAACCAGTCCCTTAAACTGTTGGAACAATAAATTGTTAACCAAGTCAGAATCAGAGATGTCTGTGGAGTTTGTTGGAACGCCTAAATTGTTACTGCGCAGACTCCTGACGACCACCGGCCATTTCTGACTGTTGTAGGAACAAACCTAATTTTGATTCAATGTTAACCATAACCATAAAACCCCCGGGGGATTTTTATGGGAAAGAAACGCTATGAGATTTGTTTACGTTGTTGCTTTGAAACAGGATACGTAGAAATAAAGCTCTGTATCTTTCGAAGAACATGTGGCAGTACTTTTTCTCTCGGTGTAATAAATAGCGAGTTTTATGTAGGATATAAAGGTCCCGTGTGTAAACTTTCAGCGCTAAGCAAATCGCTGGGTCTCTTCGGGAGATTCCTGAAGTTGTATCGAAATTTTACAACGCCTCTCTACATGGCAAATCACGAGGGAAAGTGTGTTTTTTATACGTTTTTATTTTTCGATTTACACTCTGTCCTAAAGGCATAATCGAGTCATTATTAAAGCGATTTTATAAATCGTTCGAGCCGAAAGTGTGGGCTTGTACGTATACCCACGAAATAAACTAGGAGTGTAAACTATAAATTTAATAAAAAAAAATATCATCGAGACATGCAACACGCGAATTGCAGGTATTCATAGGAAAATTCAGGTCATGACTATTTTTATATCCAATAATTTCACGAGCTGGCACTTTCAATAGTGGTGCGATTGGCATTTTTCTAATCATTTGCATCAGTGTTAATTAATTGAAATTGTTAACAGAAAACGCCTATACGTTCAATAATTATAACATGTATACAAGTCGGATTAGTTTTATAACAAATGTAATTCTTGTGCGAAACAGTAATCGCAATTAGGAAATATTTTTTTCCGTTCACCAGGTACACGCTCGTCGAATTAGGTCTGCATTAAAATGTATCTGCTTCGCTCGGGTCTGTTCCTTGTACGAACGAAATGATAGAAAGCAGGCGATTTTTCAATATAAAATGTCCCGATTCGGCGGTTTTAAGGTCAAGTTCCTAAAAATGGATGAATCCTTCGCGTGACTCAATCCGTACCGACATTATTCAAATACTCCATTGGATCGTATTTATTCCTCGACATGATGTGGTATATGAAAATATCGACGATGCGTCAGGTTTTCTACGCGTGGGAATTGATTGAAACGTCGCAATTTATTTTATATATTCCCGGCAAATAAAGTTAATAGAGCGTGCTGGTTTTTGGCAGGACATGTACTGAATGATTCTCCTGTATTCTTTGATCCATTACATGTGGATCAGGTTCCTTATTGCATAATTTGTAAGAGATTTTTCTTGCTCTTTGATACTTCCATGCACCAACCATTACCATCTCTCGAGTAGTTCTCTCTATTGTCCTTATATGGTGTAAGATGGGTTTCGATTGTTCAAGAGCTTTTCTTGGTCTTTGGTCCTTCTATGCACCAACCATTACCATCTCTGGAGTAGTTCTCTCTATTGTCCTTATATGGTGTAAGATGGGTTTCGATTGTTCAAGAGCTTTTCTTGCTCTTTGGTCCTTCCATGAACCAACCATTACCATCTCTGGAGTAGTTCTCTCTATTGTCCTTACATGAATTAAGATGGATTTCGTTTGTTCAAGAGCTTTTCTTGGTTTTTGGTCCTTCTATGCACCAACCATTACCATCTCTGGTGTAGTAATTTTCATCGTTCGAAAGCACGCAAATCCTATCCTTTTATGTCTAACAACATTTTCCACATTGCAGGAACGAAGAAGATGGAATACAAGACCAGACAATGGCACGAGAAATGCTTCTGTTGCTGCGTGTGCAAAGTACCGATCGGCACGCAGAGCTTCATTCCTCGCGAACAGGAAATCTACTGCGCCAAATGCTACGAGGAGAAGTTCGCGACGCGTTGCATCAAATGCAACAAGGTAAATACACTGTGTTATTTATAAGATGCGACATAGGGATTCCTGTACAAATGTGTCAAAAGCGAGCTAACTTTTTTACCAAATAACGTTCGTAAAAAATAATGACAGATTTGAAATGATCGTAAAAAAATAAGTCGAAATGGACATTAAATTTGCTTAAATTCGTTCAGGTTTAATAAAAAAATGTATAATTAAATTGAAAAAAGTCATACGTCATATGTCACTATCTAATAATTGTTAAAAGGGGCGGAGATATCTGGAATGGTTTACGCTCTGAAGTTTGAAAAATCAAGCGGTAAGGAATCTGGTTCAATCCCACGCAGTGCTGAAATTTTTTTTCTTTTTTTCTTCGGCATTTTTTGTTTTTTTAATGTTTTTTTTTTGTCAAGAATTAAAATATGGCATCATTTTAAAGGATCTACCTACTAACGAGATTTTGCGTTATTAAAATTGACACTTAATGGTCGGAGCTTTTATTTAAATAAAAATAAAATTATATCTCAAATAAGCTCGCCTTATTTTAAATATTTCTATTTAACATTTTTTTAGACAAAAACATTAGAAAAAACCCAAAAAAACAAAAGAAAAAATGTCTTCACTGCTCGGGGATTGAACCACATTACTTCCCGCTAAAATTTTTGAATTTCCGAGCGTAAACCATCCCAGTTAACTCCGCCCATTTTACAATTATTAGATAGTGACATAAAAATGACACATTTATGACGTTTGACTTTTTTCAACTTAATTATACATTTTTTTATTAAACCAGAACGAATTTAATAAAATTTAACGTCTATTTCGACTTATTTTTTGACGATCTTTTCAAATCTGTCATTATTTTTTACGAACGTTATTTGGTAAAAAAGTTAGCTTGCTTTTGACACATTTGTACAGGAATCCCTATGTCGCATCTTATAAATAACACAGTGTATGTCCTGATTAATTTCCTCGATTCATCTTAACCGACTTGGGATTATTGTTTCGAAAGGTGATCACCAGCGGCGGCGTAACGTACAAGAACGAGCCCTGGCACAGAGAGTGCTTCACCTGCACGCATTGCCAGCGATCGCTGGCCGGCGAGCGGTTCACGTCGCGCGACGACAAGCCCTACTGCGCCGAATGCTTCGGCGAGTTGTTCGCGAAGCGCTGCACGGCCTGCAGCAAGCCGATCACCGGCATCGGCGGCACCAAGTTCATCTCGTTCGAGGACCGCCATTGGCACAACGATTGCTTCTTCTGCGCCTCGTGCAGAACGAGCTTGGTAGGTCGCGGGTTTATCACCGATCAGGAGGACATCATCTGTCCGGATTGCGCTAAAGCTAAGCTCGCGTAAGCGCTTTGATTGATGTTTGTCTGGTTAACTGGCGGGTTAAAGCTCGCCGGTTAAATGGACGGCGGATGTCGGATGTTTGGTTGTGAGGCTGGGGTTGGTCAGTTTTTGGTATATGTACACTAATTCCAAAATAGTAGGCACTAAATTCTCAGAAATGATTGCGATAATGGCGTATGGAAAATATCGTAGGCTACAAGTGTGTTTGACGGGAAAATCAGCAGGAGACTAATAATTAAGGTGTGATCTTTTATTCAGCGGTTGAACAACCGATGTCGTCAAACTGTTCATTTATTCAGCGATTTTTTAAACGTTTGTCATCTGTCAACGATCTTTTTCTCATCGATGAAACAGCGATTAGTCATCTGATTAATCGGATTTTGAAGAGGATGGATCTGGTTGACAGATGAATTATAACCTATATTTTTCATTCCATGATCGGTTTCGTTTATGATCGGTCATTGTTTTGCTGGTTTTGAAATTTGCAATGGATTCCGAAATCTGCTATTGCATGAGTTTTATTGATTTCTTTGTTTATTTAAAATAGTGCCAATAACTCATCACTGTCACTGTTATTTGAGGACTCTTCACTTTCAGGTTCTGATGATGAATCGGATGAATATAACATATTTTTTAGCAATCAAATAAAACTCCATTTTTTATAATTTCCCTCACATTTAAAAATTCAAATTGTCAATGTCAACGTCAACGTCAAAATTTCCAACCATCCAGCAATTTGTTCCTATATTCACATACATCAATTCCATCAGGAATCAATCATGACGTCATTTGACATTAATCATAGGTGAAACTGAGATGGAAAAAAGATCATACCTTACGAAGAGCAAGGATTATGTAATAAATAAGAAAAGCGACAATATTTCCAAGAATTTAGTGCCTACTATTTTGGAAATAGAGTATAGTGTCGTTAATCCATTTCTTTGTTCGATATTTTTCGACGTTCTTTTTAGTGATGTAATGTTTGTAAATATGCAGTTGTTAGATAAAAAAGAAACTGTGATAAAAAAATTTATTGAACGGAAAGTTATGCCTTATAAATCGACATTTTTGTATCGCTTAGAATAGGCGTTAATGTAGACAATAAGTCTATTCTGAGGTAACTTCAATAACATATCGCGTATGATCATCATATCAAAATTTATAGTCGCATCGTAGGAAATGGGTTAATTTCGCTCTTTAAACTGAATCATTGAAATATATGGAAAACGTGGAATTGTGGAATATATTTTAGTCACCTTTTCTAACATTGGTAAATTCACCATTTACACTTCGAAACACGCACACCTACACGTATACACAAGAACACAAATAAGAAAGAAAATGACAAAAAAAAACGAACAACTCAATAATTTTTTTAATTTAACAGTTTTTGACTTTTAACTTTGTGTTGAAATGATTTTATTTAGTTTATTCAGAGGTCTATTAATTTTTTAGAGCTTATTTATTTTATTTTTTTTTTACCTTTACAGACTAATTTAAAGTATAAAGACGCTTGCGCTTTGTGAATTTTAATATATGATATAAAGATTGGTTGAGCAATAACTTGATGATGTAGCCATATTCTAAATAATAAGATGTTAAAACATTGCCTTATTGTATACTAGATGTGCACAGATTGATCAAGAATTAATTATAAAACTACTCAAATAGTTAATTCGAAAAAATTAATTACATTGACTATTTTTGATACATTTTGCAATGAATAGTCGTATAATTAGAAAATTTTGGCATTTAATTCTTTGTCAGCCTGTGGATTAGGAAATTTAGTAAAACACCGTATTCAAAGAACCCTTATAATAAAAAAAAAGATAGCTACGAGTACCCCGAAAATGTTTTAGTGATTTTATTTGTTACTTATTATTGGGGTTGTTAGATTTCGGTTAAATTGTTAGTATTACATTTGTAATTTATGGGAACTTGAGAGTTTGTTGTAGATAATGTTTATGTATACAGCTTGATAGCATTTATGAATTCATGATGAAAGAGCAATTTTGGTGCTATTTGATTAGAATAGAGTAATTTTCAGTTTGTATGCTTGAACATGAAGAATCGTTAGTACATTACGTTATTTATTGTTGCATATTGGATTAATAAAAGCTTCGTTTATATTAACAATATATCGTTAATTTATTTAAAAAGTTTAACAGTTTCGTGTTTAAAACCTTTGTTTAATGTAATTTGTAACCAGTGGGAATGTTTCTAAGGAGCGTAATTATAAGAATCGATGACAAAAACAAACTATAAGGGCTTTTGCTTATAGGGTAAAACTGTTAATTTTATTCCTTAATAAATTATTAAATATTTTTCATGCGTTTATAACAACCTATTTACTTCCCTTTCAAAGAGCAAATTTTTATGTTTCTATAGGTTCCTAATAAACAAATTAAAACAAACCAGATAAATATCGGATGGTAGAATATTTTATTACAAACTCTCGTCGATACAGTATAAAGAAAAATGAATGATTTGAAAAAAAAAATGAGCAATATAATAGAGACATGAAGTAGAGAATTATTCGAAAATGTAACAAACCAGCTACTCTATGAAATTCATTGTAAATTGTTAGTTAAAAAGTTTGTTACATCTTCGACTAATCCTTCGCAATACACGAAACAACACCACTAAAAAAATAAATAAAATTTCTTAACAGATTGTATATAAAATATATCAATTCAAAATAGGCATTAGAAAAATTTACAAATTTTATATCCCTCGATTAGTACACCATGAGATGGAAAAAATGTACAAGCTACACCGTAATCAACTGACCTGAACAGTACGGGCAACTGTGAAGACTCTCCTTCGGCTCCACCAAATTACTAGTTTTTATTTCCGATAATAAAGCCAAAATTTCCTCAGCCGCATCGCCGCTCGAATTCGAACCCAACGATTGTCCGGTATCTTCGAAATTCTCTACAGCATCGCCTTCTTTTAATGTATTGTATTGGTCCAATACGCTCGCATCTACTCGCTTATCTTTCAGTAGTTTTTCCACTAAACCATTCAGCTTGTCTAATTTCGCTTTTATTTGCTCCCTGTCCGTCGCCAACTGCCTTAATTGCTCGTCTTTCTCGATTGCCTAAAGAGAAACAAACAAAAATACGTGAGAAAATTGAGCTTTTACTGTGTATAAGTTTGCATTTATCTGTACAGGGCTTTTCACGGTAACCGTCCATTAGAAGTATCTCAATAATGAAAAGACTTAAAAATCTGAAATTTTGGTTATAGTATTTTTTGGATAATTTGAATTGATCTAAAATATTTTCATTTTGATTACACTTCCGGTTATACCGGAAGTTGACACCAACTTCGTTATTTTATATGTAAAGTGCCATTTTTAACTTCATTTTTGAATTCTATGGCCTTTTTTAACTAGGCTTTGATAATAACACCAAATGCCAAATATGCACCATTTTTAAGATATTACAATTTTTTTGATATTTTTTGGAAAAACAGTCGAATGTATTTTCTATGATATCTCTATTAATAATGCAGCTAAAAGCTTGAAATTGAGTATCGATGATGTCCAAACACACTTCTAAATGAAACTATACTCTATTTTCAGAATCCATGTACAGGGCGTTTAAAATTGTCTGACAAACTTGGCCAAATTAAAGTGGTCAAAACTTTGTTATTTCAAAATATTTGAAAAAAAATATATTTTAGACAAAAGTACTCTTAAATTAAGCGTAGAATTTTTCAAAAATACATACATTTCGGATTGACATAAGGCCATCAAATGACCAACTAGAAAACTAAAAAAAAAAAAAAGAAAATTCATACCTTATTTAATAAGACTTCGATTATTTCAAAAACTACTGGATTTGGGTATAGGAAATGCCCATATGGATCGAAAGGGCTTAAAAAACTGTATTTGTCACTGTTAAAAAATACAAGGTGATCCATTTGAAATAACTAAGTTTTGACCACTTTAATTTGGCCAAGTTTGTCAGACAATTTTAAACGCTCTGTAGATGGATTCTGAAAATACAGTTTAGTTTCATTTAGTAGTATGTCTGGATATCATCGATACTCAATTTCAAGCTTCTAGCTGCATTATTAACAGAGATATCATAGAAAATACATTCGACGGTTTTTCCAAAAAAATATCAAAAAAATTGTAATATCTTTAAAATGGTGCATTTTTGGCATATGGTGTTATTATCAAAGTCTAGTTAAAAAAGTAATAGAATTCAAAAATGAAGTTAAAAATGACACTTTACATATAAAATAACGAAGTTGTGTCAACTTCCGGTATAACCGGAAGTGTAATCAAAATGAAAATATTTTAGATCAATTCAAATTATCCAAAAAATACTATAACCAAAATTTCAGATTTTTAAGTCTTTTCATTATTGAGATACTTCTAATGGACGGTTACCGTGAAAATCCCTGTATAAAACGTACCTTCTGCTTTAATATCATCCTTTGATGTTGATACAACGCAACGTACTCGCCGATAGTCTCAGTCTCGCCTTGTAATTGAAGCACCAAATGTTCTAATCTCTGTTTTTCATCAGTCAAATCGGCGATTTCCTGCATCGTACGTTTCACTTTCTCCTCCAAGCGCTCCATCGCCACCTCCTTCTCCAAATAACTCTCCGATTTTTCTTGCTCACCGGCCTCTAAAGCTTCATTGAAATTCGAATCGTGTTCCAATTTACATCGCAACTCCTCGTTTCTCAACTCCAACTCCTCCAGTTTCACCTTCAACGCGTCGACGTCCTCGCCATTCCCGGCATTCTCTCGATTTCGCAGATTGTTTATATCGTTGGTGAGTCTAACTACCGTCTGTTTGGCCTCTTGCAGTTCGTTCTGCAGCGCCTGCGAGGCGTTATCGTTGGCCTCGTAGTGCCTCAGTCTATCGGCGAGCTGCTCGTGTTGCAGGGCTCGCTTGTCGAGCTCCTCTAGGGATTCGCGCAGCATCGACAGCTCGCGATCCTTGATCTCGATGGCGTCGGTGAGCCGTTGCAGCTGCAACTCGGTCTTCTGCAGCTTCTCGAGCAGGTCCTTGCCGGCGGAGGTTTCGAGCGACAGCTTCTCGGTCAGTTCGACTTTGTCGTTGTCCTGTAAAAGATTGGATTTAGTGGTTGTTTACGGGGGTGATACGGTGTGTGTGTCACGACGAGGGTTCATTAGAAGTATCTGGAAAAGTAGTGGTAATTAAAATTTGAAAATTTGTGTACAAGTATTAGTCGATACGCTCTATTCAATGAAAATATTTTCAACTTTTTTTTACTTCCGGTTATAGCGGAAGTGGACAGCAACTTTGTTATTTTAAATGGGACACCCCGTATATTAATATATTTTCGAAATGTACGCAAAATTTTAGAGTGATTTTGTCTAAAAAACTTTTTTCAAAAATGCATACTTTTTGGGTTACTAATTTTTTTTTGGAAAATTTGACCGATGCAGACACTTATAAATTATTTTTTTACGGGGATCCCTTTAAAGATATGGATACGGTTTCTGTAGGGTGGTCACTAGCAAGGTCAAAGGTATTTGAATCTGTGTTTAAAAACTTTTTATTTTATACAGGGTGTATACAAAACATCTGAAAAGTTGAACTTCAAAAATACCAAATTATTTCATTTTTTTAAATGGAACCACCCATTTTTTTCTATTTTATTGAAATCAGAGATAAAAAATAAGGAATGCTCATGTTTACTTCCCTATATCTAAACCTAATAGGTTTGATGATATTAAAAATTTTACTTAAAACTTACTTTTCTGCCTTATTCTTAAATAACTCTGTTTTGCAAGTTGGCCATGTAATTTGTTTGTAATTAATTGATTTTTAATTTTGGTACTTGTGAGATATTACATGGCCAACTTGTAAAACAGAGTTATTTAAGAATAAGGCAGAAAAATAAGATTTATGTAAGATATTCAATATCTTCAAAACTAATAGGTTTAGGTATAGGGAAGTAAACATGAACTTTCCTTATTTTTTATCGCCTTTATGGTTTGTTTAGCGGGTTTGAAAAATAAGGCGGGTCGATGTATGAGATGAGTAGTTGGAGATTCGGATGAATTAATACAACTAATTCGGTTTTTATTGGTTTTTACAAATTTTTGGTGTATTTTATATACATTTTTAATCTTTTAAATAGCCAATTTTAAATGAATGTTTCTCCAGACAGGATACACCGAATGGTTATTTATTAACGTCATTAGTGTGTTTTAATAGAGAACATGATATACTCCTATCGAAAAAATCAAAAGAAACAATTAAAAAATGTTCCCCCGAGAGCGGATAGGAGGAAAATATAATACAGTATCAAATCTAATAACATGAACTTTCCTTATTTTTTATCGCCGATTTCAATAAAATAGAAAAAAATGGGTGGTTCCATTTAAAAAAATGAAATAATTTGGTATTTTTGAAGTTCAACTTTTCACATGTTTTGTATACACCCTGTATAAAATAAAGTTTTTTTAACACAGATTCAAATACCTTTGACCTTGCTAGTAGCCACCCTACAGAAACCGTATACATATCTTTAAAGGGATCCCCGTAAAAAAATAATTTATAAGGGTCTGCATCGGTCAAATTTTCCAAAAAAAAATTAGTAACTCAAAAAGTATGCATTTTTGAAAAAAGTTTTTTAGACAAAAGCACTCTAAAATTTTGCGTACATTTCGAAAATACAGTGTCTACTTAAGTTCGCACCATATGGAAAACTTTTTTATTATTAATTTTACGAAAAAAAGTTATTCTTCATAAAAAGTTCTGCATGTTTTAAAACCTAAAATACAATCATCAGATATCTAATTTTTTCAGTCGTATACGAGGTTTGTCAGAAAATATGAATTTTGCTCAAAAGTAAAGTAAATCTATTTTTGAAAATATTGGAAATTGTTATGTTATATCTTTATTCGTTAAAAAATTTGATTACATTTACATCTCGTAACCTCTATGTTGCATTAGTTTGATTATGCATCGAAATAAATGATAACAAAATAATTTATTTTACAATAATTATCGACTACATAAAAACATTGCTAGGTGTTGATAGTTTAAAGAAGAAAAATAGATTACTTACTTATAATTGGATGTAATTACATATTTGAACGTAATTTTTAGTTCTGATCAACTTTTCCTAATAACAATTTCCGATATTTTCAAAAATAAAGGTACTTTACTCTTACGCAAAAAACACATTTTTTTGACAAACCTCGTATACGGATTAAAAAAATTGTTATCTGATGGTTGTATTTTAGGTTTTAAAACATGCAGAACTTTTTATGAAGAATAACTTTTTTTCGTAAAATTAATAATAAAAAAGTTTTCCATATGGTGCGAACTTAAGTAGACACACTGTATATGGGGTGTCCCAATTAAAATAACAAAGTTGCTGTCCCCTTCCGGTATAACCGGAAGTAAAGAAAAGTTGCAAATATTTTCATTGAATAGAGCGCATCGACTAATACTTGTACACAAATTTTCAAATTTTAATTAGAACTACTTTTCCAGATACTTCTAATGGACCCTCGTCGTGACACACACACTGTATAGGTTTTTTTTTGAGCTTACCAATTTGACGAACACCTCTCGCATGCTCTCGAGCTGCTCTTTGAGTTCTTTGTTTTGTTGTACCGCCCGGGCGGCGGCGACTTTGTCACTTTCCATCGTCGCCAATAATTTAACACTGTCGGGTTGGTTGCCCCTGAGTTGTTCTATCATGCTTTCTAATTGACTCAGCGAGTCGTTTTTGGCCGATAGTTCTTTCAGGAGCATTTCTTTTTCGTTCAACGATTTAGTGTAGTTTTCTTCTAATTCGGTTTTTTCCATCTGCAAAGATTAATGGTTTGTTTAGAGGGTTTGAAAAAATGAGGCGGGTCGATGTATGAGATGAGTAGTGGAGATTCGGGTGAATTAAAAAAAACTAATTCGGTTTTTATTGGTTTTTACAAATTTTTGGTGTATTTTACATACATTTTTAATCTTTTAAATGAATGTTTCTCCAGACAGGATACACCGAATGGTTATTTATTAACGTCATTAGTGTGTTTTAATAGAGAAAATGATATCCTCCTATCGAAAAAATCAAAAGAAACAATTAAAAATTGTTCCCCCGAGAGCGGATAGGAGGAAAATATAATACAGTATCAAATCTAATAACTAAATTCCCAAAAGTACTAGTTTATTTCTGTGGATAGATGCCACAACTTGAAAATAATTCCTGTAAAATTTAATAAGTTCTATATACCAAGTTATGGCATTTATCAAGTTTCATACTGACAAAAATGATCTATTACAAGTGAAAAATAAAAATTACTCGTCTTCTAACGATGCAAATCTATCTCACAATTTATGATACTTAATATTTTACAGTCAAAATAACAATTAGTCACATAAAACGTTTCTTCCTCCTTTGCTGTTTAACTTCTTCAAACTGTTTCGAACAAAACTTTCTCCAACGCAACTTGGTTGCTCAAAGGTCTTTAAATATCAATGGCATTTTCACCTTTGTGATGCTATTCTCTTGATTATAGTTGAATAAATTTTCTTCCGAATTTGCTATATCCAAGCATACTTCATTTTCCTGCGATTCTTGTTATTTTCTTCAGAATTCTTCCACAATTTTCAATAAATGAATTAATAATAGGCGATTCCTCTTCGCATAGCTGCTGTAGATATCACTCAAATTTCGGTGAAAATGTTTCTTACAATTCTTCTTACATTCCATTTGAATTCTCATTTTTCCAATATTAAGCCAAAATATTCCATTTATTTTCCACGTGAGTCGATTCCAATGGTACCAAATTAGATTAATTATTATTATATTACTTACCAAAAGAATCTACGAGAGTTAAATATGCAAACACGACATTCTAACAAACCTACAACCAGTGATGTTAAAATTACTTTATAATATGTAATTAATTACAATTACAATTACTTTTGACAAATTGTAATTAATTGCAATTACAATTACAAAATTTGCAATGTAATTACAATTACAATCACAATCACTTTGCTTTGGTGTCAGTTTTAAATAATTATTTAGGGATTTGCAATCGGAATTAAACTTTCCACGTATTGAAAATATTAAATAAGTACTTTTGTGTCCAATGTAATTGAAATGTAATTGTAAAATGTAATTGTAATTGTAACGAAAGGAGTAATTGAATTACAATTGAGGATCTTGTAATTAATTACCGCCTCAATTACAATAAAAGTAATTCAATTACTTTTTTAATTACTTGTAATTAATTACTTAACAACACTGCCTACAACAGTCAGCGTGTGCATATTTAATCAAGTAAATCGCCTTAATTCTAATTTTACTTATATCCGGATAATCCGATCTTCAGTAATTTGGAACATCCACATAATTCATCGATAGCAAAGTTTCTTGTGGCTTTCGTGGCGTGGTACCTGGTACAAACGAAAAATCGAATTTAATACAAACGAATGCATACGAGAAAATCAATTTGTTTTTTTTTTGAGAAGAGCTTATCTATTTCACGTCTGTGTAATAATCGTAAGGAACTTTCGGATCCCAAGTTTACGGTCTCTCGTTTATCTTCTTCGTGGGAAATTCTATTTCTTTGATCTTCCGAGAAGACAAGGCGAACAAAATTCAAAAAACGAATTTGTATTCTCCCAGAATCGAACCGGCGCCCGATGTAATTAGGCGCTAGTTTCTTCGATAAATCATCGAGAGACCTTTTTAAACAACCCTACAATCGACGAAAATCGCATAACAATTCGAATTTTGTCCACGATCGAGAATATCTTTCTCGACGTTCTGAATCTTCGTTTCGTATCGATCGTATTCCACCGCTTCGATTGTCTAAATACATGAAGTAATTCCTGCGATATCGTCAGGCAAATTCTTCGATTTCGGTATAGTCTTCTACGTGGCTAGTTGTTAGCGAGTCTATTTCGAATAGAATGTAGTGAACTTCAGTCCATGTCCCGAGTCGCTAAAGCGTTTTCTGCATAATAAAATAGAAATTAAATTATCCATCGAACAATGAGGAGAGGGCGAATCGTAAGCGTTACCATATCAGTTCAAATAATTATACTTATCGCGCGTCCATCTGTTGCGGTTATCTTCCACATCCAGGAAAATCACACGGACTAGTAATATAGTCTTGCGAAAACCGGTATCAGTTCGATTTGAAACACTAACCACAATTTTTTTAGAATAAACGTAGTCCATTTCCGATAATTACAGACAAGTTAAAATTGTCTACAATTTTATTACGTGCCTCATTTTCCTTGTAGAAAATGTGCGAGAAAGTTCAGTTTTAACTTGTCACATTCTTCTTTTTTAAACAAAAAAACAGCCAATGAAAGTTCATTTACAATTCGATCATCCGGTATTTGATCGGAGATCGTTACGTATTGTTCACAGTTTAAAAACTAATAGAGAATATAAAAAAAATATTTACCTCAATTTGTACTGAATCCTCCCTTCGTTCTGACAAAAGACAAATCCATATTTTTCTAAGCCTATTTTGAATTGTTACACGTAATTTCCTGATGGCTCATCCTACAATCATTGTAAATTAATATCGATCTATATTTTTTTAGCTGACAAAACTTACCTCTAGCGTCACTTACAACAGTGAAAAAATCCGTACAATCTAAAATCTACATTGTAATCTATCTCTAGTTTTAAAATAAAAAAAAATCGGATACTTTTTGCATTTTTAAAGATGCAAAGAAAAGTACAATTTTATTGGCATCCCAGAATTTATATTGTGTAATCAAAATATTTACTTTAAAAAAACCACCTAATATCCTAAAAAGTATAGTGAAAGGTACCAAATTTGCTTGGTATTAACACCACTATTAATTTTCATTATCATTCTTAGTAGGATATTTAACCTTAGGAATGGTAAAATTTTTTATTTTAATTTTGCCGAAATTCAAAAACAGCGAATTCTCGCTACCTTTAATCACGTCCAAAACGTTCTTATCGGCCGAAACCAACGCCAACGTCGCGCCGTTTTCTTGGGCAATCTTCCGAATTACGAACCATTCGTCGGTAGACAATCCATCGTTTTGTCGATCCAATCTCGCCAGCAATTTGTCCACCTCGTCCGGCTTGCAAGGCAGCTCGATTTCCAGCCGACAGTACACGGGCAATTCGATCGGATCGACCGCTTTCAATCCATCTTCGAGTACTTTCAATTTCGGTACAATCTCTTCGATCCACTTCAGGCTCGCTTCGTTGTTGCAACATACGAAAAGAGTGCCTCGTTTTTTGAAAATTTCGACTATTTCCGGGCGAATTGTAGCGCTTTCGTCGATCGTTTTCATCTCCACCGCGAGGGATTCTTCAATGCGCCGCAAGTCTTCGTAGGGCAGTATCTTCTTCGGGAAACCCTCCGATAATACGGCCAACCATTTCCAATTTTCCTTTTTGTTCGGTAGAATCAGCCGGAATTTCGCGCCGTTTACGCCCGGTAGAACCGATACGAGCTCTTTCAAAGGATCCACGGCTTGTTGACTGGTACAAATCACCCACAATCTACCTTTGCGCAACTCGGCGAGTCTGAACAAGCGCTTATCGGGGTCCATTACTTCTTGTTTGCTTTTGAAATTTATCAATAATTCTTCGTATTGGCCCGGCGTTAATCTGTTCAGCGGGTAACCGTCGATCACGATCCAAGCTTCGACTTCGTTCGGTTGCACCTGCGGTAGAGGTTGAGGCGGTTGCTTCGGTTTACTCGCAACCGCCGGCGTTCGATTGCTGTTTGCGTTGAAATTAGGTTTGGTATTAGCGAAAGTTTTCTTCTTTTTTCGCGCGGGTTGCTTCTTGCGCTTCGGTAAAAATTCCGAGTCGAAAGGTGCAACTGTGTTCGTATCTAACGGTCGTTTCTGTCCGCGATTAGTCCACGAATTTTCGTTTCTTCTCGTAAACATCGGTTGAGGATTCGGCCGAGAATTCCCCCACGGGTTGAAGGAATTCCCGTCGGGTTGATTTCCCGACCAAGCGGGATTCTGATTGCCCGTCCACGTCGGATTGTAATTGAATTTGTGCGCGTCCCATATGGGAGACGGGTGGTTAACGCGCGCGAAATTATTCGGTTCGTTACCGTTGGGTTTGTTCCGTCTATGAAACATCGGATTTCTGTGCGCATTCGGAAACATATTAGGCGGTTTATTCGATTGGGATGCCGCGTTAAAATCGCCCGAAAACGCTGGGCGGTTGTTGTTGTTGTTATTAAAAGAATTGTTTCTATGATTCATTATTTCGTCCCACGAGTAGCTAGGGATGTAACGGGTCGACTCCTGCAGAGCCCCGCGTGCAGGAGCAAGGCTATAGTTACAATGGGATGTCGCCCGGTGTCCCAAGGGCATCGTTAGCGGCACTACACCCTAGTGCCTCTCATGCTATCGGCACGATCGCTTACACCTTAGCAATGGGGATTTTTTTTTGCGTAGAGGTTTACTCCTCCGGATTAAATTACACGACGCGAATTTAAGTTAGAGCGTTATCTTCACTTTCCTCTATCAGCTCGTCGATCGCCGTAAACACGTCGGACAACTCGCTATCACCCAGCTGTTGCATTTCCTGATTGTTGGATTTCTGATCCTCGCCGGTCGCGCCCGCTTCGCCCGATTTATCGTTATCGCGAGGTTTATATCTACCCAAACGTTTCACTTTGATCCTGGTGAAATTCAAAAACGGATTGTAATCGACTTTCTTCAATTCGTTCAGGATGCTATCGTCGACAGTCACGAATATCTTCTGACCTGTCTCGTCCTGTTTGCGATTCAACAGTATCCATTCGCTGGCTTTGAGGCCCTTGTTCTGGCGCTCCAGCCGCTCCAGCACCTGCTCGGGCTCCTCCACGGGCCCCGGAATCCACAGTTGCAAGGTACTCCGTTGCGGCACGTCCAAAGGATCCATCACGACGACGTCGTTGTCCTTCCAGCCTTCGAGGAACGGTACGGTGGTTCGCAACCATTCGGCGCTCGGCAGATTGTTGCAATGGAAGTTCAGAGCGCCCTGCGCCTTCGTGCAGTCCAAAAATTGCGGCATGAAACTGCCGCTCGGAATTTTGTCGATTTCCTTCAAAATGTCCGAGTAGAGCTTATTCAATTGTTCGGCCGCGAAGAAATCCAACGGGTATTTCGACGGTACGATGAGCTTGGATATTTCTTTGGTGGTCGTAATCGAATCGACCACTTTCAATTTGGCTTCCTCCCAGATGTTCAGTCGCGGTATGAGTTCTTTGAGCCAATTCACCGTCGACACGTTGTTGCATCTGATGAGCAACGCGCCGGTGTCTCTGGTACAATCTAAAAATTGCGGTCGAATGGTCGACTCGGTGATCCTGTCGATCGATTCGAGGATTTCGTCTTCTAAGCTCGTCAGTTGTTCGTCGGTCATTACTTGCTTGGGATATTCGCTCAAAGCTATCATCAATGTGATGCCTTGAATCGGTTTCGATTCGCCCATCTTTTTACCGGGTGACGAATCCTTTACGGAACCCGGTTTGTTGAATCTGCTAGACGATGGCGATGATTCTCTATACCAAGGCGGTCTACCGCCGCCTCCTCCTCCTCTCGGTCTACTCTTACCCCTCCCGCCGAAACTCCGGAAACCCCGCATGGGGGGGCCCGAGTACGGTTTGTATGTTTGATTTGATAAAAAATTCGGTTTCATATTGATTCCCACGAGTAGCTAGGGATGTAATCGGTCGACTCCTGCAGAGCCCCGCGTGCAGGAGCAAGGCTGTAGTTACAATGGGATGTCGCCCGGTGTCCCAAGGGTATCGTTTGCGGTACTATTGCCCCAGTACCTCTCGTGCCATCGTCACGATTACTTACAACTTAGCAATGGGGATTTTTTTGTTGCGTAGAGGTTTACTCCTCCGAAATGCGCAGCTTTAATCGTAAAGCATCTTGTATGTTATCCTGAACGTAATTAATAATTTTGAATGTTAAGAAATGAATTTTAAATTTTAGAGATTAATTGTTAGTGTCTGTAACTGATGATGATGATTCTTCTTGCGTTGATTGATTGGTGTTATTGGTAGTATCTTCCTGAGAATTGTCTGGGTTGTTATCAGTATGGGTATCTTCATGTTGTTCGGTTTCTGATTTTAGGTCGATTTTTTTATTCCGTAAGCAACCCATGTACCTGGCCGATAGTCTGGTGAAATTGAAAAATATCTTGTTGCTCACTTTCTTCAAATTATCGGCTACCGTTTCGTCGACGGAGAAACTTACAATGGTATTTCGTTCGGTCTCGTCCAATTTGCTGCTGATTATATTCCACGTGCTCGTGTTGAGACCTTCGTTTTGCTTGTCGATGCGTTTCAAAAACACATCGATTTCGACGACTCCGGGCACCGTCACCAAGAAATCCACCAAATTCGGCAAATCGCTCTGTTGCATGATCTTAAACTCGGCGTTCTCCCACGGTTTAAGGTTAGGAACGGTGCGTTTCAACCAATCGACGCTATCGTCGTTGTTACAATTTATTATCAAATTCCCGCGTCGTTTGAACGAATCGAGGAACTGCGGACAGAACTCCTCGCCGCTGATTTTGCTAATTTCCGATAAGATAGCCTGCTGTAAAACGTCCAACTGGTCTTCGGTGAGGTGCTTCGCCGGAAAATCCGCCGACGTCACCAACATCTGGATCCCCTTCTCCGTACGTTCGCTCCTCGATTTCTTAAAATCCCCGTAGGGTTGGCCGTTTTGCTTGCGCTTCGGAGGCCTCGACGGAGGCCATCGGCTCGACCTGGGCGGGCTGGATGACCTCGAATTGTCAGCCCACGATCTCGAATCGTCGTAGCGCGAATGGGCCCACGGAGGGGGGCCGCGATAGTAAGGTTTATTGTATCTATTGTGCTTCATATTTGCATCCCACGAGTAGCTAGGGATCTAATCGGTCGACTCCTGCAGAGCCCCGCTTGCAGGAGCAAGGCTGTACTTACAATGGGATATCGCCCGGTGTCCCAAGGGTATCGTTTGCGGTACTATTGCCCCAGTACCTTTCGTGCCATCGTCACGATTACTTACAACTTAGCAGTGGGGGGAATTGTTTATCAATGCACGAATTGCATTCGATAATGTTTTAACTTAATTTCGACGGACGCGTCTAGAATAATTTCGAAGAGTCGCAGCTCGGTTCCCTATGGGTCTTTGACCGGCTCAAAACTGGTCAAACACTCACGGGAAACACTAGCAATAACTCTTCCAATTAACAAGAAACTATTATACATAAACAACGAAAATGAATGAGTTATAAAAATGTGAAATTTTTTTAGACGTGCGATTCTCGAACGAGCACAAAATCGCCTACCTGCAATTGAAGGCACAGCTCTTTGGTGATGTCTAAATCGTTTTTCAAATTGCCGTCCGAAACGCTGGCCGGGCGAGCCAATCGATCGTTCTGGATGTTCTGCAGCTGCCTTTCCAAATCGCCGATGTGCCGGATGCGGTTCTGTTCTTGCACGCAGAGGTTCTCATTGTCCTGCTGCAGGCGATCGTGTTGCTCCTGCAACGTTACCAATTGCGCGTTGAGCTTCTCCGTGTAATGCTGATAGTTGTTGGTCGATTCATCGCGTTCTATAATAGAAATGTATTAGATAAATATTGTATAGTGAACCTCGTAAAAGTGTCTTATTGTTGATTTTATCTATCCGACCGTATTTGCCAATATCTAAATAGCCAATTTTAAGTGAATGTTTCTCCAGACAGGATACACCGAATGGTTATTTATTAACGTCATTAGTGTGTTTTAATAGAGAACATGATATCCTCCTATCGAAAAAATCAAAAGAAACAATTAAAAAATGTTTCCCCGAGAGCGGATAGGAGGAAGATACACATAATTTCAACCTAATAACTAAATTTTGTACAAAAATGATTCATAAAAACTATCACAAAACACATTTATCAAACACCATACGTAAGCTGAACTACTTATCATAAAAACATGTAATTTGGATATAATTGTAAAGCCAAATTTTTTTAAACCATAGAATCAATTCGACTGTAAATAAATATTTACCTTTCGTTAAGCTTTTCAACAACGTACTCATGTTAGCCAATTCGCGTTCTAATTCGTGTTTCTGCTCGATCAATTTCTCTAAATCGCCCGCAGCAGCCGCTTGAGGACCCGAATGGCCGAGCTGTTGGATTTTAACTTCGGCCAAAGACAATTTATTGGCCAATTCCCCGTTGGTTTTCTGCAGATTCGAATGCTCCTCCAACGTGGTCTTCAGCTTTTCTCTGACCTCCAGCAGGTCCTGGTAGAGCTCGTCTTTTTCCTCTCGCAGTCGATCGTGGTCCCTTCGCAGAATCGCCAACGCTTCGTTTCGCTCTGCTCCGCTGCTCTCCTTGCGAACCTTCTCGGACTTGAAATGGTTCAGTTCCTGTTCCAGTTCGAAGGCGCGCGATCGCGAGTTCTTCAATCGCGCCTGCAGCTCGTCGCACTCCGAAATCTTCTTTTTATAATCCGTTTCGATGTGCGTTAGACTGTTGGATAGTTCGGATTTTTCGCTTACGAGTAATCTAATCGTTTGACTGTGACATTGCAATTCTTCTTTAAGCTTGTCGATATCCGAGGAGTGATCGACCTTCGAACGAACCTCACTTTTTAATTGAAATATCGTGGATTCTAATTCGTTGATTTTTAATTTTTGCTGTTCCGATAGGAGTTTTTCGTTTTCTAATTTGGTTCGCAAGTCGATGTTTCGTTTTTCTAAGTCGCTCATCGAATCGGTTTTGTCGAACGGCTGATACTGCGCCATTTGATTGGAATAATAATTTATGCTATTTATATTGGAATTTTGTACACCTTCTTTCGCTTTGCTCGAATGCTCCACGATTTCGTGTCTCATCGCTTTGTTTTCCACGTCGCTCACTTGCTGCGTCTGGCTTTGTAAATAATCTATCAAATGAGTGCTTTGATCGGAAAACGAATTACCCGAGTTATTTTCGTGAGGTTCATTTGCCTTGCTATCGGGCTCTTCGACTACATTACACTCCGCATTAGGTCTAATAATTATTTGAGCTTCCGTAACAAATGGCTGATTGTTCTCGTATAATTCACCCTCTTCGTTATTATCTTCTACTACCTCTTCATCTGTGTTAGGTCTAATAATTCTCTGCGTTTCTTTCAAGTAGCTCTGTTGATTGCTTCGGTTAAATAAGGAATAATTGTCTTCGAAGGATCCTTGTTGGTCTAATTGCGGAGTCTTTACGATATTGGTGACCATGTGCTCGAAGTTACCGCTCGTTCTACCCACGAGAGGGTTGAAAAGGCTGCTCGAATTGCTTTGGGAAGCGAGCGAATCGAAGAACGTGGAGCTATCTTTGTTGCTGCTGAAGTAATTGGGTAATTGCGCGGCTTGCATGGATATCGGTTCGGTATTTAGTTCGTTATTTATCGAGCTGTGCGTGGAGCTAGTCAAGCTATCTGCCGGGGTGTGCTCTTTCGCATCGGTCTCGTTTTCGGCTGATTTACATGTATTTTTCTGTTTCTTTATTTCTTGTAATTCCTTGAACTGAAAGTGAAATGTAAAATTTTAAGGAAAAAAATGGCTACATGACACTTGATTTGATGATGTGGCCGGATAGAAAGATCGGATTTACACAACTATGGCTTTTTCGATTAATCTAAAATTGTATTTGCGTGTACGAAATACGCCGTAAATAATACTTTAGAAACGCTAATAAATAGAAGCTTACCCTTTTTCTAGAATTGGCTAATTTTAATTTGAGAGCTTTAGACGCGTCCGCCATTGCTCAGGTTTTTGCAAGAAGGAGAAAGATCAACATCACGCTAAAAGCATGCGTAGAAGAAGATTAGTAGATAAGACACTTGACAAATGACAACCTACAACTACAAAATTACTTGTCCTCTCCTATTGCGTGAGTAAGAAAGGGAAACTCGATTATCGGACCAATCAAAGGAGAACTGTATTATTTTTAGAAAAAAATTTTGAATTTTGAATTTTGATTAAATGCAAATTGCGGTAACAAAGTTGAAAAACTAATTGCATAAATTCGATAAGAAATGTCGTTTTCGTGTTTATGTAACGTGTTATAAAATGTTTTTCTAGGCTTCGATGTTCAAGACAGTTTTTATCGAATTACTGATAATTTCAAGGATATGGTTATCGCAATCAATTTATTTTTATGCTTACCCGACAGTCTTAAAACAGTAGTTTATTACCGTGCATAAAAATTGCAAAAAAATATGAAATGGTGATTTTCTAAAGTTTACTTTTATTTTTAGCCGAAGGGTTGGATACCCTGGAAAGTGACGTTTGTCCATTTGTTTTTAATGTCAGAAACGAAAATTGTGTTTTTCTTCAAAATTTTGGTGTTATTGAAATGTGAAAAACAGAATTTTAAGAATTCACGTTAAGATGAATTTATTTGTTAGCTAAAATCGATTAGATTCTTAAGTATAAACCATCTTTTAACTAAGGAATATTGTTAAATATGTCAGGTGTATTTGGATATAGTCGAGAGGCTGTGAGGGTGAAAGTTAAGGTAATAACTTATTTAAATATTCTATTATATTAGTTCTAAAATTGATTGTTTTTAACTAATCAACAGATCAATATTACGATATGTTTTAGTTATAATAATAGCCATTATGTAAATTGCTCCATTCCATATAGTACTTTCAATAATAATAAAAACCTATAGAAATGTTTATCAGCTGTTAAATATTTACTCGAACTTGGAATATTTATTTTGTTATAGAAATGCGAGGGTAATCAACCACCAGAACTTAGAAAGTTCAGCGTAGATCCGCAAATAACATCTTTCGAAGTTCTCCAAAGCATTTTAGCTAAAGCCTTCGATATCAAGGGGGATTTTACTGTTTGTTTTCGCATTTACGATATAAATGGCTATGAAACGTACATGCCCATTCTCTCAGATTGGGATCTTGACGCTGCATTTTTAAAGCAAGTATTTATATAAATTTTTACCTTTGAATTCATCTCTACAATAAATAAAATGCTGTCTAAATATTATTAATTTCGGATAACGTTCCAGAGCTCATAATGCATCTGTAGCAACTAACACAGAACCTTGTCTCTCATTAAAAGTAGATCTGAAGCCGTTTGAAGAAAGCTCCGATGATTGGGATGTCAAACAGAATATTTCTATTATTACTCAGATTAGAACGGTCACAAGTCAAGAAGCTAAACCAGCGCCCAGGTTACACGGAATATTCAATCAAGTCAGTCCTATTATAAATTATTTGTGCGAATTGTTAGCTAAAATCGCCTCTTTAGGTGGGAAAAACACTGAACCTGGTGCAAAGGGCATTCAATTTCGGCGAAGACGGTAGCACAGCTTTACAGCCACCGAGACAACCGCTGTCCGATGCGGAATTTCGGAGGTTTTTGGACCCAGTAGGACAGATAGTTTATGCAAAAGAATTAAGATCGGTCATTTATTTCGGGGGAATCGATCCAAGTTTAAGGTAAACGTTAGAAACTCTGTAACTAACAAATTTTACATTTTAATGCATCTTCCAGGAAAGTCGTGTGGAAGCACTTATTGAACGTATATCCGGACGGTATGACCGGCAAAGAGAGAATGGATTACATAAAGAAAAAGGCGATGGAGTACTTGAATCTCAGAGAAACCTGGAAGACTGCAATTGCTCAAGGACAAGTAGTGGGCGAATTGGCCTACACCACCAGTATGGTGAGAAAGGACGTATTGAGAACTGACAGACATCATCCTTTTTACGCCGGCAGCGACGATAATCAAAATATCGCTTCGTTATTCAACATACTCACCACGTAAAATCGACTCTTATATCGGAATTCGAGTTGTTTTTATCGCGATTATAATTTTAGGTACGCGTTGAATCATCCCAAAGTGAGCTATTGTCAAGGAATGAGCGACTTGGCGTCGCCTCTGTTGGTCACTATGAACGATGAGGCTCACGCCTACATTTGTTTTTGCGCTCTAATGCAAAGGCTCTGCACGAATTTCATGATAGACGGCATCGCGATGACGCAGAAGTTTTCCCATTTGGCCGAAGGGATTTTGTATTACGATCCGGAGTTTTATAACTACTTGAAAATTCACCAGGTACTCACCGATTGTAAGTCGAGTAATTGTAGCTCAATATGTTTGTTGCAGGCGGACGATTTGCTCTTCTGTTATCGCTGGCTGCTTCTGGAAATGAAGCGCGAGTTTGCCTTCGAGGATTCGTTGCAAATGCTCGAGGTTCTTTGGAGTTCCCTGCCGGCGGATTATCCGGAGAAAGAACTGAAACTTTTCGATACGTTGTTCCAAGCTCCCGCCATATCAACACCTCCTATAAGTCCGCTGGTTAAAACTCCGAGGGAGAATGCTTATACGAAAATGATAGCGCTCAGACGGCAAAGCTCGTCGATATCACTAAACAGTTACAATAATTCGAAGAAGAGCGGTAAAGTCAAGAGGCAGAATCACAGTTTAGACGAAAGCGTGAGCGTTAATAAACCTGTACCGGTCGTTAAAACTAAATTTCAAAGTTTGGACGACGCCGCCCTTCAGACAGTCAGCGACGCCGGCGCGAAAAACGGGGAATTCTTCCCGAAAACCGGAGGCGCGTCGCCTCAAAACGGCGAAATGTCGCCCAAAAACCCCGACTTATCGCCCAAATCTTCCGATTTCTCGCCCAAAACTTCCGACGCTTCGAATTCGTTGAAATCCGAGCTGAGACCGCGCTCTATCTCTCCGTTGGAACAGAAATCCGATTCCGTTGTGCTCAATAATCGAATAAACAAAAATCAATTTACCAGCGGCAACGCAGCGAGTCTTTCTTCGAGCATGACGAGTCTCATTAGGATTTCGAAGAAGCCCGGTCACTTCAAGGATTTGAAGGACAAATTGTTCTCTTCGTTAGATAAATTAGATGGTGCTCAACCGATTAAGGAGGAGGAAGAGAATCGACCACGAAAGGTTTGTTTAACTCGCTTCATTATTAAGAAATTGTTGATTTTTTTGATACATTCCAGGGTCGACTCGTGAAAAATTTAAACGAGTTTCTATCATTGAGCAGTGCTGCGAAAATCGAGACATCAGATAATCCGAAAATAATGTTAACGAAGTCGAGTTTGGACGATTCCGAGAGTTCCAGTATATCACGTCAATTTTCTTCAACTTCCAATAGCGGCGACGATACGAGTCCCGATGATTCCCAAGAATATTTCCCACTAACTACATCGGTTACGAGTAAATTGAAATTGGATTTGGAAAATTTGGATCGTACGGTTTTCGGGGATAAATTCGTGAACGGCACGTCGGATTCCCTCAGCGAAAACGACAGCACAGTGACCAAAGATTTGAAGGAAATCCAAGCTAAGAGGAAAAGCGACGATGTGTATTTATGGGAAAATCCCTTGCTCGAGAATGCTACAAAGTTGACGCCTCACACCCCCGACGAGCAAGCGGATATCGATTACGATTCGCCCGAGCCGATTAATCCCACTCCAGAGACAAATGCTCCCGTAATAAACGAGACTGAAGCGAAACCGAAACCTGTAGAGAATCCATCGAACGGTGCTGTTCCTACGATGACTAATTCCTGCGAGGAAGTCACTGAAAGCGCGAAATCATCTCTGTTGCCGCCTCCCAACGAATTCGGCGGCGGCAACCCGTTCTTAATGTTTCTGTGCATTACCCTGCTTATGCAACATAGAGATCATATCATAACGAAAGCGATGGATTACAACGAAATGGCCATGCATTTCGATAAAATGGTTAGGAAACACAACGTGACCAAAGTTCTGCACCAGGCGAGGCAAATGTACGCTAGGTACATGAAACAGCATACTATGGCCCAGCAGAGGCTCGACGCAAAAAATAATGAGGATTGTTAGTTTACGAGGTATATATCTCTTTTGTTGAACAGTACTGTGATATTTTTTCTGTATTATTTGCGTTTATTGTACATAGTTTATAGGGTATTTTTTTACTTAAAAACTCTTTGTTGATATCATTTTTTTAGGTTTAGGGATAAAGTGCACCAAATAAAATTCTAGACTTAATCGTGTATTTTACACCATCCAAAAACCTTTAGAAACAAGTCATAATTAACATATTATGAACTTGCGAATCAAACTTACTGCAATTGTTCTTTTACCGCAGCAATCGGAGTTTTGTACTTAACATTTAATTACCATTTTACGTGGAATTAAGTTGTAGAACCGGGTGGAATGTTTTGGCCTGCAACGTTTGCAATGGCCGGGACATTCGCGGGTGCTGCGATGCTCCTTTGGGCGGTTCGTCCTTGCAAATGTTTTATTTTGATCCTTTCGAGTTCGTTGACTCTCGAGCGGGCGTGTTCTAATCGGTGCCAAGCCATCTGGAGCACTTTCTGCGAGGCGTAGCCGGAGCCTTCGTGGGGCTGGCCCGTCGAGACTTGGGTTAGGTAATTTATTTGGTCCGTTAGTTTGTTTTCTACGGCGCTGAGGGTTTTGAGGAAGGTTTGCGTGTGGTTCTCTGCTTGTTTGAGGCTCGATTTTTCTTTGCTTAGCTCCATGAATACTTGGCCTGAAATGGATTTTTTAGGGTGTTTTTGTGTGTTGAAAATGGTGAATACTTTACCTGCGCTGTGAAGGCAAGTTATAATGTCCTTTTCAATAGAATCCAAATTTTGAATTCTTTCCATTGGTGCAGTCATACTAAGCAGTTAGATAAATGGATATTTTTGTTGACGAATTTTTTGTGTATCGTACATAACCTCAAACAAACTTCTTTTTTCTTCTGTCAGGAGCTTAAAAACATCAATTAGCTTAATGTTGGTTTTATAAAAGGCCATACGACTAAATATTTCAGGAAATGTCAAACGTGGGTGTTGTTTGTTTGTTTTCTTTTTTTCTTCATTTGTAGGCATGTAGGTTATAATTGTCAGAATTTAAGAAATTAAATTTAGGTTTATTTATTAATTGTGCAATACTTAATTGTTGAATTTATAATCACAAATAATACGAATGATCTTTTTATCAAGTGCTCTTATTATTCTATCAAATACTATCAATTTGGTAAGTACATTCAATTTATAATATGCTCCGAATTTTGTTACTATTTGCGGTGATTCAATTAACAATCAGCTCGTTTAGTATCAAAATAAGGCACTAATTAACCATTACGTCCAACATTAAAATTTCGTAAATTTTTTATAAGATGCCCAAAATAGCAATCGAGTGACTTTGAGCAAAATTCTACCCATTATAAAATAATTATTTCAACGTTTTTTTTCTCTCCTTACGATCACACTCTGCTTCATTAATTCATGAAAACATAACGCGTTATATTTTTGGCTCGGTTCCAAATTTAAACCTTCCCAGCTGTGCCAAGAATGTGACAGTACTCAAAAATTATTTTTCTCCCAAATCATGGTCATAATTTGGAAATGATATTCACAGATACTTTCAATCGCGCCATTTCATCATTTAATGCATCATTCTAATTGAATTTTCCAGTTAAATTATTTTTAATGGGACAAAGACGAAGCCATGGCCAATGAACCTTTAATAGTACAGGCAGTTTACTCCTACAAAAGGTCCAACAACGATGAGGTAAGCCAGTTCGAAAGTTATTGGTTATTTATTGCACGTATTTGTATTTGCCGTTGCTTTTGTCTTGCAATGCAATATTTTTATTAATAGATTGTATTAATTTTGGCAATTACTCGGTGACTCAACTTCGTATAATTTGTTGGAATTTTGTTTTTGCTTCTACTGCTTTTTTATTTTTAAGGATACTAAAAATAATGTTGTATTGTACTGCACAAATATTCATTTGCATAAGGGTTGCGTTTAATTTGTCGAGTGTATTATTTAGTGCAGTATATTATTGTTTAGATTGAAGATTTGTTTATAATGATTTTTGTGTTATTTTTTAGTTGAATTTTAAAAAAGGGGATGTAATTACTGTTACCCAAAAGGACGATGGTTGGTGGGAAGGTACCTTGAATGGCGAAACTGGATGGTTTCCTAGTAATTATGTTAAGGAATGCAAAGGTAAATTTTTGTTCTAATTAACTTATATTTTCAGTTCTAAAATATTCGGATTTTACCTTTTTTGCTATTAGCGTTGCTCTAAAGGTTTTCTAAACTGGTGTTTCTAAAAATAAAATGTCACTGACTTCATTGATTTCCCGTGAATAAAATTGGAGCTGCGATTTTCAAGGATTCAGTTCCGAAAAATCTGCTTTCATCGTCAAATTTAAAATGGTTTATTTATACAAATAATCAAGTAAAGAACATTTTTAATGCTAATTGATTAATGTTAAAATTAATTGAAGTTTCTTTTATTTATTATTATTAATTGATATCGTTTATTTATTTCAATATGTTGTTTGATTAGATTCGATTTGTTTACGTTATACATAATTTGTTTTGTTGTTCGATCTATTTTTAGCTGTAATTTTTATTACAAACAATCATCTTTTTAATTAAAAAAACTACATTGTAATCTTTTGTATTCTAGATGCTCCGAAACCTGTTATTACCCAACAAAATCAATACAAAGGCGTAGTATTAAAAGACTTAGTCGATTCCGAAAAAGCCCATGTAACCGAACTCGAAGGCCTGGTCACGAACTTTCTACAACCACTAGAAAAAAGCTCAATGTAAGCCACCACCAGCGTACGAAACATTGTAAAAAAAAACATCAATTTTTTCCAGTCTATCTTCCGACGAATACAAACAACTCACCGGTAACATCACAGAAGTCCTAGAAACCCACCAACAGCTGCTGAATTTATTGGAGGTGGAATTGAGCAAGCCCGGGCCGGACCAAAAAGTCGGCAAATTGTTCCTCAACTGGGCGACTAGGATAAAAAATGTCCACCAGGCTTACTGTTCGCTACATCCCAAAGCTGTTTGCATATTGGACAAATACAAGTACGATAAATTTGTATATTTGTGCAATCAAGTACTCATTTAGCGGTTGCAGGGAGGACCTTACCAAATACATGGAATCCAAAGGAGCCGCCAGTCCCGGCGTTTTAGTATTAACAACGATGCTGAGCAAACCATTCAGGCGATTGGATAAGTATTCGGGAATGCTCCAAGAACTGGAAAGGCACGTCGAAGAGAGCCACCCCGATAGAGGCGATACTCAACGATCGGTCATCGTTTATAAAGACATCGCTGTAAGTAATATCCTAAAGTAATAGACCTATTCAGTTTACGAAAGAGAGTGATGGAGTTATTTGATCAACATAAGCGAATAAAAGAAGCAAATATGTTTCACGCGCAATCTGTGGAACCATTTAAAATCTGCGCAAACATAAGTGCAAGAGAGATGAGATATTTGGCCTATTTCATTGCTGATTGACAGACACATTGAATGATTCTTACATAAAAACTGTTTTAAATATAAAAAAGAAGAGACCATCTTCAATCTTAACCCTATTTTGTTTCTTGTTTCCGTTTGATGTTTGTTTATGTTCAGTGTGTATTTTTTTTACAGTATTTCTTTGTATTATTTAGTATATTTATTTATAAAGGTTATAATTTTTTATATAGGTCAATGGGATTATTTCTTTGAAATATATATTATAGCAAACCGATCAAAAAGCATTTTCGGAAACTTTGTACTAACCCTCTTACTCTTTCTTAGACTTGACTTGTATGTAACTATTAAGCCTAATCCCCTTTCTGGGCAGTAAAAACAAATTTGTATCGAGTCATCGCGTCCATTACAAATTAAATCCGACGGATTATTGGATAATGACAAATGACGTCTGAAGTATGTCTTAAGTTGTCGTTGTCTGGTTGTCAGAACCGTATTTTACCTGAGGTGCGTTCGTTTGTTCGTTTAGATGTCAAGTTAATTATCCACAGTATGCGCGCGCAGCACAGGTTAAACTGAATAGGTCTATTTACATTTAGTAAAGCAAATTTTTGTAGACGACTTGTTCGGCCACCAGACGACAGAAGGAACTCGAGCTTCAAGTACTAACCGGTCCGGTAAAAGGCTGGGAAGGTCCCAATCTGACTACTCTAGGCGACATACTTTACATGGGCCTGGTATCGATGGGACCGCAGCAAAGCGACCGATACTTTGTGTTGTTTCCCACTACTTTGCTGATACTTAGCGTCAGTCACAGATTAAGCGCTTTCATTTACGAGGTAATTTATTACCTAATCGCTAGACGATTTTTGATACTATGTGATTTATTCAAGGGTAAACTTTTCCTATCCGGCTTAACGGTGACGAGGCTCGAGGATAGCGATCAATACAAAAACGCTTTCGAAATCAGCGCTCCGATGATCGATAAACGGATCGTTACCTGCCAAAATAAAGACGACGCCGATCATTGGACTGAGCTACTCAAAAAACAGATGCCCAGGAGTTCCACGGCCTCGACCGTCAGCCAGAAAGTGGCGCCATCTCAGGCCCAGTTCGTTCCCCAACCACCACCGCACGTAAGTAAACTAATGGGTCGATTCTGAGAATTTACCTATAAGCTACGAGAATCTGTAAGAAATAGTGCCTGTAACTTGAAACTTTACAGATTTGTAATATTTGCTATTCTGGAACCAAATCTGTAAAAGTCAAGTTACAGATCTTTACCTTATAGGTTTCAACTTCACTCATGTTTATAACGTCTAAAATTATAACCTCATAACAATTAAAAGTTTAAAAGCTGAGTACCGACGCTGGCCTTATGGATATGTATAACATATTTTAAGTTGAGCACAAGTATTAAGAGGAAAAGGAAAAATACGTCTCCATATCAACTAGAATTTTATTTAAATTTTTTAAACAAAATATTTGTTTAAAATGCCTTTCTGTGAGGTCAAATGGATTTAGCCTTCTTTCAATTTATCATATAATTTCTAAAAAATGTAATTATTTTTATTATTATAATTATTGGTATTTATTTAAGTAGATACCCATTTAAAACTACAAAAATCTCACTTGTTTTCATATTTCTCAAACAGAACACCCGCAAATAAATTCATTTGTAGGTTATATGGGTAAGAAACATAGTAAAAAAACACGCTTTTACTTTAAATAAACTGCTCCACAAAAGTTAAGGAAATTCGCAAATATCGCGATTATTTTAAAAATTACAAACTTTTTGATCACCGAATTTTCAAATATGCGAAATTAAAATGTTTTCTCTCATATCTCAGTGGATTTTTTGCCCCTACCTTTACAATTCATACTAAATTTGGTGATCAAAAAACCTGCAACTTTTAAATTAATCCCAATATTTGTGAACTTCCTTAACTTTTGTGGAGCAGTATAGTTTAAACACCCGTAAGGTACACACAACAAAACACAAGGAATAATGATT
The DNA here is from genome assembly GCA_918026865.1 of Phyllotreta striolata. Classification (NCBI taxonomy): domain Eukaryota; kingdom Metazoa; phylum Arthropoda; class Insecta; order Coleoptera; family Chrysomelidae; genus Phyllotreta; species Phyllotreta striolata. The sequence continues at coordinate 1,072,187 of OU900099.1, forward strand.
TTTAATGCTCTCTACCAGACTCTGTACCGCTTACAGTGACTGATGTCTAGCCTGTAAATATTTACGAATCTGTAAGCGAATCTGTAAGTAACAGATGAGGATAGAATTGAATTTCCTGTAACTCTTACAGATTTTGGCTTATAGGTCTTACAGATGTTCTCAGAATCGACCCATAAGCCGAGTATAGGGTTCCCCGTTATCTTTACTTATCGATCGATTCGTTCAAAAAACCAATAGCAGTTATCTCAAATAAACCAACGCGGTTACTGCAATCGTACATCAGTGGTTAGCTACAAAACGCCATCTGACGCCGGCCGGGCGATTTACCCGCCCGCGCACTATCCGCCCGCCGCGCCCTTCGCGGCGCTCACCAAACACTTCCAAAAACTCATCAAATCGAAGGTCATCACGAGGAAGTTGCTCAAGCGGCTGCTCTACACCGAGTACCTGAACAAGATGAACTTGAGCCTGGTGAAGATCAGGCACTACAAGACGGAATTCAGCATTAGAATCAAGGACGTCCACTGTAGGGACAGCGTCATCCAATGCGACAGCGATTCGGACAGCGATACTTCGAGCGATTGTAGCGATAAACGATCGGAGACTTCGGTTCGCTCGAGCGATTCGAGCAATCCGTTCGGTTACATCCGGTACTACAATCCGCGCACCGGTTCGACTAGAAACGCGTCGGAGAGCGGCAGTTTCGTGGACCACGGCGAGCCGTCGAAAGCGCCCAGCTTGAAAATTTCTTCGGCGACTATACACCTGCAGAAGCAATGGTCCGAAGAATCGCAGGACAGCTCCGATTTACCCCAACCGATGGCTTTCATGGCCTGCGAAAACCTCTACAACCTCAACGACAGCTTGGAGATTAATAATTTAAGGTTGCCCGAATTTTATGTACCTACAACGAGGCAAAGTTGCCCGCCGAAGTTCGTGGGTAACAAGTTCAACGAGAACAGCCTGACGGCTATCGATATACCTTGTTGGCCCGATAGTAGCAATACGAAATTATCTACTTGTAGTACTACTACGACCCATTCCAGTACGTTGGAGATACCGATTAATCCCGTACCGCTACCAGACAGAGTATTAGGGGAGTTGTTGTATAACCTCGACAGTACCTTCGACGATAACGAGGCGGACGAGGCGATGATTTTGAAACCGCCTAGCATGTTCGACAGAGAGGAGGCCAGGCAATCGATCAGCTTGAATCTGGAGCAACCGAAGCGCCGATCCAGCTTGCAGATGATTGCCCAAGAGTACGGCGATTATCCGGGGACGTCGCGGCGATCGCCGTGCCGCTGTTGTTCGCAGTACTGCCACAGCCCGCGATCCTCCGACTCGGGCATGGCCGGCAGTTGCACCTTGAACTCGCCGGACTCGGCGAACGCGACCGGCGACGGTGGCGCCGCGCGCGTCGACATGACGCACCTGTTCGACAAGTACGCCGACAAGCAGGAGGCGCTGTCGCTGAGCGAGCTGATCGCCAGGGATTTCGAGTCGCAGTGCCAGTGCACGTCGCCGTTCGGCTCGACGCCGCGCCATTCTGGACGCGACGGCGCCGGCGCCAACGTGGATAGCGTGGAGAGCGCCGGGACGCGGAAGTCGCGCTCGTCCGGTTGTCTGTCGAGTGATGGGGAGGCGGGCGAGGAAACGCCGGTGTACAAGACAGGCTTGTATGCGCATTGGTGGTTGAAGGCGAAGATTCCGTCGAGCGTCGTTCGAGGGATTTTTGTCGATACGAGGCGATCGAATACAGGCAAGGGCATGCGTGGTTGTAGTGTGGATTGTTTTCGTTTTTTGAAGAAGGCTAATTATCTAACAATGCTTTTGTGTTCTTGTTGTTTTTTAAAGGCCCTTGCCTGTACCACACTCATTCTAACCACGCTCATTTTTATAACGAATCTACTACATCACTACATTACTTCTATTCTACAGCTTATAGGATTCCATAGACCAACGCGAAACTTTTCCGCCGCGGAACTTTGGTACTATTCACACTGCTGCGAAATTTTCCGATTGTTAGTTAGCGATTTTTAGTGACAAATTGGAGCGTGTGTGTAATTAATTATATATTTGCAATTCATACAATTATTTATTCAATGAGTTTGTCTGAAGAAGAAGTTTGACTGATGCTACTTGGTTTAGCTGAAGAGGAAGAAATTAGGTAAAAATAACTACGTTATTATACTCTTATTCCAAAATAGTAGGCACTAAATTCTCAGAAATGATTGCGATAATGGGTCTCTCTCTCAGTGGCGTACAGAAAATATCATAGGAGTATGTTGATTAGCAACATATAGGCAAGCATAATAATAGTGGGATATTTATTTTAATAATTTTTAATAGGTCTTCATGACTTAAATCGTAAATAATGGGATACTTTTTCACAAACTCGATTAATTTTTCGACAACTGCCATTTTCACAAGTACCAAATTCCGCAGCGGCAGCGGAAAAAACAGTGCAAGCAGCGTTTCGAAAATAGAACGCTGCGTTTTCGCTACTACTGCGAAACTACCGCTGCGGAATCGCTGCCGCAGCGGCAGCGGAAGTTTCGCGTTGGTCTGTTGGGATCCTTATAACCATATACCTATTAACTAATATACTGCTAACTCCCTATCCATTCCATGAGAGAAAATCGTAGCGATTAAAGAGAGAGATCCGACCCACTGTGGTGTGCTTAGTCGTTTATACGCAAGCGCATTAATTTTAAAAGGACCAATAGCGAGTAGCTGAGGCCTAAAAAGAAAAGAAGGAAAATAATACTTGAAATCTTGTTTAAATTCGGTAATCTGCCATATTTACACACGCAAGTCGAAGTCGATTTTAAAAATATATCAAAAAATAGACCAAAATAAAAGCTAGCACGTTTCTGACGTTTCATTTGCTGTGTCAAAAGTAGCCAATCAGAAATCAAAACGCATCTTTCACTTGAGCATGTGCATAAATAAGCAAGCACACCACAGTATAATGTTTGCTACGGTTTTAGACCATTATTAGCGGTACTCGCTGAACGTTCGGAAAGGGGGCTACGCCCCCTTTCAACCCCCCTTTCTTATGGTGGCGGCTTCGCCGCATTTTTTTAAACGTCGACGTCTCGGCCTCCTACGCAAAGACAATTAAATAACCAAGGTTTCGCTCGCTGCGCGAGCTCGACTAAAAAGCTGTGAATAACGACGAGCTCTGCCGCATAGACCCGCAGCTCGGAGGCCTAACGGCCTCCTACGCAAAGACAGTTATGTAGCCGGATCCTCGCTCGCTCGGTTTATGTAATTAACATTTAATTAAATACGAGTCACCCTGTACTATATTTCAATTCAATTGCAAATAATTTTTCATTTAAGGTAAAAAAACGCCCCGTATATCAATTTTTCCGATTTCCTTAATGAAAAAACACCCTGTACATCAAATTAAATGTCAATGTATCCCGTAGTAACGGAAATGACAACTTTGACAGTTTGAAATTTGTTCATCGCCGCTGTCATTAGTGTAGGTTTTTTAAAAGTAATTCGATCGTTTCTCCGTTTTTGGTACAAAGTACAAATGACCAAGAAACGTACATTTTTGCGAATTATTGCATTTTCTTTTATTCTCGTCCATTAAAAACGACGAAATTGTCTAAATAACGAAAAAAATCTCTCATTTCGGTATAGTTCCGTTTAAACCAAACGAACGGGCAACGTCCATCAAGTAATTTATTTGGAAATGTGTCAAAAATTTCACTTTTAAAATCGAATTACGGAAAATTTCGTTTTTTCCCAGAGAAAAGAGGTAGATTTTCGTAATCGGCGAATTATTTTACGTCCCCCCATGTACCTCCGTATGCCCCAGAAACTCCGTTTTAGTTTCGGTCTTCCTCCTTCATTTGTTTTTTTTGGAGTTAGAGCTATAGCTGATTAGCGGTATAGTAGTTAATAGGTACATGCTTATAACTCGTATTAATTCCAACCGAACGATTTAATAATAACCTCGGTACGTTTTGTTTGTTTGTAGATGACGCCTCTGATATCGGCGAGCGGGACCAATCTGTCGACTAACCATCACCACCGAAGCCAAGGCAGCGTTCATTCCGCCGCGCCGGCGCATTTGTCTATGATGTCGTCGAACGCCGCGGGCGGCGCGCCGACTCGCGGCGGCTGGTCGGCCGTCTGCCTCCGTCCGCCGCCGCCGTTGCGACCGTCGTTGGCCTTCGGCGCGACGCCCAACGGGCCGTACGCGAGAAGCGGCGGTCGGAGACCGATGAGCTACAAGGAGGACGGGTTCATTTTGGACGTCATCGGGGCGTATTGTTCGGTTACCAAGCCGAGGAGCACTGTCAATTCAGGTGGGTACCTCGCTGGGTTTTCTTTTTATCCTATAGGAGAATGTAGATGGGAGTGTTTGAAGGAACGATTGTAGTATGTAGACGATTCGGGTTAAGATCGCAGCGCCGTGGTGGTGATAGCTGAAAGCTAGCTAAGTACCATTAAACCATAGACCTATTAAGTGTTGACGCGGCACTATCGTTATTTTGAGGTTATTCAGCGTTCCCAATCATATACCTATTACTACTATACCGCTTATAATGGTCTAAAACCCGTAGCAAACATTATACTGTGGTGTGCCTGCTTATTTATGCGCATGCTCAAGTGAAAGATTTCTTGATTGGCTACTTTTGACAGAGCAAATGAAACGTCAGAAACGTGCTAGCTTTTATTTTGGTATATTTTTTTGATATATTTTTAAAATCGACTTTGACTTGCCTTTGTAAATATGTCAGGTTACCGAATTTAAACACGATTTCAAGTATTATTTTCTTTCTTTTCTTTTTAGGCCTCAGCTACTCGCTATTGGTCCTTTTAAAATTAACGCGCTTGCGTATAAACGACTAAGCACACCACGGAGGGTCGGATCTCTCTCTTTAATCGCTACGATTTTCTCTCATGGAATAGATAGAGAGTTAGCAGTATATTAGTAATAAGTATATGTTCCCAATGATAGAGAGAGAGGTCCGTGAGAGATGGAGCTGGTTTGGGCTAAAAGTAGGCGGGACCAAAAAATATATAAAATATATACAGGGTGTGTGGAAAAAGGCGATTAATCTGTTAAATTATTTATACGCTTAATATTTAAATATTGTTTTTATCTTGGTATCCACTTGGACAGAAGAATGACCAGGAAGAAACATATTTTTTACAAGAGAAAGCAGTTAGGTCTTAAATTGCGAAATCTGTACTGGCTAATAGGTAGGAGGTTCCAAATAACAATACAAAATAAGAACTGTATTTGCAAATGCGTGGGAATTTAGGCTCAGCTGAAAAATGCATTTTGCTCGGCAAAAAAATAATAAATCACAATACCCTCCGCTGCACTCCTCAACCCTATTCTACCATAAGCTACCCTCCTCTACCCCAGCTACCTTGCATATCTGAAAACGTAACTCACGTGGTCTTTTGCTTTCTTACTATTGGCTAAAGCATTGTCCAATCTCTCATTGCCATATGCCCAAACTAGCTGCATCTCTTTCATTCATCGACAACACTACCTCTTTGTCTAAACCGCGTTCATAGTTAATAGGTTTATGCATTAAACTGTTGTTTATGTTTGTGGTGTATAATAAAATCGGTGTTTTTTAGATATTTTTTAAGTAAAATTGGTATTTTTATAGCAGATTTCGATTATTAAGGACATTTATAACATTATTAGCGCCTTGTAGATAGTTAATAGTGTCAGGTTAGCGACAAAATAAATTGTAGAAACCATAACCCCTTTTAAAAAATACTTTTTATATTTTTAGAAACAAAGCTAAACAAATTAAAAATTAAATACTGCAAATACATTTAGTAATGCTTCTGCTGCTTCTTGGTTCTCAAAATCTATATTAAATAATAAATTTCCTCCTGTTGATCCTCAATATTTATATCCATTGGTTCACAGGTTAGACCCACTTTTGTTGGGCACTTTTCTCGTTTTTTTTCTCTGAATATGGTCCTGGGGATGTATCACTTAACCCTTGTGGGAGATTCTGGGACGGCACAGCAAATGATTTTAATGTTCTACGTTTTACTTTAACTAAAAAGAAAATAATGGAATAAAATGGATTTGAATCATAATACACTTACCTTTCTGTAAAAAACACTTTCGAGAAAATGTAATGAGCACACTTTCATCGTATTTGATACATTTTTTCCGATTTTTAATGTTCATATCCACAACAATCTTCTATCAATTAGTTCCAAGTAAATCCAGGCTTAGTTTCCACAAAAACCTTCGATTTTCCTGCTTTCGGGAAAAGATGAAAACTTAAATTAGGATTTCGCTTGATCCAGGATGAACACTGGGGAACGCAGCCATATTGGTTCATTTTAAAAATCTCCAACAAACACGAAAACTTAAAAAACACAACTGAACTAGTATGTTTTGTCATAAACAACAACAAAGACAATAGCCGTTCAATGACTCTTAGCTCAGTTCTTAGACTATCCGCCAGAGGGCGTATCGCTTAGCACGAATCGTCTATATAGAGTTTTAGTTTTTGGGTATATTTCTCGCCCTAACGGTGTGCTCTGTTTCATCTTATGTTGCCCCCTCACCCCGATTTGTATCGACGATTCTGGACGGAGCAGTGGAACTCCTGACAGGCGGTAACGTACGAATGCATGATAAATTAGCACGATCGCACCGATCTAGCTTAGATCTGAACCGCAACTCTTCATCGTCGACGGCCGTTTTGAATCAAAACCAACCGTTGGTTCATCCTCACGCTTACAGGCCCCACCAGAGGGCGTCGACGTGGTGTTGCGGATCGTTCGTTGTGCGACAGTTGAAAAAGACCCAACATTTGGGATAGACCTGTTTGTGTTGAAATGTTACCCGATGTTTTAGGGCCGGTTTATCAATTGAGGGTTACCCCTCGAGTTAAAGATAACTCTCTGAGTTAAACTGGCAAAAGTGTTTTTCCGTCGCGGGTCAACTGGTTAACTCGAGGGATACCCCTGGGTTATCTTAACTCGCGCAAATTTGGCAGGTTTGTGGATTTGACTCTGGGTTAACCTAAAATTTGCTGGTTTTTCTGTTGTCAAACGCATTTTTTCATTGTTTTTAAGTAAATCCAATGGAAGAACTAGATTTTAGCGATGACGACCAAGACGTTCTAGAATTTATAGGTCATCAGCGGGGGCCCTATATTGTAAGGTCACGGCAAAATCCGTTTGAAGATTTTTATGAGTATGATTTTTTCGCTCGCTTTCGATTAAAAAAAGAAACCGTTTTGTTTGTGTTAAAGCCCATAGAAGACATGGTAAAATTTCCTACAAACAAGTTTTTTTTTTTCGAATTCGGAAAAATTCGATTCTCTCCTTCTATCCGCCATATTTATTCTTCTGACTTCTAATTTTCATTTCAAATATTCAAAACCAAAAAAGTTAGGTTATTATAGTCAAGAAATGTCAAAAACGAGCACAAAACAACGTTGCCAAAGTTTCAACGGCTATAATGTATTGCCAACCTTTCAGCATTTCGTGGGTTTGCTAGCCCAGGGTTAAAAAAGCTTGGATAAACACTTTTATTCTTAACTAGCAATTTAGCCCAGAGTTAGAGGTAACCCAGGGTTGGCTAACTCGACGAGTTATCCCTCAATTGATAAACCGGCCCTTAGTGTATTATACAGGGTGGATGTAACTTTACTGCTCTTTTGAATCGATTGTATTCGATATAACCGTTCGCTATGTTTAAGCTAATTAACGCAAACGCCCTGTATAATATGCGTTTAATGGAATATTCTTTGTAGTTTAAACGATTCAACTCTGTGATATACAAACTGTTGGTGCTCTAGTCGACAATAATACTTTTATTAATGCAAACATTTCTTTTTCTTGCTGTACCGGGTGTCTCGTGTAAAAACTTGCACAGAGTAAGGGGTTTCCCTACACACCTCTGCTCTTTGTAGGTGCTTATGCGGGACACCCTGTATATTACACAATGCGACTTTTGTTTAAAAAATAATAATCGGTGTACAAATTTGTTTTGGAAAATTGACCATTATCAGAGAGATATTTTGCATGATTCGTCTAATTTTTTTTAATTTTTAACATAACCCAGTTATTATTATAAATATACAGAGTCTTTATAAATGATTGATTCCCACGTTACCTAAAAATTTATGCAACCCAAATGTTATTATTTTCAAGAAATGTCCCCATTTTGAATACAAATCAACACAGTGGCGTAAGAACATGTTCAATATTTTCAGCTGTCATTAATTTAAGGTTATGCTGATACACAGTTTTCTTCGGGAAAAGCACAAGAAAAACTAGGAAAAACGTTATTTCCAGCGAGATTAAAAGCAGAATAATGCTTACGCTCCGTTCCGCTAATGATCAAGTTGACGTTGACTTGACATTAATGACAGTATTCTAGTAACTTATTTTTTGGGTGCCAACATAAACATAACAAATTTACTAAATTTATTTCGAATTCGGTCACGTAAGGAATCAATCGTTTGTGTAGACTCTGTTCGATTTACATTTTTTTAAGCGTTTGTTAAAGGAAAATGTAAATAACGTAACTTTTGTGTGTACGTGTGTGGTTTTTTTTAGTAGATCTCATTAATATTTTTTATATAGATCCTTTATGTATAGCAATAAAACAATATCTTCGATGTGCTTCCGTCTTATTTGTGTGCTTCCTAGTGGGTACCTCTAAAAGTTTTTGGTACCCACCGATCGTCAACATTCTACTTTTTCGCAAGAAAAAGTAAATGAAATCGCCTCTATAAATATTAATAGACATTTTATTAACGTTGTAGTGAACGTGAACCTGCCCGAGATATCCAAAATGGAGCCGACCAAGGCCTTCTACGATGCCATACAACAGCTCCAATCGAAAATTAGTATCCTGGAGTACAACGTGACGGCGCTCACGTCGCAGCTGGGCGACGAGAAGGAAGCTCGCTCGATCTTGCAAAATATCGTAAAAAACCATTTGATTGCCAATGTTGGCGATTTCGAGAAAATACAATGGCCCGCGATAGAGAGCAACATTTAAGAGTGATTTTTTGGAGACTTCTTATTCGATAGTTTTATATCTTTACGACGCGCTTAACAGGTTACGTATTATTTTATTGCATATACCTATTAACTAATATACTGCTAACTCCCTATCCATTCCATGAGAGAAAATCGTAGCGATTAAAGAGAGAGATCCGACCCACTGTGGTGTGCTTAGTCGTTTATACGCAAGCGCATTAATTTTAAAAGGACCAATAGCGAGTAGCTGAGGCCTAAAAAGAAAAGAAGGAAAATAATACTTGAAATCTTATTTAAATTCGGTAACCTGCCATATTTACACAGGCAAGTCGAAGTCGATTTTAAAAATATATCAAAAAATATACCAAAATAAAAGCTAGCACGTTTCTGACGTTTCATTTGCTGTGTCAAAAGTAGCCAATCAAGAAATCTTTCACTTGAGCATGCGCATAAATAAGCAAGCACACCACAGTATAATGTTTGCTACGGTTTTAGACCATTATTTGCGGTATAGTAGTTAATAGGTATATGTTTTATTGGGTATTTATTTTTACATTATTATGATATCTAGTTGTAAGATTGTACGAAGTATTTATTGTTAGTGTTTATTATTTACAAGTAAAGCGTATTTTTGAATGAAACTCGATAATTGATTTTTTGTTGTTTTATTTATAACAATATACGATTTTAAAAATATTTAGTTACACGCAATTCTGGCACATTATTGAGATCGTATTTAAAAAAAATACACGTAGAGTAAATTAAATATAAAAATTGTAACAATATAATATATGAATTTTTGGTATAAAAATAGCCGTTTCCAGATAAAAATTCGGATGAACAAATACGAACAAAAATATACAAAATGGCGTTCAGATTCAACGGGTACAATTGACGATTACTTGCAAAAATATTGCCGAGGTACTTCACTATTAAAAAAATATGCGCTAGTTTAGATTTCTAAAAATTCCGTGCAAAAGTACCTCAACATTTCAGCATGCTATCCAATGTGTAAACCTGCAAAAAACTTCCTAACCAGTGATATTAAAATTACTTTATAATATGTAATTAATTACAATTACAATTACTTTTGGCAATTTGTAATTAATTGCAATTACAATTACAAAATTTGCGAATGTAATTACAATTACAATTAAAGTTACAATTACAATTACACTCACAATTACTTTGCTTTGGTGTCAGTTTTAAATAATTATTTAGGGATTTGCAATCGGAATTAAACTTTCCACGTATTGAAAATATTAAATAAGTACTTTTGTGTCCAATGCAATTGAAATGTAATTGTAAAATGTAATTGTAATTGTAACGAAAAGAGTAATTGAATTACAAATGAATTACAATTGAGGATCTTGTAATTAATTACCGCCTCAATTACAATAAAAGTAATTCAATTACTTTTTCAATTACTTGTAATTAATTACTTAACAACACTGTTCCTAACTATACACATACAACTAAATAACAGAAAAATGCGGAGAAACACACGTTGAAACATTCAAAAACACGCAATTTTAATGCTTGCTTTTCCACAACTCCACCTCCTTCCTTATCCTCGTGACATCAATGGCGTAAGTGCGACAACATCCGCCTATCCACTTCACTCCCAAATCCAGCCATTTGTGGACGAAAGTCGCCACAGGTTCGCATTTTTCCCTGTTGATCCACCTGCAATAAAATCAACGGTAAAGGCATATATATACAGTGCATTTCTTTAATGTCCCCCCCACTTTTATTTTTTGAACGGATCAACTTAGAAAATTGAAATTTAGAATAACAAAACTAATGCATGATTACTATATTTTGGAGTAAAATTGACAGATGAAAATTTCAAGATGGCGGGTAATATCTCACAAGTACCAAAATTAATAATCAATTAATTACAAACAATTTACATGGCCTACTTGTAAAACAGAGTTATTTAAGAATAAGGCAGAAAAGTAAGATTTATGTAAAATATTCAATATCTTCAAAACTATTAGGTTTAGGTATAGGGAAGTAAACATGAACTTTCCTTATTTTTTATCGCTGATTTCAATAAAATAGAAAAAAATGGGTGGTTCCATTTAAAAAAATGAAATAATTTGGTATTTTTGAAGTTCAACTTTTCACATGTTTTGTATACACCCTGTTTAAAATAAAAAGTTTTTTAACACAGATTCAAATACCTTTGACCTTGCTAGTGACCACCCTACAAAAACCGTTTTGATATCTTTAAAGGGATCCCCGTAAAAAAATAATTTATAAGGGTCTGCATCGGTCAAATTTTTCAAAAAAAATGTGTAACTCAAAAAGTATGCATTTTTGAAAAAAGTTTTTTAGACAAAAGCACTCTAAAATTTTGCGTACATTTCGAAAATATATTAATATATGGGGTGTCCCATTTAAAATAACAAAGTTGCTGTCAACTTCCGGTATAACCGGAAGTAAAGAAAAGTTGAAAATATTTTCATTGAATAGAGCGCATCGACTAATACTTGTACACAAATTTTCAAATTTTAATTACAATACTTTTCCAGATACTTCTAATGGGCCCTCGTCGTGACACACACTGTATATATCTGCACTCTAATGATTGGTACGCTTTCTGAACGATACCAGCAGTATATATATTTATATGTATATGGGTAAAGGACATTCGCGCTCGCCAGGCAATGACGTCATTTTTAGACGACGTCATTAATTTCCACGCAGTTCAACATTTCCCTAATGTCAATGTTAATTCTGTCATTTGACTAGGGGAATTTAACGATGCGTAGTTGAAAGTCGAAGGCGATGTTGTCATGCATTAGTCTCAACATTCGCAATATTTAGCGACGCTTTGTAGTTGACACTTTGACAGGTTATGACAACAATTTGTTGTTTTTGCGCGATTTTCCTGTATTTTTTCAAGTTTACGAGTAGGTTTTGTGTTTTTCGTGCGTTCTAGATACTTTTTCGTGCGGTTTATGTACATTTATTGACAGTTTCTCCCGATATTTTCGGTTTTTTTCGGCCTATTTTGAGAGGGAACGGGGATCAATAAATACATATCGATTTATTCGATAATTCAGCACATTGAAATTTATAGGGTATGTTAAACTTACGAATAGTTTTTTAAATGTATATAGCGTTGCAAATAAACACCTCTCCCGTCAATCGGATTGCAGCCTAATGCATTTCTTCTTTTTAATTTCCAAATAACGAAAGTTAACATAACCTTAAATTAAATATATTCTGTCACATCAAGATTTTCATTTCAACCCGGCAACGTTGCAACAGGTCGGCTTGTGACGACAGAGGTCCGTGAGAGATGGAGCTAGTTTGGGCTAAAAGTAGGCGGGACCAAAAAAAAAAAAATATATACAGGGTGCGTGAAAAAAGGCTATTAATCTGTTAAATTATGTATACGCTTAATATTTAAATATTGTTTTTATCTTGGTATCCACTTGGACAGAAGAATGACCAGGAAGAAACATATTTTTTACAAGAGAAAGCAGTTAGGTCTTAAATTGCGAAATCTGTACTGGCTAATAGGTAGGATGTTCCAATTAACAATACAAAATAAGAACTGTATTTGCAAATGCGTGGGAATTTAGGCTCAGCTGAAAAATGCATTTTGCTCGACAAAAAAATAATAAATCACAATACCCTCCGCTGCACTCCTCAACCCTATTCTACCATAAGCTACCCTCCTCTACCCCAGCTACCTTGCATATCTGAAAACGTAACTCACGTGGTCTTTTGCTTTCTTACTATTGGCTAATGCATTGTCCAATCTCTCATTGCCATATGCCCAAACTAGCTGCATCTCTCTCATTCATCGACAACACTACCTCTTTGTCTAAACCGCGTCCATAGTTAATAGGTCTATGCTAACAACCGATGGAAAATCCGATCCACCTACCCCAGATCGACGTCATAGTTTTCCCCGCTGTTCGGATACACTATTAAAGGCCGCGGATTGTGTTTCCTGTCGTCGTTTATGCCCGTTATCAAGCTCTCGATGAGACTCGGCGCCGTACAATTACAACCAACGGCCACTATTTGCCCGGGATTCATGTCGTAACAACGGCGCGCTACGCTCTGGAAATTCTCCCCGCAAGCCGTCGTCTTTCCATCTTGCTGCAAACAACAACCATCATCAATAAGCAGCTTCAACCTCTCCAAATACTTACTCCTACGCTTAGAGATATCCAAGCTTTGGTACCGGGAAACTCCTCTCGCAGGAGATTCACCAGCATCTCGGCTTCCACGCCGCTCGGAATGGTCTCGATGGCCAGCAGATCGCAGCCACCTTCCACCAGCGCTCTTATCCTGGGCAAATGCCAGGTCTTCATGGTGTCCGTGGAGACGGTATTGACGTAGGAACCGGTGTATTCGGAGCCGTCGTGCAGCGAGGCGCCGTAGGGACCTACGGAGCCTGCGATAAGAGGCTTGCCTGTCGAGGATAGCGAATGAGAATTAAGTTTTTTCGAAGTGCAGTGGGCTTACGCGCGTCGGAAAATTCTTCTAAGTACCTCTCTACGGCCAGTTTGGCCAGTTCGACGGATTTTTTGATGAGGTTGTAGCCCTCTTCTTTGGTCATATTCAGGTGAGTGGCGAAGAGATCGACGTCGGCTTGGTAGGTGTTGGTGATGATCACTTCGGCTCGAGCTGGAAGTCATAATTAGTTAATGCCATAGACCTATTAAGTATGGAAAAAGGCTATTAATCTGTTAAATTATTTATACGCTTAATATTTAAATATTGTTTTTATCTTGGTATCCACTTGGACAGAAGAGTGACCTGGAAGAAACATATTTTTTACAAGAGAAAGCAGTTAGGTCTTAAATTGCGAAATCTGTACTGGCTAATAGGTAGGATGTTCCAATTAACAATACAAAATAAGAACTGTATTTGCAAATGCGTGGGAATTTAGGCTCAGCTGAAAAATGCATTTTGCTCGGCAAAAAAATAATAAATCACAATACCCTCCGCTGCACTCCTCAACCCTATTCTACCATAAGCTACCCTCCTCTACCCCAGCTACCTTGCATTACTGAAAACGTAACTCACGTGGTCTTTTGCTTTCTTACTATTGGCTAATGCATTGTCCAATCTCTCATTGCCATATGCCCAAACTAGCTGCATCTCTCTCATTCATCGACAACACTACCTCTTTGCCTAAACCGCGTCCATAATTAATAGGTCTTTGGTTAACGCAGACGCCATTAGATTATCCGATTTATATTTATAAAATAGACCGGGCGAGCCCGGAATTGGCTTCGAATAATGAAACGAAAATTAGGCAAATAACGCGAATAAATTGCATAGGCGGGTGTATCAACGCGCTGATGGAATCCGGGGCGACAGCAAATTGTTGCAGTTTATTATCCAGTTCTTGCATATTTCAAACGCGTTGCAGCGTCCCGACGACGACGGATCGGTTTTTTCTGCATCCGGTTCTCGTCCTGTTTTGCATATTTAAAGGATTTATCATTTCATGGTAACCAGCTGACGATTTTTCCGGTTATTTTACGTATTACTGCGGACCCGGGGTGTAGTTACGATGCGGTTTTCGTCACCGGTTGGTCGCTATAATTCGCTTTTATATTTCGTTTCTACAAATCTACCTCCAGTTCTATTACTCCTCATAATATGAGGCTTCTAATAATTAAAATATACGCACTATTGAGGGCACCTACAAAGAGCAGGGATGAGTAGGGAAACCCCTTGTTGTTGTTGTTGTTGTTTTTTATGCGGGCGGTCTTTCCAGCCCCGTGACCACCTAGATCTAATGATCCTCTGTAGTTTCCCGCTGTTTCCCAAGGTCATTGATTCTGCCAGAGGTCGCAAGTATTTGCAAACCTCAGCAGTTCGGATGCCCTTGTGTTTTTGAGATCGCTAGGATCTAATGAGGTCCTTCCCCAGGTATTATACCTGCGCAAGGATAATGCTGGACAGTGACACAGAGGGAAACCCCTTACTCTGTGCAAGTTTTTACACGAGACACCCGGTACAGCAAGAAAAAGAAATGTTTGCATTAATAAAAGTATTATTGTCGACTAGAGCACCAACAGTTTGTATATCACAGAGTTGAATCGTTTAAACTACAAAGAATATTCCATTATACGCATATTATACAGGGCGTTTGCGTTAAATAGCTTAAACATAGCGAACGGTTATATCGAATACAATCGATTCAAAAGAGCAGTAAAGTTACATCCACCCTGTATAATACACTAAGGGCCGGTTTATCAATTGAGGGATAACTCGTCGAGTTAGCCAACCCTGGGTTACCTCTAACTCTGGGCTAAATTGCGAGTTAAGAATAAAAGTGTTTATCCAAGCTTTTTAACCCTGTGATAGCAAACCCACGAAATGCTGAAAGGTTGGCAATACATTATATCCGTTGAAACTTTGGCAACGTTGTTTTGTGCTCGTTTTTGACATTTCTTGACTATAATAACCTAACTTTTTTGGTTTTGAATATTTGAAATGAAAATTAGAAGTCAGAAGAATAAATATGGCGGATAGAAGGAGAGAATCGAATTTTTCCGAATTCGAAAAAAAAAAATTGTTTGTAGGAAATTTTACCATGTCTTATATGGGCTTTAACACAAACAAAACGGTTTCTTTTTTTAATCGAAAGCGAGCGAAAAAATCATGCTCATAAAAATCTTCAAACGGATTTTGCCGTGGCCTTACAATATAGGGCCCCCGCTGATGACCTATAAATTCTAGAACGTCTTGGTCGTCATCGCTAAAATCTAGTTCTTCCATTAGACTTACTTAAAAACAATGAAAAAATGCGTTTGACAACAGAAAAACACACAAATTTTAGGTTAACCCAGAATCAAATCCGCAAACCTGCCAAATTTGCGCGAGTTAAGATAACCCAGGGGTATCCCTCGAGTTAACAGTTGACCCGCGATGGGAAAAACACTTTTGGCAGTTTAACTCAGGGTTATCTTTAAGTCAAGAGGTAACCCTCAATTGATAAACCGGCCCTAATGGAGCAAATTCGTGCTCTTTCGAGTGCTAAAATATTAGCACTATTAAATGGAGCAAATTCGTGCTCTTTCGAGTGCTCTGGGGCCTGTTTCATATAACTGACAAGTTGACAAGATACAAGTCGACAAGTTACAAGTGTTGGTTGACAAGTATTTAAAAATTTTGTTTCATAAAATAAATTTTGACACTTGTCGAATTAAATTTTTGGCATCCGTTTTTCTACAACTGTAATATTAATTAAACGTCAGACTTAAGCCAAAAAGAAAAAAATAGTACTTACTCTACTGAGGAGCATAAGTATAGCACAACCTTCTTTCTTCGATATTGGGAAACTTTTACTTTAAAATTGTTTTTTTTTCTTGTTGCAGCTATTTTTAGATGTGAACCTCGACAATTTCGTTTATTGACAAAAAACTTATTTTTAAAACGCAGCAACATTTATTTAATATTCAATTATTTTAATAAAGAAAGGGCATTCTATTTGGAAAATTTAGTCCCACTTCTACAAAAGCTATAAAATGTGAGCAATGAAACGAACAAAGACAATGCATAATTTCTATACGTTGGTTCTATACATTAGGCGGGGACCAATAGATTTTAATATTTCCTCCATTTTTATCGAATTCATTCGAAATCGTTTAATAAACTCTCATTAAGCTTCCTCCTCACTGTCGCTTGACCACATTTTCTTTTAAATTTACAAGAAAATCGGATGGTGACAGGAAATCAAGTCCCTGTCGCTTTACACTAATATATGATAGGAATAAATGACAAATGTTGTTTAATTTATTTTTTTAAGAAACGCAAACCTATCTACAATTGTAAAACAGGCTTGTAATATTAGGCTAGTCACTTGTCACTAATAATCTACTCGTGTAATTTTATGAAACACAAACTTGTCAAATACTCCAGTCAAATTTAGACTACACTTGTCCGACAGGACTTGTTAGTTATATGAAACAGGCCCCTGATCTTGCATTGAAAGAATCAGAACGGGGGGATGACGCAGCGGTATCGAATGGCTGGAAAAAAACGGCCCGAAAAACCGGGAAAACGTTTAGTGTTACACGTGAAAATGGCCAGGATTTTCACGAGTGCGCCGGAATTTAATTTCCATTTTATGCGTCCCTTAGCCCCGTGCCATAAGAACAGGGGAATAAAAGAAACGCGGAGGATGAGTGGACGTGCGAGAATGAATGTTACATTCGGAGTGTGTGTTGATGTTGAATTGAGTGCATCATATCGCATAAAAGAGAGCGTTTATTGGATGATGAATTTTGTGTTTGGGAACGAGACGCTAGATAGGTAATGTAGGTGAGAATTTTTTTTATCAGGTCTCCTTCGGCGGGCGATGAAAGGCATTCCGATCGAGTTTTTCATCGTTTCCACGTATTTTCACATATTCTGGGCTTCCTTTTCGATGTACGACGAGCTCGAGTTCCGGACCGAATCCGCTTTTCGGTTAAATATTGACAGTCAGCGAAGCGGTCCTAATATGATAAACGGATTTTCAATTCTAAAAACGCTTTTTCTAAACATCTTCCTGCTCGATATTGTTCGCGAATTCATTCGCCTGCAGGATACCTACCTGCGAATGTGTGTGTATAGGGAATAAATATTAGGACTTTCCAAATGGAATATTTTATTTATACCAATACCAATTTTACATTGTATACAGGGCTTTTCACGGTAATTGTCCATTAGAAGTATCTCAATAATGAAAAGACTTAAAAATCTGAAATTTTGGTTATAGTATTTTTTGGATAATTTGAATTGATCTAAAATATTTTCATTTTGATTACACTTCCGGTTATACCGGAAGTTGACACCAACTTCGTTATTTTATATGAAAAGTGCCATTTTTAACTTCATTTTTGAATTCTATGGCCTTTTTTAATTAGGCTTTGATAATAACACCATATGCCACAAATACACCATTTTTAAGATATTACAATTTTTTTGATATTTTTTGGAAAAACAGTCGAATGTATTTTCTGTCATATCTCTGTTAATAATGCAGCTAGAAGCTTGAAATTGAGTATCGATGATGTCCAGACACTTCTATGAAACTAAACTGTATTTTCAGAATCCATGTACAGGGCGTTTAAAATTGTCTGACAAACTTGACCAAATTGAAGTGGCCAAAACTTTGTTATTTCAAATGGATCACCTTGTATTTTTTAACAGTGACCAATGCAGTTTTTTAAGCCCTTTTGATCCATATGGGTATTCCCTATACCCAAATCCAGTAGTTTTTGAAATAATCGAAGTCTTATTAAATAAGGTATGAATTTTCTTTTTTTTTTGAGTTATGGAAGTGTAATCAAAATGAAAATATCTTAGATCAATTCAAATTATCCAATAAAATACTATAACCAAAATTACAGTTTTTTAAGTCTTTTCATTATTGAGATACTTCTAATGGACGGTTACCGTGAAAAGCCCTGTAGTTGCTAACGTTCAGTAAACAACATTAATATTAGTATGCTAACAACAGAACGCCCTGTAGTTTTTATAAATTATTTCGAACTATTTTTTTAAGCGCGGAGGATGTCCCTTTTACCGTCTCGCCGGTGGGCTTTTAATTAAACAAATTTGATTTCGTTAATTAAGACAAATATGTATACTGATTCAACAGCCGTTTGCACAGCTAATGGAATATTGACTATTCCCGAAAATAATCAATCGATTTTAATTACCGAAACTGCCGGGTGAAAAAAAAAACCCGGAAAATCGTTCCTACCCTTAGACCTATTAAGTATGGACGCGGCACTCTCGGTATTTTGAGGTTATTCAGCGTTCCCAATGATAGAGAGAGAGAGGTCCGTGAGAGATGGAGCTAGTTTGGGCTAAAAGTAGGCGGGACCAAAAAAAATATAAAATATATACAGGGTGTGTGGAAAAAGGCGATTAATCTGTTAAATTATTTATACGCTTAATATTTAAATATTGTTTTTATCTTGGTATCCACTTGGACAGAAGAATGACCTGGAAGAAACATATTTTTTACAAGAGAAAGCAGTTAGGTCTTAAATTGCGAAATCTGTACTGGCTAATAGGTAGGATGTTCCAATTAACAATACAAAATAAGAACTGTATTTGCAAATGCGTGGGAATTTAGGCTCAGCTGAAAAATGCATTTTGCTCGACAAAAAAAATAATAAATCACAATACCCTCCGCTGCACTCCTCAACCCTATTCTACCATAAGCTACCCTCCTCTACCCCAGCTACCTTGCATATCTGAAAACGTAACTCACGTGGTCTTTTGCTTTCTTACTATTGGCTAATGCATTGTCCAATCTCTCATTGCCATATGCCCAAACTAGCTGCATCTCTCTCATTCATCGACAACACTACCTCTTTGTCTAAACCGCGTCCATAGTTAATGGGTCTATTGTAAAACGTAATATCGATAGCATATCTACAGGGTGACCCAGAACTCACGCCCCACCGGGAAATGCCTTATGGAAACGACAATGGAGATGCCAAAACTGCAGCCAAAAACATGAAAATGTTATTTCTTTCTTAAATAAAGAGGTTCAAAATCGACCAATCCCAGTGGGAATTCAAATCCACTAAAATTACGTGAATTAGCTATATTTGACCATATTTGACCATATTTGACCAATTTGACATTATTGAAAGATTCTACGTCCTTTTCACTTTCAAGGTTAACAAAAGTTGCCAAAATCAGCTGTGACTATTGATCAAAGATTTGATTCCAAATCAATCATTCAGAAGCTTCGTTTTGCTGATATCAAACCTACCGAATTTTTTATTGCTTTAAAAGTAGTTCAAATCGAATGATCCATTTTTTGATCGATTTTAAAGCAAATCTTTGATCAATAGTTACAGCTGATTTTGGCAGCTTTTGTTAACCTTAAAAGTGAAAAGGAAATAGAATCTTTCAATAATGTCGAATTGGTGTATAGCTAATTCACGTCATTTTCGTGGATTTGAATTCCCACTGGGATTGGTCAATTTTAAACCTCTTTATTTACCAAAGGAATAACTTTTTCAAGTTTTTGGCTGCAGTTTTGGCATCTCCATTGTCGTTTCCATGGGGCATTTCCCGGTGTGGCGTGAGTTCTGGGCCACCCTGTGTAATTCATAAGACTTTTTAATAAAAACAGGCGAAACTTTGGTAAAAAAAACTTGGTACCAAAATGCAACACCTTTTTTTCCTTTTTGAAGTCTAAACCGCGTCCACAGTTAATAGGTCTATGGTCCTACCTCTGAGAAAGTCCAGGTGGGTGTCGATGACCGCCTCCGGATCGGTTGCCAGGAATCTGGCGCTCCACAGGACGTCCCCGTCGATGGGCTGCTGGACGTGGCAACTCAATTGCGTGGCGAATCCACCGTCGAGCACGCGGATGTCCTCGTGGGCGCCGCCGACGCCGTTGGTCGCCTCCTGCTGCACCGAGTTCCCGATACCTTGAGGAGCCATTTGATCGACCTGGAAGATCAAGAATTTGATGTTTCGAATCTGCAACGAAAGCTCGTTTTGTAAAGGGTGGTTCAATAAAAGCGCAAGATTTTAAGGTTCAATAAAACAATGTTATCTGTAGCAAAATATGGAAATATTTATTAATTTATCATGTGTACATTTGGTAATTATACAGTGCATTTCTTTAAGGTCCCCCCCTTTTATTTTTTGAACGGATCAACTTAGAAAATTGAAACTTGGGATAATGAAACTAATGCATGATTACTATATTTTGGAGTAAAATTGACAGATGAAAATTTCAAGATGGCGACTGGGCGCCATATTGAGAAATAAATTTAAATAGAAAGATTTGATCTTTTGAAAATTTAAATAGAAAGGGGGGTCTTGTGACACATCATTTTGAAAAGCTACTGACAAACACTGTACAACCCTGGAATATAAAGTCAATATCTGCACCCATTACAAAATGGCGGAACATTTAATAATTACCTGAATACAAACGAATTAATATCAATTTTTCTAGAAATATTTGTTTTTCTATGGCAAATAGCAATCACAACAAACCGATAAGGTTTGACAGGTTATTTTTGATTAAAAAAAATTCCAAAAAATTTAGGTACGACAACGAACATTAATTGTTTGGTCAAAATATGCTCATTTAGTTTTTGGTTTTCCTAGTGTTCAAAATATTCTCTTTAATTTTCGATTTTCCTAGTGTTCAAAGTATTTTTATTTAGTTTTCGGTTGTTTAGTTCTCATTGTAGTTAGGTAGCACGTGAACTAACTCTAAAATGGCCGATTCTCGTCCATTGGAAGATGGAGCACCACCACATTACCCCAGACAAGTAATGAACTATTTGGATGCTATTTTCCCTGGTCGTTGGATTGGTCGTCGAGGTCCTACGGAATGGCCAGCCCGCTCGCCAGATTTGACACCTTTAGACTTTTTTTATGGGGTTATTTGAAGCAAAAAGTCTACGAAACTGAACCTGCTTCAATATTGGATATACGAGAAATAATTACAGATATTTGTAGAAATATCGACGTTACTATGTTCGAAAATGTTCGGATAGGCTGTTCTTGTATCAAGAAGTTCAAGGCAACCATTTCGAGCATTTTTTAAACTGAACTCAGCTTATTTCCTCAAATTATGACGTTAAACGTCGATGTATTCAGGTAATTATTAAATGTCCGCCATTTTGTAATGGGTGCAGATATTGACTTTATATTCCAGGGTTGTACAGTGTTTGTCAGGAGCTTCAAAATGATGTATCACAAGACCACCCTTTCCATTTAAATTTATTTCCCAAGATGGCGCCCAGTCGCCATCTTGAAATTTTTATCTGTCAATTTTACTCCAAAATATAGTAATCATGCATTAGTTTCATTATCCCAAGTTTCAATTTTCTAAGTTGATCCGTTCAAAAAATAAAAGGGGGGGACATTAAAGAAATGCACTGTATATGAAACAAAATATCTTGTAAATGGCCCCACGGCTTTGCTGGCACAAGCGTACTCTTTTGATAAAATTTTCAATAGCATTATTGTAATACATGTGGCGGTATTTTATTGATACAGCGTCTAATTTCGGCTTTCAACGCTTAGGTACATGTTGGAATAAACTTATGACTACAAGTAACCCCACAGCCAGAAGTCCAAAGGTGCTAAATCACAAAAACGTGGCGGCCAATTCTGGTCACCAAACCGGGAAATGACCCGACCGGGAGTAATGTTTAACAATTAAGACGCGATTATGTTCCATATCCAGATCCATATCCAGATCCAATGTTCCATATTTACTAACTCCCAACTGTTAACTTTCGATCTGCCATGTTATAATCACGTGTTATAGACCTATTAAGTTTACGAAAGAGAGTGATGGAGTTATTTGATCAACATAAGATAATAAAAGAAGCAAATATATTTCACGCGAAATCTGTGGAACCATTTAAAATCTGCGCAAACATAAGTGCAAGAGAGATGAGATATTTGGCCTATTTCAATGCTGATTGACAGACCCATTGAATGATTCTTAGCTGAAAACTGTTTTAAATATAAGACCATCTTCAATCTTTACCCTATTTTGTTTCTTGTTTCCGTTTGATGTTTGTTTATGTTCAGTGTGTATTATTTTTTAACAGTGTTTCTTTGTATTATTTAGTATATTTATTTATAAAGGTTATATTTTTTTATATAGGTCAATGGGATTATTTCTTTAAAATATATAGTGGCAAACCGATCAAAAAGCATTTTGGAAAACGTTGTACTAACCCTCTTACTCTTTCTTAGACTTGACCTGTATGTAATTATTAAGCCTAATCACCTTTCTGAGCAGTAAAAACAAATTTGTATCGAGTCATCGAGTCCATTACAAATTAAATCCGACAGATTATTGGATAATGACAAATGACGTCTGAAGTATGTCTTAAGTTGTCGTTGACTGTCAAACATGACAGGCAATTTAAATCTTGCGGTCTTATTGAAACACCCTTTTAATTTGGAATTTTTCGCACCTCCTCGAAATTTCAATTCGCGCTCGGCCGGTGTCCTTAATAATGATTTTAGATGTGCATACACAGGGCACAATATAAATTATTCATGGTCGAGAAGGCCTGGAGGATTACCGTCGAGATGCCCCGGCTATTCCTGATACATTTTCCAGTAAAATGTTATGCATGGCTTTTGCTTAACAATGCATGTGCATATCGTTTTTATGATTGTATACGGGGTGAGGAGGAAGATAAATCTACAAGTTCGCACCTAACAAACTTTAGATAACAATTATAACTTGTAAAATAGAGCCGTTTGGATATTAGTTTACTAATGATTTTAATTGAATATAACATCCCTCAACCGCTGGATATTTAGCCATGAGGCACACGACATTTACCTCGTTACACTGAAGGCCTTTAATTATTTTGCAGCGGGGTCTTCACATTTGATGAAATTATCCCTTAAATGCTCGACCCAAAGCTCTCCCTTGACCCTTGCGATTCTTTCAACCGGAATGGCGGTTTTCTTATAACAAATAGGTATTTATCGATTCAAATAAAATTACCTACTGTGCGCTAGTTAAAAGTGTTGTAAATTGAAATGAATATTTGCATTGAAAAGATTTTGAATATCGTCATTAACACGACCTGATGCGTTGATAAAGAACGTTAACCTCTACTCTTTATTGACAATATGTATGCATATGTAATGAAACTGTGTATTTTCGAAATGTAATGGAGATTAATCAGATGGAATGAATTTCGAACGAAATTTTAACCAGCGATACGTAACTATAATAAGGTTTATTTTTAGTTTGAGTTGACTGTAGAAAGTTTATTTAATCTTATTTATGTTTTTTTAACGCCGATTCACGGTCAAGACCAGACAGAAATAATTACTGGAATATTATCATATTTTTAAAATTTAAATAATCATCTTATTGCGATTTATTCCAATGAGTGGGCATTTTTTAATGTCTATTTTTAGTAAGGAAACCCGTGTAGATTATGTGTTATTTTTATAAAAAATATAATCCAACATTTTCTTCTCCGATTCTTTCTCCTTTATCCCTCACCTATTTTTTTTTGGATAAAAAAATCCTTTTCACACGTACTTATTGCATCCGCAACGCATTTTACCTCCATTTTCTCCTAATATTTCGTAACATAAAGCATTATTCCCGCTCTAATCCGCGCCAGTTTTCCACCTATATTTTCTTTAGTTGTTACCCGAAAATCATTATTCCGAATATGAGCTTTCGCTCAACTTCCCGCAACTTTCGATGCATGAAATTAAAGTGGTTACCGAGTTGACGGAAGAAAAAAAACAGTAGTTTGTAGTTCTTAATTTAACAAGTTCTTTCCGACTTTGGCAAAATCTTCGCCACCTCCGATAGCCAGCCGATGGGGCGTCAAAATGAATTTATCCAGCAGTAGCGCCTACGAAACGAACAAGATACTTCAAAAATTGCTGTAATATATGCAATATAAGAGGATTTTATTAAGTAATAATTGAATATACAGAAGCTAATAAATTACATAGTTAAGTTTTGAATTTTCTCATGTAGAAATGTAAAAATTGATTAATCAATGATTAATTATTAAATGAATTGAAATCATTTTAATTTTATTAAGTGCGGATCTGTAATTGTAATTTTTATAGGTTTATGTGAATGTTAATTCAAGTTCAATAGGTCTATTTCAGGAATTTCCATGAAAGTGTTAAGTAAATCTGGTTTTATTAAAGAAAAAATAATTAAAATCCCTTCAATTACATTTTACATGGACCAAAAATCTCATAATGTACATTTTAACGTGTAAATTTTGGTAGAAAAATGGCATGCGGGAAAATAACAAGTTTATGCTCTTTCTAAATTTGAAATTCAATTTTAAAAAATATGATGTATAGGGTGTTGTTTTAGGGTCGGTCAAATTTCAATAATTTTTCTAAATCCGGACCTGGATTTTGTAATTTTTTAATGTGGCAACAAATTGTCCTAAAGGTATAGAATATCTATGCCAAATATCAAAAAAATATACTGAGTGATTCAAAAGTTATAGGTATCGTAAGAAATGGACCAAATTCAAAAAACACCCTGTAACTCGGTTACAAAGGGCACAAGACCCATAGTATATGGGTTTTTTGTAATCCCCTGGGTGACCTCTATATAGGGTTAAAATATTGCCCTATCCCAATGAAACACCCTGTATAAGATCGTTAACCAATAACCGATTGAAAAACTGATCTAGATTAACTGAGATGAAGCAAGAGTTGGTACACAAGAAACTATTTGTTTAAAGTTTCCATGCATTTTACGATTGATTGAAATTGCTTGGAAATGAAAGAAAATTCTGCCCTTAAAAGAACGCCCATGCTCGAACTCGTTTGAATACCACCATGATACTTTTAATGAAAAATAAACAGAGCACCTAGTTTGTTGGAAAGTTGGATTGATGTAGATCCAGTTTTCCTTTTTCGCTACTTTTACACTTCGGATTGTTCTAGATCGGCCTCCGCAAGGAAAATATTTGACGAAGACGCGGAATTTCAGTCAAAAATTCGCTCGCTTTAAAAATTAAAATCTGCTAAAATGTGCTTCAAATCACACGGAGATTGTGAATGAGATCCATCTTGTAGTTTATTATATGTTTGCAATAAAGTTTTTTAAATATCTTCGAGCAATGTACAACCAATTTAACGTTGACTTTACTAACCTTATATAAAATAATAATTGCGATAAGATCAAATCGTATTACTCGATGTGGCTGTATCAGTTTCACGCAGAGTCAACATGTAATTTAATTCAATATTCCCGATTTAAACATTTCCACAATTGTCTAGAATGGTTCCACGAGTCATTTAGTTATTAATCGAAATTAATCTTAAATTACATGAACAAATACCGCGTTTTTACATGTCGGATGATATTCAAATAACGTAGTATATTCCCCCATGCATGATGGAACACGTGTATTATGTAAATTTATTCTATAAACCAATATTTGAGGATATGTAGGTAGGGGATTTCTCGCGGGTAGCACTTTAATAAATGAATACACATGGATGAAACGCGCACACAACTTTCAATGTCGTAAAAAAAATCAAAAAATGGCCTCAATCCTTTTTTGCCGATGCTACTCGGATTGAAAGGAAATTTGTTACTGACTGACCTTCTATTTACGATGTTAAAAAAATATTAAATGAATGCCGCGAAGTGAAGAATTTAAACACTTGTTGCATCATCCTACTAGTCTAAAATTAGATTGATTTAATTAAATGACCAATTAGAAAATGTAGCCAGTAAATATAGAAAAAAATGGAAACATTTTCAACAATTGGATGATTTGAATATAATGAGGTATCTTATCAGATTCGCGGTTAACTTAAATTACATTTACCTACTGTCTATATTTTTTTTGTATAATTTTAGATAAGATAAATTTTATTGGGACCTTTACTAATATAAAAATACAAAATTCCTACCAATAAAACGACTATAAAAGTCCGCGTTTTGGCTGTAATCCAAAGATGAGTTTATTTAAAAAATTACAAATGTATACTTACAATTTAATTAGAAAATAACAATTTATACGAGTACAAGACCAGCACAAAACGAATCGAAGTTATAGATACAAATTGACTACTTGACTAGACTAACTCCGCGTAATCGAAGTTACCTACCTACTGAAATCTGAACGCGAAAACACAACAACTTTGAATAATTTATATCAGTTTCCTCTTGGAGACTTTATAGTCAGGCGCCAAATGATAACAATTTCGATTTTTTTTTTCAATAACTTCAAACATCACATAAGCTCACTAATAGAGTAATTAACTCGTAATATAATTCATTTCTGCTATTATACAGGTGTTTTACGATAATTAGTAGAGACTTGTTACTTTTTTAATTATCGCGAAGCGCGCCAATTTCATACATAATTACTCCAACGACAAATTGGAGTCGACGATCAATTAAAAACCGCGCATTTCTGGATAAGCCGCCCGACTATTATTTTTTTTATCGACAGTAATCACTTGTTTGTGAGTTTTCGAGTAGTATAACAGAACACGAGGCCAAACCTTCCTATATATAGCAGCGTATCGTCGTTGTGATGATCACTCGTACCTACTTCTACAACTTACTATACATTCACTCCGAACGTGAAAGCTAGAGAGCGTTGAACTTGAGCAAAAAGCTCTCTCGAAGGATAATAATTAGCGTGTTAGACTTTATTTGATATACAGGGTGTTTCCTAAACATGCGGCAAAAATTCAGGAGGTTGTTCCTTGGACTATTTTAAGAATGTTTTGTCCTTTGATGATTTTTGAAAAACCTCTTTGTTTCGAAGATACAGGGCGAACATTTTTCATATTTTTAAAATTAATAATAGTTATTTAAATAAAACTGCGTACCGCACTGTGTTCACTAAGTAGGTACAATTTATTTTTAAATTTGTTTAACAACATTCCAATTACTAAAAACGGCCAGTTTTTTGACTTAAAATTGATAAGTTCAGATGGTAAAGGAATACGGATTAAACTGAGGAGAAAGAAGGGGATGAGGAGAAGATTGGATGCTTGTATGCTGGCTAGAGGTGGTCATTTTCAACAGTTTTTGTAGGTTAAGTTAAATTTTCATGTAATTTTTCATAATAAAATGTTATTATCTTAAATTTTGTTTCCCCTGTATCTTCGAAACAAAGAGGTTTTTCAAAAATCATCAAGGGACAAAATATTCTTAGAATAGTCCAAGGAACAACCCCCTGAATTTTTGCCGCATGTTTAGGAAACACCCTGTATAAATA
Source organism: Phyllotreta striolata (assembly GCA_918026865.1). Lineage (NCBI taxonomy): Eukaryota > Metazoa > Arthropoda > Insecta > Coleoptera > Chrysomelidae > Phyllotreta > Phyllotreta striolata. The sequence goes on from OU900099.1 coordinate 1,099,936, forward strand.
TCTTTATTAAGAACATCCAAATTACAACTCGTTAAACTGCAACGGCAGAAAGAAAAACATCAACAAAACAAAAACAAGAAGTCAGACACATCATCTGTCAACTGTCATACACAAAGTGGTCTTTTACTGACCGGTAAACAAATAAATGTATTAGTTGAAGTTGAATACATAGACAAAATAAAAGTCATCTTTCTTTCTCTATGGTTGAATATTCAATATAGCGAGTGGAAAGTATCGGGATTTGTCTGATGCAGATCAACTTTTACCAAAGCTTTTGAAAATGGTTAGTTTTGAAAGTTTAATCCATTACACAACTGCTATTTTTCTCTAAATATTTCATCATATTTCGTGCGGTTCTTTTTGGAGGATCTCAAGAGTCGAACTTTCTTAAATGTATTTCCTGCAAACTATTCGCTCGCACGCGAACAAACTGCAAAAGGCCGGGCAGTAAAACAGCCGAGAGGAATCTTAGTGGATACATAATAAAAGATCGTAAACGTTTTTCCCGAAATCACCGTAGGTAATTCTTTTGCCGGTTTAAATTATTCAGCGGAATTGTGCATTATTTATAAAATTCCGTTTCGCGGGGACCGGAGCTCTATTTGAAATGTGAGCCGAGAGCGGCGCAAACATACGTCGGCAATTTTCCCCTTGTTTTTCTTCGCAAGGATGAAACAACAGATTGCCGAAGGTCCTCGAAAGATACGCCGGTTATTTCAGACAGACATCCATCAGAAAAATAAATGAAAATTCCTCCTTTCCTACCATTCGATATTCCCTCGAAAAAAACCAACAAACGGACGAATTTTGATTCATTTCGAGACGTCCTGCTTGCAAAAAAAGAAAACGCCGCGCTTGTGGAACAAAAAAAAACTGTGGAAAAAAATCGCTCGTTGTGCTCAAACTAGCTCGGTACAAATCGAACACCGACTGATGCAAAAAAGCAACGATGAAAGCAGAAAAAATAATACACGTATAAAGCCGAAACGTCGTTTTCATCGAATTCAACTGTTGCATATGGAACAATAAGCAATAACCAATACAATTTGAGCGTACATTGTTTTTACATCGGCACTTTCGCGCTTTATGGAGATTTTCCGGATTTTCCGCTAGACAGATCACAGTTACACATACACCGTGGTCCCTACTACATGCAAAGACGACCAAAAAATATTTCCTAAACAGTCAATAAATTTATCAAATCAATATTACCAGATTGTAACAAACTTACTTGATGAATTCACCATTTTCATTCACATTTTCATTCACCTTACACTGTGTATGAAATGGTTAACAAAGGAAGTAGTTAATATATTGGATATTGTCCAGTTAGGTTATGGATTTTGGGTTTTGCAGCGTCTGTTATGGTCAGACAATGGGTTGGGTTAATTTCTTTGAAGCGTTGTAAAGTTAAACCGAAAAGCGCCGGCGGTTGCGATGGTATCTATCAAAGTGAAAGTATTAGATATTTTAGAAAACATTTCATGGAGAAAATTTGATTCAAAGGGTCCGACTGGTTTCTATTTCCGCGCACAAACGTTTCATACAACGGAATAGAGTGGTTTTTTTTCTCTTTCGTCGTCGAAATCGGTTTCGGGATTAAGTTCGAGTTTATTTGGCTAAAATACAACCGCCGGTAAACACGGCGAATTTTTCTATTCTATTCCAGCTGTAGAGCTTTAAAGCTACACCTTTTACTTACAATGGGCATGGCGCGCGGAATACACTATTCGTAATATCGTCGGGAGTTTATAAATACCAACTAATGCCCGTCGGATGGCAATACATTTCAATCTGGAAGTATTATCTTCAATAAAACCGGATCCGAAACGCTTCCCTTCGGGCGCATTTCCATCGTTCTCGCCATACATCCCAGCCGAGTACAACTCATTTGAAAAAATAAGTTTTCCCGACACGTTTTTTCCGGCAGTCTATAACAATGAAGGGAGTGCAACCTAATGTTATTTCACTACAGAACCGTCCGCAGGAAAACCTACATTTTTAATCCACCACTATTTAACATCAATAACAGATAACTATTTGTGATTTGTACTTGATTTTATTGATTAATTTAGGCGGTTTTAGTTTGTTGTAAAATTTTGTGGAAAATTTCCGAAGCCGCTCCTGTGGATTTATAGGTGTTTTATCGGGTAAAAGAAACGTTCTTCGGCATAGAAATCGTCGCTTTGTTCATCCGAAAGCAATCAGCAGTGACCGTCGATGCATCGAAACGATCCCGGTGTGAAAAAACCTCGGAAAGCAAAGTGTCTGGTTCTGATTTTTTCGGCCCTTTAGGCGTCTATCTTCAATCGCATTGAATGGTTTTCCCGATTTGCGGTCGCAATTGATGTACCCACCGTCGATCAATAACTAATGCCGTCTACAATACTGTACAGAACAGCGATGGAAGCTCGAATGCATTAGCTGAATTAATGCGCCAGGTTGTTCCTTATAATACGCACCATCTCAATTTGCCTTCTCGAATTTAATAATCGAATGCCGGGAGACCCTTCGATTCATAGTGCAACACAATCTCCTCTTAAACAAGGAATTACATGTTATTAAAAAAGTTAGAGGAGCGCTGGAAGTTATAAAATGAAGGCACCGAATTCGAGCTTCTATATAAATACTGTTCTCAAATTGGAATGCTCTCTCTCCTCTTCCCTTATTCCGCACTGGCCTCTTTGCAGGACCGGCAACCCGATCTAATTACCTCGGAAATGGACTAGAAGTGGCCCGAAGTAATTTGAATTAACAATGGAAAGAAATTCGTCATGGAACTTTCGGTCAAGGTTTTTTTTAGCAGACGAGCGGGAATACCAATTTTCCCATCTAATTTAACTATACAAGTAAATTATCCTTTATTTTTCGCTCGCTCGCTCGGGAATAGTTGAGATAAAAAGCGAAGGGAATTTAAAAATCTTCAAATCGGCCCTGCTCGCCCGATAAGGGGGAGCCTTATTTTTAATTTAAAATTTTACGTGGATATCTGTTTTTGATATCGATATCAAATTGAAAAGTTTCGGGTGTAGCGCGGCGCTCTAAGCGGCGCAACTTTGAGCGAAATTTGTTTTAAAAAGCCTCTAAATCCCGCCCGAACTGCGCTCAATTAAAAGTTGAGCGTGACAGACACGTGTAGTTTTCATATTATTATTTATATTCATAATCGTATTAGATATATTCATATAGATTATATTCATAATAATTTATTATTATCATATTATTATTTCATATTCATAATCGCTATTTGCTAATAGACCTATTCAGTTTACGAAAGAGAGTGATGGAGTTATTAGATCAACATAAGATAATAAAAGAAGCAAATATGTTTCACGCGCAATTTGTGGAACCATTTAAAATCTGCGCAAACATAAGTGCAAGAAAGATGATATATTTGGCCTATTTCATTGCTGATTGACAGACCCATTGAATGAAAACTGTATTAAATATAAAAAAGAAGAGACCATCTTCAATCATAACCCTATTTTGTTTCTTGTTTCCGTTTGATGTTTGTTTATGTTCAGTGTGTATTATTTTTTAACAGTATTTCTTTGTATTATTTAGTATATTTATTTATAAAGGTTATAATTTTTTATATAGGTCAATGGGATTATTTCTTTGAAATATATATTATAGCAAACCGATCTAAAAGCATTTTCGGAAACTTTGTACTAACCCTCTTACTCTTTCTTAGACTTGACCTGTATATAAATATTAAGCCTAATCCCCTTTCTCGGCAGTAAAAACAAATTTGTATCGAGTCATCACGTCCATTACAAATTAAATCCGACGGATTGTTGGATAATGACAAATGACGTCTGAAGTATGTCTTAAGTTGTCGTTGTCTGGTTGTCAGAACCGTATTTTACCTGAGGTGCGTTCGTTTGTTCGTTTAGATGTCAATTTAATTATCCACAGTATGCGCGCGCAGCACAGGTAAAACTGAATAGGTCTATTGTTGAAGTTATTGATGCTCGACCGGTGGTGGTAATTTCGTGATCGATGCCGGTCGAAAAAGCGATTTCTCGTTTCTATATCTGCATTCTTGGTGGGTTTAAAAGGGTCGCGGAACTCCTCCGGGACCGGCCATCCGAAGGAAAACTCTCTACGTTGTGTAATTGTGACCAAACAACGGCTGTTATTCATTGTTAATTCGAAGTAGGGAAGTTGTATGGACGTTGAGCGAAAACAGCGCTGGGAATTGGGCTGTAACTTTATTTTGCCCAGAGAGTTGCGATCAAGACGACAATGCTTTTAGAGAGAAACACACATACAACTTCAATTTATATGTTAGGTACATCAAAAATCGCTGCCGGAAGATTGATTTCAGCGCGTGAATCTTGTAAACTCCGGTAAACATGTTTTGGTGTTGCCCATCGCTCAATTAAATTTACCTGATTTGACGAGGTAAAAATCAACCGGTATTTTCGTGCAAACGACATGCCAAGTGTTTAATTTATTTCCGCTCTCTATATTTTTTTTTTCGAACGTAAAAATCGGAATAATAGCCTGGAGATCGAGCGGTTTATCAATCTGGTCAACGAATTGGTACAGGAATCGGTACGTTAATTTCGCATTCATGACGATAGAGATCTGTAAATGGAAATTTAAAATTTAAAACGAAATGATATATTTGCATTGGGCCGCTGATAAACCCGGACAAAACCGCCCGTTTTGTGCTATGCGAGATTCCAATCGGATTATTTTAATCGATACGGCATTTTTTTCGTAGTAATTATAAATAGTGTTGTATTGTCGAATATGCAAACTTTAGGGTCCATGTAACGTTGACATGTACCTTGTATAATTCGAAATAGATTGCGGTGAAAGTGTATTATCAAAATATCGTCAGTTCTCACACGAACAGTATATTTGGTGTTCAGTTTTGTGTTACCAGTCCAATCACATACCGGAAAGAAGGGTCCCTAACTCACTCCGATGTTCCTGCCTCTTGCTCTAGCCAGTGGTGGAGGGACGAGTATGCGAATCACTATATATAATTCGAAATTCGAAGGTCCCTACACCGCCCATGATCCCTCCAACCTTTCGCTAAATGACTACTTCAGATAAATTGAGGGTGAAGTTCACTTTGAGGAACTTCTGTTACGATATGTATCAGAGGATTCGAGGACGAGGTGTAACGCTGGAGAGCCGGATATCCTCCGGTATAGGCGACATTACATTTTCATATTTCGTCCGTGATCCACATCGTTGATTTTTTAAACTCTTGCAAATATAACGAAACGGCAAGATCGCTTAATTATTCGAACGGGCGATCTTCCATTGCCAATCAAAGTGATTTGCTGACATCGCGCCACTTGTAGAGGGCCTGGTAAACATAATTTAGGACGGCGATACGGGGTGTGTATTAATTAGAACAGGCGAAGGGCGGAAGGGCCCTGATGGGCCTATCACCGTTTGTCGTGTCAGATCTGTCTGTCTGATCGCGTGTCATGGGATATGACCATAATGCATCACTCTCTCATCTACCATCAGTTAAGTGATATACCTGTATACGCGGAAAATCCAGCGATACTACATCATTAATTCATTTCGCATTACCCCGAGCAGATAACTAATGAAAACCGGACGAAGCCGAGAAGAAGATTTAATAAACGAAAACGTCGAAAACAATAATAACTAAACAGTGTTGCGGGAGCGTCGGATTGTTACGGTTCCTCCAAACTTTCGCGAACTTTTCGAATAAAAGGGAAGAGGATCGCGATAAGCAGGTAGCCTCTTTAAACTCCATAATTGCGGGCTAAAGGATTAGAGGGTGGAGAGTTGGCCCGTTTCTATCAAAAGGGACCGGTTTGTCGGAAGTTCCAAATTATCTTCTGATAAGGCCGATATTATTTATTGAATTTACGTTATTTAGGGTTCCGTCATAACGCAAGTTTGGTCGCCCACATCAGGCGCAGAAGGGCCGATTTAGATATCGATACTAATAACTACTATATAGTGACATAAGGCAATATTAACTAGCTGGAGTTTGTAAGGAGGTAATCTCCTTTAAACTTACTTGGCAAGCTCGAACCTACCTAAAGCATCTTCTCTGATGTAAAGGGATTTTTTTTTGAATAACAAATCAGTTAGTCAAACAGTTAAGCCTGTGGAAGATTATATACCGGGTGTTTAGAGATGATGCTGAGGTTATTTGACGTTAACAAGTTTGTATAAGCAAGAAAGTTGCAAAGTGCGATTTTATTATTACCTTATAAAACTTCTACATTGAATCATTATTACACCAACAACATTTTCGACGTTTATTGCTATACAAAGCGAAATCTTCCCAGAAGGGTTGAATGTCTTGTTGCACGAGGTATATAAATCAGGCAATTAAAAATCGCCCGGGTATCCTAGCGAATGGAAATGGAAATCCGAGCGCCCGTCCCGCATAAATTCACATTAGAAGTTGTGCATTCGTAACGAAGGAAAAGTTTTTTCCGGCATTCCGAATGTATCGTCGTCGGTAAGTTTCCCTTCGTCGCAACGATGCGGGCGAGCGCCATTAAATCCGCAGTCGGGAAAAAACTTCCAGGAATTTAAGTTCCATTCCTGATTCCTTCCGACGAAGCGATCGCTTCTTGCAGATTTCCACTAGCCGGAGAGCAGTTGACACGTAAGAAACTGACGAAATGGAATGCTCCAGTGGCGGAAAATTAGCAATTCGCAGCTTCGCACAAAGCTCCTCAGAACGGAAATTTTCTCCAACGAAAAGAAATTATTATTAGCTAGGTATGCTTTGCAGTCGAGTACAATTCACTAGCTGTTAATTAGTTTTAAAAGCGCGGGTTTACCGCCCTCTTTGATCTCGTATAGGTTAAGTAGGTATAGTAGGACAAACGTTTAATTAAAATTTTAATGAAAAGGAAGTAAACAATGCAATGGAAAAATTCCTTTGATGTTCGAGAGCGATTCAAAAGGCGTGAATCGATAGGAGATCCGTCTCTGGTGTGACAGTTAATAAGCGAGGGAAAATGCGAAAATCCGGTAATGAAAGCGAAAGTGCGCCCTTTGGAAAAACAAAAGGAAAAGCGCTTTCCCTCGCGCCTATTAAATTAAATCGTACGTGAAATTAACACCTTAAAGTCAAGATTGGTTTTTCACATCGAATACGACTGGCACTTTTCTTTAATTTTCACGGCAAACAGTCTTCTCGCGCTTATCCGGATCCCCTCCGACGACCGTTCAAGGTACAGTGAACTTAATGCCCTTTAGGGCGTTAATCTTGGAAGATAATTAAGGGTTTACATGCCTTCGCTTGCGTTTAAAATAAATCTACATTAAGCACTTGCCGCATACGAAGCTTTTCAAAACTTTGTCAAAACAACTCTCAAAAGCAACTTGAGAAATTTGATTGATATCTATCAAGAATTAATAGGAATTTGTGGAAATTTCTCACGTACCTACAACCGAATGTCTCACAGAGCTCGATTATAATTATTACCCATATAAGTTTAATAAATGAGATATTAAATTTTAAATGCTAATTTTCCATCGGCACGAGGAACTTTCATTACAAAGACTCGAACTTTAATATTTTATGGAGTTTCCAGCACTATATTTTAGTTATTGCTCGTAAATTGGCCGTTGTCTTGAGCCTCGAGATGCTATTACTAAAGAATATTGTAAAAGTAATTTAGTGGAAGAAAAAGAAGATAGGTTTTAAATATGTAGTAAAGCTTTCATCTGGGGAAAATGACTTTTTTCTTCCACAACACAAAATCCTCATCGAAGGTGCCCGAAAAACATGCCCGAAAAACGGCCCGAGTCGATTTTTACGAGCCAAAAAAACATCTAATGCATTTCGTCTCACCTTCAAGTTACTGAAGGTTAAACTCTTAATACTATTAACAAAATTTTCACTCTACTGGTAAAGAGAAAATTCTATATTACTAAAGTTAGATATTCTCCGCGTATCATCAACGAAATTGTTACAAATATGCTCTTTTAAGCATTAAAAATAAATCCTAATCTTCCACTCAAGCCACCAATTATATTTTCATTACTTTCCTTATTGATAAAACAATTTGATAATTGAATTTCCCAACTGTCTGATTTCTGGCTCCAACTCTACTGTCTCATCCAATTTTCAAACGTTCCCCAAAGTTTTCAGACTTAAATGCATCCAATTTAGACAAAATTAGATTCGATGAAGCAGAGGAAACATAAATTTGTTAAATTATTTAAACAACAAAAGACTTGGCTCAAAAAAATAAATAAAAATAAAGGAAGGCCGGGCCTGGTAATTCATTTCATGCGGGTCTCTCATCAAATTTGGAATATTTTGCATAAAATTCGAATAACAGTTTTTAGTCCGAAAGGCCTAATATAAAGTTAGGGCAGGGCTTTGACAATTTTATTTATAGCTCAGTATATAAGAGAAAGCTCGAAATTAAATGCCGTAAAAGGTTTTTTATAAAATTAAACGGGAAACGGGAGAGTACAAAGGTAATGCCGACCCCTCAATTGACTAAAATGAAAGCGATTTTTTTTAATATTGGCTTAATTAATTAAAAGGAAAAATGTGTGGGTGTAAAAGAGATAGCGCTTTCGGACCTTATAATTGATTACTAGTATTTCGGAAAATTCTACATTCGTATTTCGTTTTGTATTTGCAATCCTTTGTTACCGTTCGAAATCAAAAACTATAGCCTGAATGGGGCACATAATTTTATTATTTTTTTGCATTGTCCCTGTGCTGTATTGAACAAACGTCATCAAGATCGAAAATTCAAACCGAATACAACGCCAAAACGAAACTACAATCAAAATCGAACAAGACAATCTGACAGAGCAGAATTAGATAAGGCTTCCAAATCACAGTGACGTGCTTAAATATTATAAAACGATCATTTTTTATAAAACTATCAATGTCAAAAATCTAGGGAAAAGACTGGTAACACTGACTACTTTTAGTAACTTTTTTATTACAACAAATTGTATAATAAAAAATGTTTTAGTGATTGAACTCGAAACACTTTATAACGCGGGTGCACCGTTTTCAAAACTTTCAAATTATAATTAAATCCAGCCGGCGTCGCTGGGACGACGCGCTACGGCCAACTTGATGGAAAATTTACGGACAATATTAATGCCGGCGTTCAATTTTTCCGCGACATGACGTGGACGTGACGTGTCACGTCGTCCGAGGTACACGCCATTTCGCTCGTTAATATTCCTGCGGCGGATGCTCGCGAAGAACGAGTTAAACTAGATGAAGACGTCATTTATCCGAAAATGTTTTCCCCAAACTATTACCTAGGCTATTTCGGATTTTTCGGTTGGTGCGCCTGCACGAAACGTATTCGTTCCCTGTCATAGGTATTGTGATTTGGGAAATCTTTTTACAACGAAACTTCTCGCAAACCTATTACTTTGACATATGTGAAATGCCAAATGTTAATTAGATACTAATTTATTACTATTAATTGCTACAAATTACCAATTTAAGCAATGGAAAATGAAATTATGAAATGTTTTTACTTACTATTAGATGTAGAAACCTTTTAAACGAGACTTTTTGTAATCGTATACTTCTTCTTCTTCATAAATTCTTGGCCTCAGCTACCAGGTCTATTCGGCCAGTTGTAATCGTATATTATTTTGACATTGACAACTGACGTACAAACGTGAAAACAACGTTGAAGCCTCAATTTTTTAGATGGTAAAAAATACTAATTTTTTACAATTAATTACTACAAATTACTAATTTAAGCAATGAAAAATGAAATTATGAAAAGTTTACTTGCTATTTATATAAATTACTAAGTTAGGCAATGAAAAATGAAATCATGAAATGCTTTTACTTGCTATTAGATCTAGGAACCTTTTAAACGAGACTTTTTGTAATCCTATACTATTTTGACATTGACAGCTGACGTACAAAAGTGAAAACAACGTTGAATAAAAGGGAAGAGGATCGCGATAAGCAGGTAACCTCTTTAAACTCCATAATTGCGGCTTTAAACTCCATAATTTAAGCAATGAAAAATGAAATTATGAAAAGTTTACTTGCTATTTATATAAATTACTAAGTTAGGCAATGAAAAATGAAATCATGAAATGCTTTTACTTGCTATTAGATCTAGGAACCTTTTAAACGAGACTTTCTGTAATCCTATACTATTTTGACATTGACAGCTGACGTACAAAAGTGAAAACAACGTTGAAGCTTCAATTTTGTTTTAAATAACCGCTCGAATAATTAATTTAAACAACGAAAAATGAATTATTTTCGTTGCGGTTGCTCATTTGGCTGTCCGCAAAAACGCTTTCGAAATATCGCGTCCGTGGTTCGAACGTTTCCAATTTATCGCGCGCATTCGATTATTAGCATAACAATGAATTTGTGCTTTGTGTTGTGTCGCAACCGTAAAAAAAATAGGAGTTGATAGTGGAATTGCATTTAATAAATCCGACCGCATCAAAATGAAAATGTCCGGCATTGTTCCAGCGCCCTCGCTGATGTCCTGTTGCGTCCAGGATCGAACAAAAGGGAAGGGGGCTCAAAGCTCGACCGGAACGGGGTAAGTACGAAAGGGCGTAAAATATAGGGCAGTAGAATCAAGCCTGTCGGTTGCAAGTTTACTGATAATTGTAGCGATTTTTTAAAACCAATACACTCAATCAATCAGTAATGCTTGCAGGATTCAAATGCGAATGATGTAATGAAAAATTTCCCGGTTTTTTGCAAGAAATTCGGCGTATTGATGACATTATAGGGTACGTTAATAAATTTAATCGCCGGAAAGAGCATGGAAAATGCCCGAACATTCCAGGATTCACGACCCGTTGTGCTCCTGCCAGCCGTTCGGCGTAAATCTTTATTTAAATCTTACCAAAAAAGGAGTTGATATTTATTTTCGGCTCGGCTATCCATTGATTTCCCATCTGAGTTGATTACCCGCAGGGAGGGGACGGGCGTTTTTCTCTCGAACGATCCCGCCTATTGCACCAGGGAAGATTATATTAATGCGAAGAAATTAAACAAATCAAATCCGTCGATCGGATGAATGAATTGATAGATGCTTGGTGTTATAGAAATCCGCGACTAACTAGCTAGTGTTTGAAAGTTCGGTATTGAACGGTAATTCGAAATTTGATTAAAAGTTTCCAGAAATTTCCAGCTGAGCATAGCAATGGAAGAGATAATGATATTCAAATGATGTTTCCAAAAGTTATGGGGTAGCAGCTGAACAATGCCTTGTCTATGCTTAAAACCACTGAAACTAGATATTGTTATTGGCTTTTTCAATTAGGAGAAGATTGGTAATCTGATAATAAATTGCTGGGAAAAAATCGATTTCTGATAACAAACATTCCAATTAATCTAGATTTCCGGATATGGGATCCGAGGGTTGGACGTTAAGGGTCAGATGTGTATGTATATATGGGTTCATTTGTGCGGCAAAAGGGGCATCCCGACGCGGGCATCCCGACGCATTTCCCCGTTTCCTTCCCTTCCGGATAATTTCCTCCGGTTTTTCTTTCGACCCGGATTTCCAACTGTTTCGGGATATTCAATATGGAAATGACGTTCGATTAAGTTCCATTTTTATGTATAATATTGTTTTACATTCGCATGTACCTGCCAGAAATAGAAAGTATAATATATGGAGAATCTTCCATAAATTTCCTTTCGAAATAATGGCAAAAGGAGTTCGATAGAAACACCAAAAGTTTGTTGTAAAATTCCACGTTAATTTTAATTAACCAACTTCACCGGAGACAGTTTTTGCTCACATAACCATGCGATGAAATCCACACGAAACTACAAACCCATAAAAATGATTAAAACAACATCGCAACATTATTTTTTATTAAAATTTCATAAATTTTAAATCGCACACACGGAAACTGAAACGCATTTCCGCAATATTCATTCAACTATCATCATTTCATTAGCGCTTTTATTAACAATTGCAAAAATACAAATGCCAACGGGCGGCAGTAAAACCATTTTTCAATATATGCAGCATTATCTTTTAGGGGGTGGAAACTCGTTCGGTTAATCCTTATGCGCTAATAAAAACGATCTTCATAAAAACGAAATTTGTCGGGGGCAATTAATTCGAGCCCGGGAATTATTACCCCGCATAAATATTAATTTTTAATTTTTATACACAAAAGTTTCAACTTTTTATTATAGGAAATCAGTACAGGAATTTATTATAAAAGAAGTTTATTTATGATATTATTTTTTTATTTCTAGTGTTTATAGGTTCAGCGAAAATGTGATAAAAACTTACAGGATGAACATCCCTGTATATAAACTCTAAAATGTAGGTATATAACCATTATTTTTGGATATACATATATTCAATTACTGTTGTTCTACCTATTAACGCAACACTACCAAATTTCATGATTTACGCAGGCCATTTTCAATCATTAATTATCAAATACGCTAACAAAATAATATTATAATTATAGCCATATCTGGTTCGTTGATAAATACACGTTGAATATTTTTCTATTATCGATGTTATTCCCTAAACGTATAAATTATGCAGATTATTATTATTTGTAATGTTATATTTTATCGATTAAAACCCAACGTGTATACTTGAATTCGTTCCACGAAATCTGCATACAGGGTTGTTTTTAGGCGGCTGAAATTTAAACGATTTTTTTCCTCTCCATTCGAATTTAATTCCTCCGGGAGGAAGGGGCCCCTCCATTGAATAATTTATACTAGATGTCGATGGTAATGCACTGATATACGTCTCTCCTCCAATATTCCATTCAACGAGAGCGAAATAAATACACGTTTGGGGGGTTTAAAATTCAAACTCCGAAATCAATTGCGAAATATTCCGATTGGAAACATCCCCGGAATCCTTTCAAATATGTACCAGAGTACACAAAAAACTAATCGGGCCCTATTAGCAGGAGACAAAAGCGACAAAATTTTAATTAACAAGTTTCGCTTACTTTACTACTTACTACAAGAGGCGCTAATTGAGGATAAATGACTTTTTCTAGCTACTTAATTAAAACTACCCAGCGGTATAATGGTATTCTATCAATAAAGCCAGCGTCGTAAACTTTATCGGGGCGAATAGAAATTTTAAAAATACCAGCAGTTTTTCACCGGCCGAAATGCGTTTCATTGTTGGTGTTAGAAACGGCAAAGAGTCGGTTCATTTGCACTGATAAATATCATCTTTTATTTCAACGAATCTATTCATTTTCTACTGCAAATATTTCACTTACACTGATCTCGGTTTCGCGCGTTTGTTGCACCAAAATTTCCTGTGAAACCCACATTTACTCGCCCTCTACTTACTTTACAGGGTGTTTCACAACTTATCCGACAAATTTTAACCACATATGCACTGTTACGAGAGAAGTTAATTTCCCAAAAAAAAATGTAATAAAAGTCTTACAGAAATCGAGATAATAAAATAATAGTTTAACAGTTCAATTATACTTATACAAGATGTTCAAAATTGTTCCCATTTACTGCAATGCAAGATTGGGTGCTTGTTTTTTTTTTTGTTTTAACCATTGTTTTGGTGCAACATTTGCTACAGTAAAGTATTAAGACAAAATTATAAACGCAAAATGCGGTATTTATTGTTCAATTTTTTATTGAAACTCGGGTTTATAAATTTATTTCTGTAGGACTTTTATTACATTTTTTTTGAGAAATCATAACTTCTCTCTCTTTGAGAAATCTCAAAAAAAATGCAATAAAAGTCCTAAAACAATGGTTAAAACAAAAAAAACAAGCACCCAAGCTTGCATTGCAGTAAATGGGAACAATTTTGAACATCTTGTATAAGTAATTGAACTGTTAAACTATTATTTTATTATCTCGATTTCTGTAAGACTTTTATTACATTTTTTTTGGGAAATTAACTTCTCTCGTAACAGTGCATATGTGGTTAAAATTTGTCGGATAAGTTGTGAAACACCCTGTATAAACGAGAGGTATATTTAGTTAATAAGATGGGTCTAAATTAACGAGTAAATGTGAATAATATAGAGATTAATTCGTTTATTTTGGGATGCAAAGAACACATGAACCAAACGGCACTTTGAAAGGGGACACGCTACAGCGTATACGACACCGTATACGACACTATTTCCCGAAATACTTTTTGTTAATCAATCTTAACGAGACTTTCTTTTGTTCCGGGTAATGGGACCCGTAAAAACCCATATCACATCGATTTTTCCGGACGTCACGCTCTAAATGGGAAAGCCGCAAAGCCCTCCGAAGGGTCGAGAAAATTTTTATGTAGGGTCGTCTATTTAATCAAGTTATTAATCGAATACTTTTCGCCGAAGTGCCTTCGCCTTTGTATCGCGACCAGCCTTTAAAAATGTTTCGTGCACCCTGCGAATTGCATAATTATTTGAGCGATTCAATTTCTTCAATTTTAAATTGCGTTTGAAATCGTTCAGTCTGGAGTCTAGACGGTGCAAGTCGGGTTTTATTTTTCCCGTCGAATTTCCGATTTTTTTTTTCCGAGCGAAATTTTCTCGTTATAGTCGAGCTGAAGAAGAAAAATGAGATTTAAAATTAGTAAAACAATTTTCATGTAAATGAATGCCGTAAAAAACAGCTCGAGCTGGTATAACAACTCACTTAATTTGAAGCAGTTTTATCTTGTATTGCTGCACTTGTATTTAGGCAAAGGGGTTGATGGGGTTGTCTTAATTGAATTTTTTAACTAGACCTACACATTTCAAGCAGATTTCGGCTCTTTAAAAAACTTAAATCCGCTTAGTTAAATTCGGTTTTTTAATGAGATAATAACTCGTCTGATTGGGAAAATATTTATTTGGGCTCTACAGCTTCTACTAAATTTACACTCGCGTTATTTCGCATTTATTCATAGCAGTAATTTCTCAAAACAACCTTCAGTGCGAGCGTCGAATTCCTTAATTTCTACAGTTGTAGCAGGAAATAGCAGGATTTGTTCAGCATTAAATGCACTTGGTGAACGCCAAATCACAGTTGCTAGTCAAGAGAGTAAACAAAGGGGTGGATTGACTGAAAAATTACCCTTATTTTCGAGAGAAGAATTAAGTTGTGTTTACTACACTACATCAAGCCTTTTTTAAAGTTTGTTGTTAATGAAATTCATCCGTAGGAAAGTCTTAAATGCGTGATTTAAATTAATTTATTCTAAACTTGATTAAATTGAGCCAATTTAGTTTTAGAGTATTTATTACTTCAGAAGTAAAAGAGATTTTTTTTTTGAAAAAATCCGGATGACCCGCCCTTGGCGCTCGACGGCAATTTCTCGAATATTTTAACAGGGAGTTGTTGATTAACGCTAACTTTCAAACTTACATTAACTTGTTTTCTACATTAGGCTTTATCCATTAACTAGCAAATCTTACTTGCAAACTTTGCTCGGTTAATTCGCAATAAACTTGTTGATGGGAAGTTATTTCTAATTATCACTTTTTGCATCGAAGCGATTTAAAATTCAAAATGGAGCGAATCGACCAACTTTAGTTATGAAATTCCGGATATTCAGAAGATGAATCTTATAGGAGATAAAGGTAGATAGATATACAGTTAAAGGAGTTTCTTGGATAGCGTAAATTTACTAGTTCTATTTGTACAAGAAATAGAGGAAACAATGAATACATTCACCAAAATTTGCGATGTAGCAGCTGTATAATTCGAATGAATGGCGAATGCTCAAGAGAATCCACCAGAATTTGCAATTTAACAGCTGCAATAATAAAAAATATTAAGAACGGTGAGTGTAGAGTACGATCTTTATTTCGTTCCGCTTATAAAATATTACAATAACGCTAATTTATTATCCACATTGAAGCAGTTTCTTTAGTCCTACGTCTTCCCAAATCCGGCTCGTTCGTCTTGTAAGATACGTTTCTGGTTCTTTAGAATTTTGCTATGATCCCGTGCAGATTACGGGAACAGAAGCGGGGAGGGAGTTACGTGACCAGATAAGTCAAACATTCACTGGAACAAGCCTCCGCCTGCGGTAACTTACGAGCATAATATAAATGTACTGAGAAAACAGCTTGTATCCGATATACAGTACATTATGATGTGTCCCCCCCTTTTATTTTTTGAATGGATCAACTTAGAAAATTGAAATTTAGGATAACAAAACTAATGCATGATTACTATATTTTGGAGTAAAATTGACAGATGAAAATTTCAAGATGGCGACTGGGCGCCATATTGAGATATAAATTTAAATGGAAAGGGGGGTCTTGTGACACATCATTTTGAAGTTCCTGACAAATACTGTACAACCCTGGAATATAAAGTCAATATCTGCACCTGCTACAAAATAGCGGACATTTAATAATTACCTGAATACATCGACGTTTAACGTCATAATTTGAGGAAATAAGCTGAGTTCAGTTCAAAAAGTGCTCGAAATGGTTGCCTTGAACTTCTTGATGTAAGAACAGCCTAACCGAACATTTTCGAACATAGTACATCGATATTTTTACAAATATCTGTAATTATTTCTCGTATATCCAATATTGAAGCAGGTTTAGTTTCGTAGACTTTTTGCTTCAAATAGCCCCATAAAAAAAAGTTTAAAGGTGTCAAATCTGGCGAGCGGGCTGGCCATTCCGTAGGACCTCGACGACCAATCCAACGACCAGGGAAAATAGCATCCAAATAGTTCATTACTTGTCTGGAGTAATTTGGTGGTGCTCCATCTTCCAATGGACGAGAATTGGCCATTTTAGAGTTAGTTCACGTGGTACCTAACTACAATGAGAACTAAACAACCGAAAACTAAATGAAAATACGGTAAAAATTTACTTTAGCGGAAATCGACGTCGGGGTCGAGACAAAGTTTTTCCTATGTAGAATGACGAGCTGAGTCCGAAAATGGCAAAATTTCTTGCCGGAGACGCAAGGGAAAAAAAGTTATGCCACTTTTAAATTCTTAAGTTATGACAAGTATTTTGACAGCTGCGTGAGTATTTTGACTAAACAATTAATGTTCGTTGTAGTACTTAAATTTTTTTCAATTTTTTTTAACCAAAAATAACCTGTCAAACCTTATCGGTTTGCCGGGATTGCTATTTGCCATAGAAAAACAAATATTTCTAGAAAAATTGATATTAATTTGTTTGTAATCAGGTAATTATTAAATGTTCCGCCATTTTGAAATGGGTGCAGATATTGACTTTATATTCCAGGGTTGTACAGTATTTGTCAGGAGCTTCAAAATGATGTGTCACAAGATCCCCCTTTCCATTTAAATTTATTTCCCAAGATGGCGCCTAGTCGCCATCTTGAAACTTTCATCTGTCAATTTTACTCCAAAATATAGTAATCATGCATTAGTTTCATTATCCCAAATTTCAATTTTCTAAGTTGATCCGTTCAAAAAATAAAAGGGGGGGTGGGACATTAAAGAAATGCACTGTATAAATGTACTGAGAAAACAGCTTGTATCCGATATATAAACGAGGAAAATCCCGCGGCGTGTTCCCGTATATTTTTCACTTAACCGCCGATTATAATTTTTAATTTCGATTCGGCCTCCCCGGCATCGGCGATGCGGCAATACGGAAATTAATGATTTGTATAAAATGTTGGGCTTTCCGCCAGCGCTCATAACCCCAAGTATAAAATCAGCTCGTAACTTCTCTTTATAACAATTTTCCCGAATTTCTTCGAGAAAGTGACCTATTAAATTATCCCTCGCGGTTCAATGGATTATTCCTCGCGGCAATATTGCGCCTTTTATTGCGACCAATCCAAAAATGAAAATAATAAAGTTGATCTATATTATGTATGTGCGGAGTTTATTAGTAATAGTAGGTGGAATAAATGATTGGAATTTTTTTTATGCGCGAAACATTTTTGCCTCGGGAAAAAAACCGGGGATAAAATAGAAATCCAGATAACACGTTGCCGATGAATTCGACCGCGTTTTGTGACTAATATCCGAAAGTTTGGATTGCTTTCACAAGCGCTAAAAAACCACGTGAAGTTAAATTAAACTATGAAATGGCCGTAATAAAACAAATTTAATCGAAATGCTCAGAATTCGAGTGGAAAAAAGTACGTTTGTTAAGAGGATTCGACTCATACAGTGTGTGTCACGACGAGGGCCCATTAGAAGTATCTGGAAAAGTAGTTCTAATTAAAATTTGAAAATTTGTGTATAAGTCGATGTGTTAGTCGATGCGCTCTATTCAATGAAAATATTTTCAACTTTTCTTTACTTCCGGTTATACCGGAAGTGGACAGCAACTTTGTTATTTTAAATGGGATACCCCATATATTAATATATTTTCGAAATGTACGCAAAATTTTAGAGTGCTTTTGTCTAAAAAACTTTTTTCAAAAATGCATACTTTTTGAGTTACTAATTTTTTTTGGAAAAATTTGACCGATGCAGACCCTTATAAAATATTTTTTTACGGGGATCCCTTTAAAGATATGGAAACGCTTTCTGTAGGGTGGCCACTAGCAAGGTCAAAGGTATTTGAATCTGTGTTAAAAAACTTTTTATTTTATACAGGGTGTATACAAAACATGTGAAGTTGAACTTCAAAAATGCCAAATTATTTCATATTTTTAAATGGAACCACCCATTTTTTTCTATTTTATTGAAATCAGCGATAAAAAATAAGGAAAGTTCATGTTTACTTCCCTAGTACCAAAATTATCTCACAAGTACCAAAATTAATAATCAATTAATTACAAACAATGTACATGGTCAGCTTGTAAAAACGGATTATTTAAGAATAATGCAGAAAAGTAACTTTTAAGTAAAATTTTTAATATCATCAAACCTATTAGGTTAAGATATAGGGAAGTAAACATGAATTTTCCTTATTTTTTATTGCTGATTTCATTAAAATAGAAAAAAATGGGTGGTTCCATTTAAAAAAATGAAATAATTTGGTATTTTTGAAGTTCAACTTTTCACATGTTTTGTATACACCCTGTATAAAATAAAAAGTTTTTTAACACAGATTCAAATACCTTTGACCTTGCTAGTGACCACCCTACAGAAACCGTATCCATATCTTTAAAGGGATCCCCGTAAAAAAATAATTTATAAGGGTCTGCATCGGTCAAATTTTCCAAAAAAAAATTAGTAACTCAAAAAGTATGCATTTTTGAAAAAAGTTTTTTAGACAAAAGCACTCTAAAATTTTGCGTACATTTCGAAAATATATTAATATATGGGGTGTCCCATTTAAAATAACAAAGTTGCTATCCACTTTCGGTATAACCGGAAGTAAAGAAAAGTTGAAAATATTTTCATTGAATAGAGCGCATCGACTAATACTTGTACACAAATTTTCAAATTTTAATTACAACTACTTTTCCAGATACTTCTAATGGGCCCTCGTCGTGACACACACTGTATACTTAGAAATATTTTACTATAATAACGTGCTATATTCTACAGTATTATTTTAACAAATAATTTCGTGTTTCTTTGTACAAAATTAATTAGAAAGGCGTGGATGATCCGCTGAATTAAGGTTTTGGGATAAAAACGAAATTAACGTCTAAATCATCATGCCGGTGAAAATGTTTCGTGAAATTACTAAAAAGAAACGAGATTTCACCCGAAAGAGTGGAATAAATTTTCCTTTGAATCATATTTCGAATTCAAATTAAATTATTAATGAGTTGCCATTCTCCCATTCATCATAATATAAAGACAATGCACGCATGAGATGTTTACCTATTATTGCAAACAATAATTGGAGATCTAAAGGTTCGCGGGCTGTAATAAAAAAACCGAGAATATCAATCAAACTTCCTCACTATCGCTAATTAACGGCATAATTAGATGGTGAGGGTATTAATTAGAATTTTAATTGCCCTGTCAACCGACTGACATCCGTTGGAAATAATATTTAAGAAAAATCGGAAATATTTAATTCTTCAGTTTATTCGCAGGAGCGTTGAGTTTTCGAAAGTAAAAATGCTAAAATATTTCGTCTACTTTTTGACTTTTATTTTCGCCGCGCAATGTGTAAGTAATTTATATTTTATATTCCTATATAAGTTTAGTTGTTTTACGTTTGAAATTTACTTTAGGTAGTATAAAGGTATGTATAAATAACTCACAACCGAATTAATACCGAAAATAAGTATATTTTGCTACTTTAGCAGTTATTTTGATGATTAAAACTTTCCCGTTTTAAATGAGAAGCTTAACTGTTGAAACTTCCTTTCATTGTTCTAGTTGGAACTTCCACCTGAGTTGCAGGAATATGTAAATGACCTTCATAATATTTGTATAGCAAAAGCCGGAATTTCTGAAAGTGAGTATTGAAATAATAAGTTTATTGTCCAAGAGATTAGTACTTTGACAACATTTTAATCCTATATTGTTAATTATTTTAGCTGATCATGCTGCTTATGACATTGTAAAAAATCCTCACGATCCCAAATTAATGGTAAGTTTATAAAAAATGTTTGTGTAGGTATAAAAATAAGGTAATTTTTGTATTATTTTTAAGTGCTATATGAAATGCCTTATGATGGAAGCCAAATGGGTAAGTTTTGTATTGGAAAAATCGCAAATACTCGATTTAAAATTCTAATTTTTAGATGAATAAGGATGGTATTATACAGTACGATTTCATAATCGATACCGCTCATCCCAAAATAAAAGATTTATTGGTACCGGCCGTTAATAAATGCAGAAACATTAATGGTAATTTTATCTTCTGTCAGCTCGCACTAATTACCTTTTAATACTCCCATTTATGTGTTTTAGATGGTTCCGATTTATGCGAGAAGGCATCGAATTTCAATTTCTGCATGTACGGAGCAGACCCAGTGGTAATACACAAATATAAATCCAAACGAATGTTCACTAATCACCCATTTATTTCCAGAATTGGTTCTTAATTTGATGAAAGCTAGGTAATACAAAGACACCGATCGTTTCATAGTTTTGTTCCAAATAAAGTTTAGCAAATAAATTTGACTTTTTTTGTGTTATATTGCAACAATTCGAAGTATGATAGGTTGTTTAGTAGTCAACTCAGACTTACTCGCGGTACAGCTCTTTAAACCTCTGGCTCTGCGGCTGTAAGCAATTTAGTCTGGACACGAGGCTGGTGCTGAATTCGAATTTTACTTATTGTTTTCAATTATGGTTTTCGCCAGGTGAAAATCCCGCCTCGCTCGCTCGCAATCGACGAAACCCATTGTTTACCTCGATCCGAAGAACCTCCGGATTCTTTTCACCTGTCCCGGCGGCGCTCTGGAAATCCATCAGCATTTCCAAAGCGCCCCAGGACGTGTCGGCGTCGAAAGCACGCATTAGTATTGTAAATTCAATCAGCCTCAACCGCCGGCTGACACGCCGGATCCAATCCGATCCTCCCGAAGGATCTGCATCCGTCCGGCGGTCCTTAAGCTCGATCGTTTCGCCCGACGCCTGATTAGCTCGGACGAAACAAACGGGGAAATCCCGTCAGGGCAAAACGCCGGTGTAAAAACCCGCTAATAAGAATCCGGGGGTCACCAGCCGGCGTCCAGATCGAGCAACCAGCCCCTAAGCAGGCATACAAGTGTCAAAAGCGGTTTGGAGGCGCAAGGGGCGCATGCCCTTCGCTCGGAATGTCGCTCCTGCGGGCTCAGCATCGCTGGTATCCAGTTTCCCATGTTTTCCGAGAATTCGTGGAGTTCAGTAGACGCGCTGCTGGGCTGTGATGCTGCTGGAGCGGATGCGATCGCGATTGGCGTGAGGACGCGCGCGTGGCGAGATTTTCAGATTTTCGCGGATTTTCCGGGGGTGATTTTTGGCGGGCGATGGATCGGAGGGTGCAGTGAGGATCGGGATCGCGTGCTTGCGGTGAGCGTGCTTCTGGATTGGAATCTGAGCCGGAGGTAAAGATTTTTATCGGCTGGGTTTCTAATTTGAATCGCTCGCGGAAATCGGAGGATTCTTTTGTAATTAGGCGTTGTTAATTTTAATGGTTTGTTCTGGAGTTTTTTTTTCCGGGGGAGATTCGTGAGATTATTTGGGAATCTTCCACCAAAATTTTAATAATACTTTAAACAATTTATCTTTGGATAATTAGAACGATTTTATGGTGTGTTTTTACTAGTGTCTTTAGCTTCATTTCGAGAGTGCTGGGTACAATATTTTTCTCGATTAATTGGAGCGAAAAGTTTTTACGATCCAAATAAAAGTTTATTAACCATTTAACAAGAATAAAGCGTAGTTATTGTCACAGAGTTAGCGTATCTAAATTCGAAATCCGTTTTTTCGAGGATTATGAATAATTTAAATTCGACTGCTTCATTTAAGGTATTAGAGGAGGATCAGGCCGATTTGATTAATGCGAAAATAATTTTGGGTAAGTATTTTTTGTTCTCTCTAAAATGGAATCTTAGAATACTTACAATAACTTCGTTGAATATTTTAGAATACATTAAAACAGATCGCAGACAGCTCGGATAAAAAAAACAAATAAGTAGAAAAATATTAAAAAACTTTATTCCTCTAAATTCGGGCTAAATTGCGATCGCGCTAAAAGTAGAAGACCGGCCGGGACAAATAAGAGCGAAAGTAATAAATTTTTTTTCTATAAAAAGGGTCGCGTAATGGAGACGAAAAAGAGGGACGTTTCTCTCGGATTCGGTTTCGGGTCCTTTCCCGGCTCTCCACTTTGACTTTGACCAGCCGACCGAACGCTCTGCGGCCCTTCCCACCCTCCGTGCCGCCCTTGTCAACGACATTGTTCGAAATTTCCACTCTTAAATTCCCGAATAAAGTCATTAATTTTCCTTCTTAAACCGGAACGCTCTCGGCCGGCAGATCGCTTGTTTTCGACTCGTTTCACTTTTGTTGCTTGTTATATATCAAATATTAGCGTATCCCGGAAGTTTTTTTTACCATATTCGATGAATAAATATTCAAAAAAATCGTTGGTGTAAATGTGGACGCTCAAACAGTGGATTGTTTATCCCTATTTTCTTTGTTCTCTAAACTACAAAGTGTAGTTTCACAAACGGCACTAATCGGTATACTAATCCGAAATTTAATGAAATCGGGTTCATTTCGAAGGGATATAAAATGAACCTCATCCCGAACAATCTGCAATATAATTTAAATATTGGCTAACAGGAAAACGTTGCATAAGAAATTTTGCAAATTTATACTTTTTTAAGCTCTCGGAAAAAAAAAGTTATTTTAATAACAATTCGTATAATTATTCTGTTCATATTAATATTTACATAACTCGCTGTTCACATAATTTCGGCAATTTTAATAGATTTATCGATATTAATTCATTAACATTTAACTAATGTTTTATTTGAAACGCAATTTCAATTAAACGCAATTTAACAATAAAGAGAATTTAAATTAGTTTTAAATTGAAATTGATTTTGGGGACAGCGCCAGTGCGTACGTTCCAATAGCTATAACGCTGATAAGGTGCACAATTCGCGTGCAAACATTTTATGTATACTGTATACCCGGCTTGTTTGGTTTTTTCCGGAAGAAAAATAAAGTTTTATCTAATTCGCAGTGTACATAGTTGGAGGACGTGATGGATTCTCGTCCTGAAATATCGCCACGTGCTGCAGTAATGCAAAGTAAACCTTTTCCGTGGCTAGAATTTAACGGCTCGACTGAAGTGTAAAACTCCAAAATTGATTACACTTCACGGAGACTCCGATGTTGGTATAAATTATCTCATTGATTTTGTTTCGTCGAAATTCGATTAAAAACTTTAGGCCAATGCTTTACTAAAAATGTAGATAGATAAAGTAACTCGACTATATGAATAAATGTTTCCTCTCATTTCGTCGATTTTATCTCGACGTTTGACCAATTTAGAGCCGAATATTTCGTTGTATACCCGCGGCAAATCGATTTAGTATCGTTCGCAAAAATCTCTGTTCCGATTTTTGTTAACGAATTCAACGAATTATCGCATTTAAATCCGAATTTCGCGTGCGTCGTAAACAGAATTTTGTTTAACAATTATCAATTTACGAATGTGACGTTTATTTTTATTTTAAATAAAAGGACGTTCCGTCTATCAATTATTATTTCGACGGCACGAATTTCTCGCGTATACACCGTTGGAAATTTAATTTTGCATAATAGGGAAATCAATGTTAAATTCTTAGCCGGCTGAAATCCAGTCTACCAGTGTACATTTCAATAGAACGCCGCGATCAATTGTAATAAATTTAATTGTTCTACTGGACCGCACGCCGCGATTTGTAGAGGTACAAAGTTATTTGTGTTAAGTATGAGGTACAAAATTATTTAAAAACTAAATTTAATATTTTTTTTGAGGATATTTCAAAAAAATATGTGTATCGGTAGGTACAGTTTTGAAAGAGCAACAAATCTTGTTGAAATAAGGGAAAAAATAATTCAATTTTCTGCTAGAATTATACCTCAGCTCAGTAATATGAGATGACATCTGTATGACAGGTTTGGCTATTGTTTAGCAGAAAGCGGTGGACTATTTTTTAGAGTTCTTTTATTTTCTGTTTTAAAATTATCTTTAAGTTTATTTTTGGAGTTTCCTTTTTATTATTTTCTTAGAATTTACTTTCTTTTTCAAGAAATTGTGGCAAAAAGACATATCTACATAATTCTATTTTAATATATGTGATATTTATTCAATAAATTATCGTTTAAATATTCTCATTTCTTTTTAATCGACACGACGTTCACCCATCCGAACCCATTTTGATACTGTCAAAGTGTCGAAACCGTCGAAATTATTTGATTTTTAATCTAACCAAACCAAATCGCGGTGTGAAGTCCAGTAGAACAATTAAATTTATTAGAATTAATCGCGACGTTCTATTGAAATGTACACTGGTAGACTGGATTTCAGACGGCTAAGAATTTAACATTGTTTTCCCTATTATGCGCGAATAATTTTCCAACGGTGTACATATGAAAAATTTGTTTGCGAATTATTTACAACACCTGTTGGAGTTTGCAATCGAAACTTTTTCCATCGGCAGGGCGAATTTTTACTTATTTACGAGATCGGCGTTTCAGCGACGGAACACGTCGGGTCCTGCATCAATTTCACTCGGTGTAACGTAACAATCAAATGGAAAACTATTCCGTTAATACGACGGAAGCGCGACCTGTCCCGGGAAATGTACGGCGAGTTGGAACTTTGTCCCGTCGTCATTTCTCAGTTCGTTTTCTCGAAATTACTTGGGAAACTGTTTCCTCGAGAAAATATCTCTCGAATTTCCAACCGGGTATAACCCGAGCGGAGGACTTAACGAAGTCGTGTGTTAAACTATATAAATAATGCAGCGTATCCAATAACAAATATTATTCCGGGGCGTTTTTAAATTCAATTATTCGGTTACAGGGAGTTTGGAAACTTTGATGGGTAAACCTAAAAAATCCGCTTGTATAGCGGAAGTTTTGTTGCGTTAATATGGAAAAGGGAAATTCATTAAGCTCCAAGTCGCCGATGTTAGTAGGTAAACATTTCCCTCGCGTTTTCCTTCATATGTAAATAGCTCGCGGCGGAAACCGTCCCATCAAAACTTTGTTTTTCGGTAAAGCTGATAAATGACAAAAATGCCGCGAGATGAAGACATTGTAGAATTTTACACCGGAAGTTATATCGTTATTTGCTAAGGGAGTTCGCTTTATTACGGGCGGGAATGAACTTCGTTATGAATAACTCCCAAAGTGTTTTACTTATGTATTCTTCGCCGCATATTTTAATCGATAAGTTTAAAAGAGCGATATCAATTACAATTCCATTTTCACTTTTCCGATCGCCCAAAGGGTGCGTTTTTGCCGCTGTGAATGGGCGACTGTTGTATAGTCGTACATCATAATCTACTTTAACAGAACATCACTTTTTCAATTAATTTTGACAAGCCTAAATTTATACTGATGAACTCTGCTGATTGGAAAAAAAACGACAAGCGTTCGTTCGCTGATGAAACGTAAAAAAGATGAACGAAAAAAAAAAAAAATAGAAATCATACTTGCCGCCAGGAAATGGAAGTTTGGCCGAGTGCGAGCGGAGCAGAAAAACGATAGAAAATAGAACAGACCCGGGTTCGTTCGATACAAACACAATTTCACCAAGTGCAGTTTTTAACAATCGTTATTTAAGCTACTTGTACTTATAACATCTTGTAAACGGTGTTAATGTATAGAATAAATTTATTTTAAATCGAATGTGAGTTATCTAAGAAAACCTAAATAATAAACTTGTAGTGGAAATGGTCCAAATACGGTCCTGCATAAGGTTTTCTAATGATTGACAGAGTTTGATAGATGTATTGAGATCGGTTAAAATGCTTTCGTAGCGTTCAATCAAGGGTATTTATCTTTTGTTCTCGCTACTTTTTGTCTCGAACGGGAAGATATAGGAGAAGTCAATCATTTTCTTTAACATGAAAATTCCGATACTACACCTATTACATGTAGTTTTTGCGAACCGCAGAAAATGAAATTGCTGGAATTTGTAAAATCGCGCGAGCGTTTCGCTCGTTGTATTAAATTTCTTTCTATCAATTGGATATATTGCAACAGTCCGCTGAAATTCATTTCCATTTACATGTATTGTTTATCGTCGATTTTACCTCCAAGCATCAATACGCGCGCCACGTCCCGTATTGCAAATTATTCGTATTTACACTAGATTATTAGTCAATATTGATACAAGAGAAATTAAACGTGGACAAAATTTATGCATACGAATGTGTTTCTCTGCATTCAAACGTTCATATATGACGCAAGTACAGTTAATTACATCACCGTTTCTATTCTATTCTACTAAAATCTATAGATTTAATTTAAGAAATACTATACATTGATTCAAACAGAGATTATACTCAACAGTAATATGATAATTTTTTGAGGAGACTATCAGATTCTTGCATTAAGCATGTCGATTTCCCTTTTTGAGAAAATGATTTGTTTAACTAACAAAACATTTACTTATTTGAATATTCAAATACCTTAATTTTCTTGAAATAAGAATGTTAGTTTTTCTTAAATTAAGAGTTTCTCAGTCTATGATCAAAACAATGATCATTTTTTTATTAAATAATTCGAATTCTTAATTGAAATACATGATTTGTTTCATTATATGGGAACAAATCATTTATTTGGTTTAAATATGACTGCATTAATTCAAATAAACATTTTTATGTGTGTAGTGAAAAAAATATAGTGGATTACGAATTTACAAAAATCGCCTCGATTTGAGCAAACTTTTGACTCGCCTTCTTGGCAACACTCCAGCGTCCAGCCATAGAACTTATCCAAACACGAATAACCGGCCAAATAAATTCAAACAATAGAATCGATCGGGAAAAGTCCGATTGAAACGAACCGATCTGTTGGAATCCAGCGAGCTAACAAAAGTAAGTGAGCGAGTATCTTTATTCAGGTAAACTATCGAACTTTCAGAAATCGGTGTCCGAAACTTGTTTGTCCGAGACAAACGAACTGGATCCTCATCGGCAAAATAAACATTTCGCTTTAAACTACAACAATAAATAATACGCTGATTTAATTATGATTTGAGTGTAATTTAATTTTCGTAAGGTCGGTAAGGTTGAATGAATATTACTTAGCTTGGTGTTTCTAAATATCATACTTGAATATTATTAATAAATTGATTATTTTTATGGATGGAACAGCGCTAATTAGAGTCTTTTATATTGGTAGTGCACCAAAAATTACCCATTTTCTTGATTTTTTTTTAGATATATTTTAGGTTAGGAAGGGGATATCGAGATGCGGTTTTCACAGGCTTGTTTGGCAATTTTTTGACTATTTTTCTCCAAAGAAAAAGTTATATCGTTGCATTTAAATTTTTTGAGAAAATCGGTGTTTTTTAAAGTAATGTCGAAAAACGCCATCTTGCGGCCAAGGAAGCAATTAAAATAATATCTTATATAGTGTAAATTTTAGACCAAAGAAAGCCCTTTTCAACAATTTCATTTTTTTGAAAATCGGTTCAGCCGTTTAAAAGTTATTAACATTTATTTGTCAAAATATTCAAACCACCCCCAACACTTTATTTTAAAAGATAGAGTCAAAAATATATAACAAAAAATAATCGAAATTATCCTAACTATCAAAATAAAACACATTTTCGATACCATTATCTAGGAAAATTTTGGAAAAAATGACTTTTAAAAATCAAGATGGCGGATACTCCCCCTAGTGGCCATTTTAGAGACCTAAAAATTATTTCCAGCATTTTCTTTTGTCCGATTTAGTCATAAGATTTTTTACCGCAAGTCTCTACGACAATTAGTTTGCGAGATACGGCCGTTCTTAGAGGACCACCCTGTACTTTAGGCATAAATTACACAAGTCCTAACCTTGGGTTATCTAGGCGAGCGGAAAATTCAAAATATCAGCGTCGTAAAAAGCAAAAGTCGGGCAAGTTATCAGGCGAGCGCCGTTTTTAACCCGCGGGGATGATATTCAAAACATGAAAATAATTTTGCCCGCATAAACCAGATCATAAACTAGAAGGGATGTTGTGATATGAACTGGATGTGATACTTACGTCGACCCCTTTACATTAAAACGGAAGATTTCCCCTTGGGCTCTATGCAGGCCGGAATCTAGTCCTGATATTGGAATTAAAAAATTATTTCCGAACGCCAGCTCGCAGGAATATATGCGACTGGATGCGACAGGTTATTTTTCTTTATTTCTGCAGTTGATTATTAGATGCTTTTTATTACATTCGTGTATATCGCTGTGCATTTCATTATATCATACCAGCAATGTTTTTGAGAAATATTGAGTTAGTTATTACTCCGCTAAAAAATTTATTACATTTAAGTATAACATTTTTATTATTGATAATTTGGTATAATGTAAGTTGTAATGTGATTAATTAAAAGAAGCAGAGTTTTAAGATTGGTAATATAGGCAGATAAGTAAGTAAGTAATTTCGTTTTGTCGGAAAGGAAATTTCGTGAAGCTTATAAAATTAGGGAACGGAAAAGGGGAGAAAAAAAGGCCTCGTATAAGCGGGCAAGTAGCCAACGAAGCCCGAAAACCAAAACACGTCGAGTACGCAAAGTTAAGGAAATTAATTGTTCGAAAAACTTAAAGTTTTCTTAAGTAAGAAAAGATGTTATATTCCCTTTGAAAACGAATAAGCTTTCCCGAACTCGAAACTCAAACTTCCATTTTGTTTGGGAATCAGAGGATTTCCTAATCTCGCGGTAATAAAATACGAAAAAGTTAGCATAATTGGTTGAATTTTCTTGTTAAAGCCCGGACTCTCTCCGCAAAAACAAAGCAGTAATGGAAAAGTTGGAGGTCTGACTATTTTTCTTTATTTTTATCAATATAACTTGATCGAAATACCGTACGATTTAAATTTTTATATACCCTGTATATTTCGCATTATACGCTTTTCTAATCTACCTGTTTTCCATAATAATATTGAATACATTTCTGAATAGCACAATAAAATATTATCAAAGTTTCTCTCTTTTCTTTCGTTTTGTTTTCGCGAACAGAAAGGTTGCATTGATTTTATACTTTGAAGGTCTGTACGTGCGTGGAAACCTCCAACACTCGTACCGATTTTCCCTATTTTCCGGTGTTTTCCGCAGGCGAAATTAGAGCGATTCGCATTTTCTTCCATACAAATGATCCGCGTCTGGAAAATTCGTGCAAATTTCATGCGTAAACGTATCCTGAAGGATGCAGTGGATG
>OU900099.1:1129863-1273615 GCA_918026865.1 Phyllotreta striolata
CAGTTACACATTAATTTGTCCTCTTACATTGCGCTATATTTAACGGTAGATTCCCATTCTCTCTATACTTTCTTATAGGTACTCTCTAGTTTCTTTATCTGTATGGGTAGTATTTAGTGGTAGATGAGGGGTGAATCGATTCGGCAGACGTTGATAAAAAACAAGTCTGGAATCGGAATGGATAAAAAAATATACAGTGCATTTCTTTAACGTTTCTTCCCTTTTATTTTTTGAACGAATCAACTTAGAAAATTGAAATTTGGGATAATGGAACTAATGCATGATTACTATATTTGGAGTAAAATTGACAGATTAAAATTTCAAGATGGCGACTGGGCGCCATTTTGGTGAATAAATTAAATGGAAAGGGGGGGGTCTTGTGATACATCATTTTGAAGCTCCTGACAAATACTCTACAACCCTGGAATATAAAGTCAATATCTGCACCCATTTCAAATAGCGGACATTTAATAATTACCTGAATACATCGACGTTTAACGTCATAATTTGAGGAAATAAGCTGAGTTCAGTTCAAAAAATGCTCGAAATGGTTGCCTTGAACTTCTTGATATAAGAACAGCCTAACCGAACATTTTTGAACATAGTAACGTCGATATTTTTACAAATATCTGTAATTATTTCTCGTTATCCAATATTGAAGTAGGTTCAGTTTCGTACACTTTTTGCTTCAAATAACCCCATAAAAAAAGTCTAAAGGTGTCAAATCTGGCGAGCGGGCTGGCCATTCCGTAGGACCTCGACGACCAATCCAACGATCAGGGAAAATACCATCCAAATAGTTCATTACTTGTCTGGAGTAATGTGGTGGTGCTCCATCTTCCAATGGACGAGAATTGGCCATTTTAGAGTTAGTTCACGTGGTACCTAATTACAATAAGAACTAAACAACCGAAAACTAAATGAAAATACTTTGAACACTAGGAAAATCGAAAACTAAAGAGAATATTTTGAACACTAGGAAAACCAAAAACTAAATGAGCATATTTTGACTAAACAATTAATGTTCGTTGTCGTACTTAAATTTTTGGAATTTTTTTAACCAAAAATAACCTGTCAAACCTTATCGGTTTGCTTGGATTGCTATTTGCCTTAGAAAAACAAATATTTCTATAAAAATTGATATTAATTTGTTTGTATTCAGGTAATTATTAAATGTTCCGCCATTTTGAAATGGTGCAGATATTAACTTTACATTCCAGGGTTGTAGAGTATTTGTCAGGAGCTTCAAAATAATGTGTCACAAGACCCCCCTTTCCATTTAAATTTATTTCCCAAGATGGCGCCCAGTCGCCATCTTGAA
Source organism: Phyllotreta striolata (assembly GCA_918026865.1). Classification (NCBI taxonomy): domain Eukaryota; kingdom Metazoa; phylum Arthropoda; class Insecta; order Coleoptera; family Chrysomelidae; genus Phyllotreta; species Phyllotreta striolata. The sequence continues at coordinate 1,131,185 of OU900099.1, forward strand.
ATTTTCATCTGTCAATTTTACTCCAAAATATAGTAATCATGCATTAGTTTCATTATCCCAATTTTCAATTTTCTAAGTTGATCCGTTCAAAAAATAAAAGGGGGGGGGGACATTGAAGAAGTGCACTGTATGTATAGGTAGTATTTAGTGGTAGATGAGGGGTGAATCGATTCAGCAGACGTTGATAAAAAACAAGTCTGGAATCGGAATGGATAAAAATATATATATATGGCCGCATTTATTCAATTTCGAGTCGCTCGATCTATCCGATATGGCTGGTTCGAAAGTAGGGCGAAAAGCCCGAACGCGAACGGGGGAGATGGAGAAAGTAAAAGCGGCCGATGGTTCTTTTGGAGGAAAAGCAATTGAAAGCGACGATGCTGATCTAATCTGCGATCGGATCAGACAATGGCCGTGCGCGCCATTCAGTCCGGTAATCTTTCACCTGGCGAAGACCTCTATTAAATTTTCCGGAAACGGGCGTGTGTACACTGGGAGAAAAAGCGGCGAAATTTAATTAATCCCGTTACACCCGCGAGCGGTGCGTAAAAAACCCTTTTTTTTCGAGCCGTTAAGTAATTTTTTTCCGTTTCGCCGAGTCGTAAAATTCCCACATGCGGTCGTTGTACCTGCATACAATTATCCCGCTAATTGGGCTCCGGCGAAAACCGAAATGAAAAACGCAAATCGGGGAAAAAGCGAAAGCAACAGGGGTAAAAAAAAGGTAGCGAAAATAGTAGGTAAACCGCCAACAATGCCGTTACCTCGCGTCGCGGCAACCTTTCAAATTAGAACGGGCTTTTGGTTACTTTTTAAGCGGCCAGTGGACGGTGCGATAAATGTCAGTTTCATTAGTTTATTTTACACTTCTTTTTCTGATATACACTCTACTCTATACGACGTGAAATTGTGCTTAAAAAAATACTAAAAGCATCACTTTTTTTACCAGCACCATACAAAATATCAACCCTTATATACAGTATGTGTCACGACGAGGGCCCATTAGAAGTATCTGGAAAAGTAGTTGTAATTAAAATTTGAAAATTTGTGTACAAGTATTAGTCGATGCGCTCTATTCAATGAAAATATTTTCAACTTTTTTTTACTTCCGGTTATACCGGAAATGGACAGCAACTTTGTTATTTTAAATGGGACAGCCCGTATATTAATATATTTTCGAAATGTACGCAAAATTTTAGAGTGCTTTTGTCTAAAGAAACTTTTGTCAAAAATGCATACTTTTTGAGTTACTAATTTTTTTTTGAAAAATTTGACCGATGCAGACCCTTATAAATTATTTTTTTACGGGGATCCCTTTAAAGATATGGATACGGTTTCTATAGGGTGGCCACTAGCAAGGTCAAAGGTATTTGAATCTGTGTTAAAAAAACTTTTTATTTTATACGGGGTGTATACAAAACATCTGAAAAGTTGAACTTCAGAAATACCAAGTCTTTTCATTTTTTAAATGGAACCACCCATTTTTTCTATTTTTTTGAAATCAGCGGTAAAAAATAAGGGAAGCTCATGTTTACTTGTTTTAAAGATATTAAAAATTTTACATAAAACTTATTTTTCTGCCTTATTCTTAAATAACTCGGTTTTACAAGTTGGCCATGTAATATCTCACAAGTACCAAAATTAATAATCAATTAATTACAAACAATTTACATGGCCAACTTGTAAAAACGGATTATTTAAGAATAAGGCAGAAAAGTAAGTTTTAAGTAAAATTTTTAATATCATCAAACCTAATAGGTTTAGGTATAGGGAAGTAAACATGAACTTTCCTTATTTTTTATCGCTGATTTCAATAAAATAGAAAAAAATAGGTGGTTCCATTTAAAAAAATGAAAAGACTTGGTATTTTTGAAGTTCAACTTTTCAGATATTTTGTATACACCCCGTATAAAATAAAAAGTTTTTGAACACAGATTCAAATACCTTTGACCTTTCTTGTGGCCACCTTATAGAAACCGTATCCATATCTTTAAAGGGATCCCCGTAAAAAAATAATTTATAAGGGTCTGCATCGGTCAAATTTTTCAAAAAAAATTAGTAACTCAAAAAGTATGCATTTTTAAAAATAGTTTTTTAGACAAATCACTCTAAAATTTTGCGTACATTTCGAAAATATATTAATATATGGGGTGTCCTATTTAAAATAACAAAGTTGCTGTCCACTTCCGGTATAACCGGAAGTAAAGAAAAGTTGAAAATATTTTCATTGAATAGAGCGCATCGACTAATACTTGTACACAAATTTTCAAATTTTAATTACAACTACTTTTCCAGATACTTCTAATGGGCCCTCGTCGTGACACAAACTGTAGTAGATTAAAAAAAAGCTAGCCATTTTTAACCTATTTAATACCTCTACTAACGCAAACAATTAGTAAAATCTGGCACCTACAAATAATATGTACATAATTCATCTACTTAAAACGCGCGAAAAAAATTTAAACGACCGAGCGGCGTTAAAAAAACCGTTAAAATTTTTTGTTCATGAGACTCGTTCCGCCGCCTTCTCGAAACATGCCGAAAGAAAAATGGCGGGTCACAAATAGGAAACGGATCCCGACCTCCTCCTGTCGAAAGTACCAAAGACAGATTCTCCCTGCCTGCGAGTAATACTCGTCGCCGCCGCAAATCCCAGTCCATCAACGAAAGTCACATTGTGGCCTATTTCTCGCAAGCCCTCGGCTATGTACACGTCCTGCAACGAAAGAAAAAAAAGAAGCGGAAACGCCACCTTAGGATTAGAATTCCCGGATTGTCAAGCGCCGTAACATGTTTGTAATTGCGAGAGGAAATCGGCGGATACGAGGCGGATTAAAGTTTTACTGTTAATTATGATCAGGTTGCTAAAGGAGATGATGGATTGGTAAACGCGAGTTATACACTGTGTTGTTTATAAGATGCGATATAGGGATTCCTGTGCAAATGTGTCAAAAGCGAGCTAACTTTTTTACCAAATAACGTTCGTAAAAAATAATGACAGATTTGAAAAGATCGTCAAAAAATAAGTCGAAATGGATATTAAATTTTCTTAAATTCGTTCTGGTTTAATAAAAAAATGTATAATTAAATTGAAAAAAGTCATACGTCATATGTCACTATCTAATAATTGCTAAAAGAGGCGGAGATATCTGGATTGGTTTACGCTCTGAAGTTTGAAAAATTCAGCGATAAGGAATCTGGTTCAATCCCACGCAGTGCAAATTTTTTTTTCTTTGGCATTTTTTGTTTTTTTAATGTTTTTTTTGTCAAGAATAAAAATATGGCATTATTTTAAAGGCTCTACCTACTAACGAGATTTTGCGTTATTAAAATTGACGCTTACTTGTCGGAGCTTTTATTTAAATAAAAAATAAAATTATATCTCAAATAAGCTCGCCTTATTTTAAATATTTCTATTTAACATTTTTTTAGACAAAAACATTAGAAAAAACCCAAAAAAACAAAAGAAAAAAATGTCTTCACTGCTTGGGGATTGAACCACATTACTTCTCGCTAAAATTTTTAAATTTCAGAGCGTAAACCATCCCGGCTAACTCCGCCAATTTTACAATTATTAGATAGTGACATAAAAATGACACATTTATGACGTTTGACTTTTTTCAACTTAATTACACATTTTTTAATTAAACCAGAACGAATTTAATAAAATTTAATATCCATTTCGACTTATTTTTCGACGATCTTCTCAAATCTGTTAAGTTAATCGAACGTTATTTGGTAAAAAAAGTTAGCTTGCTTTTGACACATTTGCACAGGAATCCCTATATCGCATCTTATAAAATAACACAGTGTATACCTCGGTTTGAAATTCGGGCTCCATGTCGATCCTCATAGGCCAGAGCTGGTGGTGCAGCCGTTTGTAATCCATCGCTCGCTGGAGGTCCGTTTTGTACCACAAATGTCTGATTACGACCTGCCAAAACCATCAAATTATTTACAAGAAACGGTGGAAATGATTTCGTTACCTGCGCAATTCCGGTGATAATTTTGGATCCCCCAGCTGCTCCGACTAGCATCTCCACGTCGCCTTCTTTATTGACGATAATCGAGGGCGACATCGAAGACATCGGTTGTTTACCGGGGTCGATGAAATTAGACGGTGACGGAGCGTAATCGTAGACATTGATGATGTTTTCGCTGGAGAAATCGTCCATTTGGTCGTTCATGATGATGCCCGTGCTTTCCGAAACGAATGCCGCGCCGAAACTGGTAAAATTCCAATCGATGATAATCCGCTTTTGCTGGTAATTAATACGTACTAGTAATTAGTGGTACTGGTTACTGTAATCGCGTCTCCGTTGGGGGCTAGTATGCAAATATTGGCCGTTCCGTGATCGTCCGGTAAATTGGTATCGGCTCCATAATAAGATGCGTTCGTTTGTGTGGAGTTTAAACTAATTTGGCTTCGAATACTTTCGGCGTATTTTTTTGATAACATCGAAGAAAGCAGCTGCAAGAGTATAAAAATAGTAGCACGACTATTATTTAAATCATATCTGTACCTCACCCGCGTGAACATAGCACCCCCACCATCAAAAAAATAAAAAATCATACATCATAATTTAGTGCTATTTTAGTGCTAATTTAGTGTCAACTTCCTAATTTTAGGGCTCGTCTGGTTGAGCAGAAAATTGCGATTGAAAATGGCGGTGCTAAGTTTATAAAGCTAGCACCCCCACATTTAAATATTTAAACAAAATTAATAAATAATATATCGGAATTTAGTGCTATTTTAGTGCTTTCGAATGCACTACTCAGAATATCATTTAAGGTATTAATCTTAAAGATACTTGATAAAAACGTATTGGAGTCAATAGAAAAACAGATAAACATAGATAAAATACATTTAAACATAGTAATAGGGAAACGATTTTGATCTCTAATTTTTTAATGATGTTAGTGCTTTTAAAGTAGTTAATGTCAGATTTTAGTGCTCAACCCTTAAACTCAAAAAAAAATCATATTTTTACCATTTTGTAGTCTGACCTCCAAGAATAAAAATGTGATTTTTTGGGTTTAAGGGTTGAGCACTAAAATCTGACTTTAGCTATCTTAAAAGCACTAAAATGAACAAAGAATATAAAAAAAATCATTTTCCTATCTATATTTTTAATGATACTTTATTCTTGGATGTCAGACTATACAAAATAGTAAAAATGAGATTTTTTGGGTTTAAGGGTTGAGCACTAAAATCTGACTTTAGCTATCTTAAAAGCACTAAAATGAACAAAGAATATAAAAAAAATCATTTTTCTATCTATATTTTTAATGATACTTTACTCTTGGATGTCAGCAGACTACAAAATAGTAAAAATGTGATTTTTTGGGTTTAAGGGTTAAGCACTAAAATTTGGCATTAACTACTTTAAAAGCACTAAAATCATTGAAAAATTAGAGATTAAAATCGTTTCTCTATTACTATGTTTAAATGTATTTTATCTATGTTTATCTGTTTTTCTAATGACTCCTATACGTTTTTATCAAATAACTTTAAGATTAATACCTTAAATGAAATTCTGAGTAGTGCATTCGAAAGCACTAAAATAGCACTAAATTCCGATATATTATTTTTTAATTTTGTTTAAATATTTAAATGTGGGGGTGCTAGCTTTATAAATTTAGCACCGCCATTTTCAATCGCAAATTTCTGCTCAACCAGACGAGCACTAAAATTAGGAAGTGGGCACTAAATTAGCACTAAAATAGCACTAAATTATGATTTATGATTTTTTATTTTTTTTGATGGTGGGGGTGCTAGTTTCACGCGGGTCTGTACCTCGGTGATGTTAACAAACTCTGGATCGCCCAATAAGCTTCTCTTGGCGTACGAAAATTTCAAGCTCTCCACGATTTTTTGGTAATTATCGAACGCTTCCGGATCGTTTAGATCCAAAAATCCGTCTAAAATATTCAAAATAAACGCCACTACTGCTCCAGAACCCGGCGGTGGTGGAGTATATACAGTGTGTTCGCTCGAAAGTTTAATGGATAATGGAGCTTGCCATTTCGGCCTGGAAATAACGTGCCAGTACAGAATCAAAATAGCTCTTTTAGTTTCAGTAATTACCTATAAGAATGTAAATCATCAACGGTTATTATTCCATTGCGTTTTTTAATATCATCGACCAGACCCTCTGTTAATGATCCATTATGTAAAGCATCGCCGCCTTCATCGGCGATAATTTCCAATGTTTTACATAATCTGCGCATTGTGTATTTATCACCTGCAACGTATACATCGTTCGTTTGGGGGTTGACAAACATTTCGCTGCGAAATTTAATAAATTAGAACGCACCGGGAACGGTTTCGCGCTGAAATTGTTTACCTCAAAATCGGGTCGCCCAAAATAATTGGCTTGCGTCGTTTGAACGTGGCTTCCAAATGAGGAGTAACCGTCAGGCCGGTTTTGCACAAATCCACCGACGGTTGGACGAGTTCTCTCCAGGAAACTCCTCCGCCGTGTTTCTTGTACAACTCCCAGTAGCCTTTGAGTTCGGCTGGAACCGCCACAGCCAATCCACCTGAAGCAATCGAGCAGCTCATCGGCAATCTTCGATAGGTTTTTGCTTACCAACTCTGGATGCATCGGGGTTGCCTTTGAACATGTCTTTAGTTGCCGCTTTTGGAGCTATTTCCCTGGAGTTTAAAATTTGAACTACCCCTGTAGTTCGATTGTACATTGTCAGTAGAAATCCACCACCTAAACCCATTGCGTAGGGTTGGGCGAGACCTTCGCAAAATAAAGCTGCTACTGCTGCATCTGCTACGGTTCCTCCTTTGGTCATAATGTCTCTATAACGTGGAGATGTATGGTGAATTTAATGGTGAATTCGGTTTTGAGTTGGTAGGCTCACCTTGCTATTGGTGAACATTCTGGTCCGTTGGTTACTACAGCTCCTTTGAATATTTTTTTATCATCTTTTGGTCTGAATATTATTACCAAAGTTACTGCTACAGCGATTATTACAATTAGAGCGGCAGCTGCGATCGCGTATTTTATTTTTTTGGGTGTTCTAAAATGCCAAAAGAGTGTTTTCGGCAGTGTTGTTAAGTAATTAATTACAAGTAATTGAAAAAGTAATTGAATTACTTTTGTTGTAATTGAGGCGGTAATTAATTACAAGCTCCTCAATTGTAATTCATTTGTAATTCAATTACTCCTTTCGTTACAATTACAATTACATTTTACAATTACATTTCAATTACATTGGACACAAAAGTACTTATTTAATATTTTCAATACGTGGAAAGTTTAATTCCGGTTGCAAATCCCTAAATAATTACTTAAAACTGACACCAAAGCAAAGTAATTGTGATTGTAATTGTAATTGTAACTTTAATTGTAATTGTAATTACAATCGCAAATTTTGTAATTGTAATTGCAATTAATTACAATTTGCCAAAAGTAATTGTAATTGTAATTAATTACATATTATAAAGTAATTTTAACATCACTGGTTTTCGGTTACACCGGAGATCTAAATTGCTGTAAATGTTGATGCTGTGCTATGATGAAATTACTTTCGTTGCGCTAATGAAATTTGAAATATCATAATCTATTGTTATCATTTATTGATATTTGTTTAAATTCAGTTCTTTGAGCTTTGTTGCTAAATAAGTTTATTAATTTATGGCTATTTTGTTTGTAACCTTGAAGGATTTCGTAAAAAATCTGATAAGTTTTATATTTGAAAATTCAAAAACGTTAACTTTTTACTGATTTTTATTCTTTGTAGGTATTATTAGTAAAGACAAGTAGGGAATATTACATCCTATATGCATATTTTTGCGAATATTACAATTTTTCCGAAGTAAGTAGTCCTTATAAAAATCCTCTAAATATGTAATATCCAGGTTGAATTTATAGAACCAATTAACTATAATGTTATCAAAACCACTCAACTATGTATTACCATGGCAGCCTTGTATTAAATGCAACCGAAAGCGTAATTTTTCGTTTCATCACGTAGGATAAATTAAAAACACAAATTACTTTTACGGTTTTTTTTAGCCCGCATTTCAACCGCAATCAATTATTCCAAAATCCACTTTATAATAAATTCCAATAATGGTCAATAAAAATCGTTACATTGTTTTAGAACCGCCGGTGATTTTTTAATTGAGAAATTATGTTTTATGTGGGTTTCAGGTTATAAAAATAAGTTTTAATGTCGCACAAATATCCATAAATTCTAAATCTTTAATGGATTAATTAATTTATTTTGAAGGCATTTAGAAAAATTATAAAAAATGTACCAGGATGATTTGCTAAAGCTTATGGATGCTAAATCACCTTGTAGTATTGTACAAAAATGCAAATAATTATTACTTTTTAATCTGCAACGCAAATATGTATTATCTTTAGAACATTTAAAATTTTTTACTAACATATTATGTGCATAACTCGTACATTATTATAATTATTTTAGACTCGTATCCTAAATTAGCAAAAGTAGAACCTCGTTAATTTGGTTTAGTGTAGCATTTTCGAATTATTCTATGCACTTTAAAATATCAATGCACTGAAAAACTTACATTTTAGCATGTTTTGTAACAGACAAAACCATTTTCGCGCACGGTTTTTCGCATTTACGACTTTAGTTACTTCGACGAAAAGCGATTGACAACTACACCTTGAAAGGAATTTTAACGAATATATATATAACAATTTTAGTTCGGGTTCTTATCATCTACACATTCTCAAATAGCATTGTTAATAATAATAACAACAATTGTAAAATTTTATCTATACGATGAATTCGCGCAGGTATACGGTGAATCAAAAAAAGACATTTTTGCGCGTAAAAATTTAATCAAACATTCATCGGAGATTCGAATCAGTACTGGTCTTGGACATCCTTATAAACGTTTGTATATTGTAAATATTCGGATAAGTTTTTGTAGTTGATGTGAATTTGGAGGTCCAAGCAGACCAGTAAGTTCCCGTTCTTCACCAATTCCGCTTGGTACATTTTAGTACCGAGCATTTCGTAGGGTAATTGCATCAAGGAGAAGTCTAACTTCAACCCTTGTATGTAGTATTTTCCTTTCGATACAGGACAAATCGGTTTTTCCTCAGCTTCGTCCATTAGAGGATAAGGACGAGTACTGAAGAAGCCATTGGTGATTTTACAGAAGTTGCGTTGATTGATGTAGATTATCAAAGGCTCGTGAGGCAACGGCGGTTTTTCTAAAACACAAATTTTTTTTAACCAATTCCGCTTTAATTATATTTTTACGAATTTATAGCAGAATGTCCGGCCGATTTTTGCCCAACAATTCCGCCATTATTAGCGAATTTCGCGTTTAAATCCTGCTTGATTAAATAATCCGAATATCTTTAAAACCCCGACCACTCTTTGTGAGCGCGCCGAAATTAATTCCGATGCAATTTCAACTATGAACCCGCAATTCAAATTAGATATCTTTTGCGCTGGAATTTCAACTTTTACCGAAATTGATAATTAACAACAAAGGTTAATAATTCGATTTGAAAAATAAACATTAAGCCTGCATGAACGCACGCCAAATTTCATTCGCCGCTTTCGGGTTATTATTTACGAGCCATTTACTATATTTTCGAATTCATCAACCACTAATAATGTAAATAATGCGACATACAGGGGCGGGTAAATGACACCTAAAGTGCAGTGTTGTTTAGTAATTAATTACAAGTAATTGTAAAAGTAATTGAATTACTTTTATTGTAATTGAGGCGCTAATTAATTACAAGCGCCTCAATTGTAATTCATTTGTAATTCAGTTCACTCCTTTCGTTACAACTACAATTACATTTTACAATTACATTTCAATTACATTGGACACAAAAGTACTTATTTAATATTTTCAATACGTGGAAAGTTTAATTCCGATTGCAAATCCCTAAATAATTATTTAAAACTGACACCAAAGCAAAGTAATTGTGAGTGTAATTGTAATTGTAATTACATTCGCAAATTTTGTAATTGTAATTGCAATTAATTACAAATTGCCAAAAGTAATTGTAATTGTAATTAATTACATATTATAAAGTAATTTTAACATCACTGCTAAAGTGTATTGAATTGCGATAGGCTATTGTAAGTAAATTAAAAACTACCTCTAAAATTAATTTTCACATTTTCGTCTATGTCTGTATACAAACTCATATTTCCTGTAAGACTATTATCTTCTGGATTAATCGAATAGTCCAAAATAAGATCGTTTTCTGCATAATTAAAGCATTTTTCAATGGATTGTACATGGATATCTACTGGACCAACCATCTGAAATTAATCTAATTACCCCAAAAATTCCACCAGCTTATTTTTGTCATAAATAATATAATAGAGTTAACTTACATAAAAGGCCCTTGCATATGTAACGATTAATAACAGCACGTTACAAGCCAAATAGAACGTGATAATTGCGGTAGGAAAAGGCGGACATTTGTAGCACATCGTTCCTCTAGAGCGGGCTTTTTTTGAATAATTTAAACCGAAATTCGTTCGATGATTGAGTTGAAAATACATTTTGATGCATTTCGCGAAAAGACTAATAGATACTAATGGAAGCCAAATTACATCCGCTAAAATAAGCTCGGGAAACAGAGTAGTAGCGCGAAAAAATTGATCATTTTGCTTTTGGATTTTTCCCTTCATTTTGAAATCGCCTTGTGGAGAGACCTGATAATAAACCAAACACATTGTAAGAATTTAATGAACGTTCTTAATATACGATATATTAATTTAAATGTCCACAAGTTGTAGTAACATTTAATTCTGGCAATAAAATTATGTTTGAGGTGGGATGATAATTAAAAGTTAATTTTATTTTAGCATAGTCATGTGTAACTTATTTAATGATGCAAAAAAATCACAAACATATAAAACAAAGCTGGTTTTATAGCATGCAATAACGCATTAAGTACTCGTCTTCAATAAAAAAATATTTTAAATATTTCGTTGTTACGCCAATGATCCTTAATCGAGTTTTCCATCAATGGGATGTCTGTTTTATATACTGTAGGTTAATTAAAAATGAAATTGATTATTTTTGGGTGTAATTGAGTAATAACGTCAAGATATCGCTGCAAGATTAAAGTGATTTATCAAATTTTGATTTATACCTGTGCTCTTGATTATATGGAAAATTGTTTTTAAATTTCCCAATAAATGATTCGAAAATATTCCAAGTACCCGCATTCATTTCGGTTTAAATTCACCGATATTTTGTAAAATACATGGTTTTATTTTTCATATCAGTCTATCGTTTTAACGGATAATTAAAAATTGGTATAGTTGCCAATAAAACTATACAACCAGTATTCGGAATACATTTTACCATAATATAAAAAACGACAATTACAGCCTGTTGGGGAAATTCATGCCATAAATCTTATTTATACGTATCCTTTATGGGAGAGCAAATAATACATCAGACAATTTAGATTATTATTAAATGACGAGATCGAGGGACCACGAACGCAGTTTCAGAACTAATATAAATTTAATAGTCAAAGTTATCTGGAATTCAGGAAACAATGAGATTAAATCAAATTCAGTGTTTATCATAACGTCATAGCTGATTATGGCATCCGGCATTAATATCACTCACTCCAATAATGGCGTTCATCAAATAATTACCTATTGTGATCGGCCGACTTAATGGAACATTCAAAATATTATATTTATTTTAATTCTACACACGGTATTGTATTGAGTACCTTTTATATAGTATAAATGATTTAAGCAACGCTGCCTTTATGACAGCAAATTAGAGCTTAATCTGGATTATTCGATGCATGTATCGATTAAAAACCGTGCTATTCAAAGCGCATTGAATGAATATCCGAATTTATAGCGCCGAATTCGAAATCGCACGCGGGATTTCGTTAAGTTTCTCATCAAATTTAATCCGTCGAAGTTGCCGTCGACGGAGGATTCAGGCACAATGGATGAGGTGCCGGGATATAAAAGGATACACAGGATAATGCACGTTCGTACTTTGCAACTCGACGAAAGGGAAGTTAAGGGATCGGATTTAAACCGGGATATTTTCAGGAATCCGCGACGCCTTGCTGCATAACATGCTATAGTTTGAAGGCTCCAAAAAAAACAAGCATTGAATACAAGCACTAGTTTATTTATTTTTGTAGTTATTATTGCATTATATACAGGGTGTTTCACAACTTATCCGACAAATTTTAACCACATATGCACTGTTACGAGAGAAGTTAATTTCCAAAAGAAAAATGTAATAAAAGTCTTACAGAAATCGAGATAATAAAATAATAGTTTAACAGTTCAATTAATTATACAAGATGTTCAAAATTGTTTCCATTTACTGCAATGCAAGCTTGGGTGTTTGTTTTTTTTGTTTTAACCATTGTTTTGGTACAACATTTGCTACAGTAAAGTATTAAGGCAAAATTATGAACGCAAAATGCAGTATTTATTTTTCAATTTTTTATTGAAACTCGGGTTTATAATTTTATTTCTGTAGGACTTTTATTACATTTTTTTTGAGATTTCTCAAAGAGAGAGAAGTTGATTTCTCAAAAAAAATTGTAATAAAAGTCCTACAATAATAAAATTATAAACTCGAGTTTCAATAAAAAATTGAAAAATAAATACTGCATTTTGCGTTCATAATTTTGCCTTAATAATATTCTCTTCTTCGAGCAGCTTAAAGTAGAAGAAGACGTTGAGTTGTTTAAAATATAAATTCGCGGAATAAAAGTCAAATTGACAAGAGAAATGGGGGATGTTTCGGATTATTTTTCATTTTTCCAGCGAATGAATAATTTCGGCACATAATGTCGCGTAATAAATAATCCAGAGCGGCCGGAATTTTCGTAGGCGGTAATAAATTATCGGGGAAGTGATGTTGTAATAATACGTAATTTTTTTAGGTAAGTGGATTTTTTCCGGATTAAAACCGAGCCGTTCAATACACTTAATGGCGGATTTTAATTAAATTAAAAGTAAAAGAGGGCCGCGCGATAAATTTTCGGCCGTCGAGAAATATAGAGAATGATCGATATTCGTTTAATAGAGTTCTTTCCGCGGGCCAAGCCGACGGCTATACGTTATTTTTATGACTTTTCGAGGAATTTCTCCGTCGAGTAGCTATACCGAGAATGTCTTTAGTTCAAATTCGATTAAAAGACAGCGGCAATTGTCTGTTTTCGACGATAAGTTTATCGCAGCTTCGAGCACACTCGCAGACAGCCCGGTAATCTGTTCTTGTTGTTTCTTTTCACGCTTTCGCCCCATTTTTTTAAAGTGCTCTCCACGCGCGCCGGAATAGTCTTCGGAATTCTACATACATATATCTCAAAAAAGAAACCACAATAAAATTGAATTATGAATGTGATGCACTACTAAAGACCAGCAACAGAATATTAAGCATTTGAAATGAGCAAACAAAAGTTTCTTCTCACTAATTGGAATCAAAATGTATAAAAGAAAAGCAATCGAGAGAATACAGTGTGTGTCACGACGAGGGCCCATTAGAAGTATCTGGAAAAATTGTGGTAATTAAAATTTGAAAATTTGTGTACAAGTATTAGTCGATGCGCTCTATTCAATGAAAATATTTTCAACTTTTCTTTACTTCCGGTTATACCGGAAGTGGACAGCAACTTTGTTATTTTAAATGGGACACCGCATATATTATTATATTTTCGAAATGTACGCAAAATTTTAGAGTGCTTTTGTCTAAAAAAACTTTTTTCAAAAATGCATACTTTTTGAGTTACTAATTTTTTTTGAAAAATTTGACCGATGCAGACCCTTATAAATTATTTTTTTATGAGGATCCCTTTAAAGATATGGATACGGTTTCTGTAGGGTGGCCACTAGCAAGGTCAAAGGTATTTGAATATGTGTTAAAAAAACTTTTTATTTTATACAGGGTGTATACAAAACATGTGAAAAGTTGAACTTCAAAAATATCAAATTATTTCATTTTTTTAAATGGAACCACCCATTTTTTCTATTTTATTGAAATCAGCGATAAAAAATAAGAACAGTTCATGTTTACTTCCCTATACCTAAACCTAATAGGTTTGATGATATTAAAAACTTTACTTAAAACTTACTTTTCTGCCTTATTCTTAAATAATCCGTTTTTACAAGTTGGCCATGTAAATTGTTTGTAATTAATTGATTATTAATTTTGGTACTTGTGAGATATTACATAGCCAACTTGTAAAACAGAGTTATCTTCAAACTATTAGGTTTAGGTATAAGGAAGTAAACATGAACTTCCCTAATTTTTTATCGCTGATTTCAATAAAATAGAAAAAAATGGGTGGTTCCATTTAAAAAAATGAAATAATTTGGTATTTTTGAAGTTGAACTTTTCACATGTTTTGTATACACCCTGTATAAAATAGTTTTTAGTTTTTAATACAGTTTTTTAATACAGATTCAAATTGACCTTGCTAGTGGCCACCCTACAGAAACCATATCCATATCTTTAAAGGGATCCCCGTGAAAAATAATTTATAAGGGTCTGCATCGCGGTCAAATTTTTCAAAAAAAAATTTAGTAACTCAAAAAGTATGCATTTTTGAAAAAAGTTTTTTAGACAAAAGCACTCTAAAAGTTTGCGTACATTTCGAAAATATATTAATATATGGGGTGTCCCATTTAAAATAACAAAGTTGCTGTCCACTTCCGGTATAACCGGAAGTAAAGAAAAGTTGAAAATATTTTCATTGAATAGATCGCATCGACTAATACTTGTACACAAATTTTCAAATTTTAATTACAACTACTTTTCCAGATACTTCTAATGGGCCCTCGTCGTGACACACACTGTATATCTCAAAAAAAAAACACAATAAAATTGAAATATTAATGTGATGCACTACTAAAGACCAGCAACAGAATATTAAGCATTTGAAATGAGCAAACAAAAGTTTCTTCTCACTAATTGGAATCAAAATGTATATATAAAAGAAAAGCAATCGAGAGAATATAAACCGAGTGATCCCGGGTAGAAAAAACTAACCCTCTATCTCCTTATACTGATATCGCATCGGTTCGAGTAGCGTAAATTCCCGTCTATCGTAATATTTCACCGGATTTTCCGCGTGCACTCTCTTCTCGCCGGCGTTTTCCGCGAAATATCCATTTTCTTTGGGGAAGCGAAAACGGTTAAGTCCAACGCCGGAGGCTATCACAGCCTCCATCTGCATATCAACAAAGGCGATCATCTTGTCGGCGAACCTCCTCTCTAAGAATATGTTGCTTTTAATGCTTTTTACCGAGATGAAGGACGTAATAATGCGATATAGTTCGGCGAGATGGGTTTTCATTCTTCTCCTTACACATCGAACTGTTTTTTAATCAACGGCGGTTTTTATTACGCCGCGGATTTCTCGTTTTGATCATTGCGCTTTGTATGCACGCCAAATTGGAGTGGCTCTCGTCGAGATTTTTATTGACACTGCGAATTTATTTCGCGTCTTGAACTGCACAAAAACTTTCGAGCACTCCGGTCGAATTTACGCGCATTATCATATCCAAGTGGTGTTTCAGTTTCGCCCACCGAATGCAATTTCTACCGCCTTGTCATGTGGTGCATTAATATCGTTTGTTGCACTCGATACTATACAGAGTAACACGTTTCGGCGTAATGGAAACCAGCTAGATCTTGTATCGCTTATGCCATTTCTATTCCCGATATAAAAGTAGATACAAGTCTAGATAAAAAACTGTATACTTCATTGAAACAGAAGCTACTATACAGTGCATTTCTTTAATGTCCCTCCCCCCCTTTTATTTTTTGAACGGATCAACTTAGAAAATTGAAATTTGGGATAATGAAACTAATGCATGATTACTATATTTTGGAGTAAAATTGACAGATGAAAATTTCAAGATGGCGACTGGGCGCCATCTTGGGAAATAAATTTAAGGGGGGGTCTTGTGATACATCATTTTGAAGCTCCTGACAAATACTCTACAACCCTGGAATATAAAGTCAATATCTGCACCCATTTCAAAATGGCGGACATTTAATAATTACCTGAATACATCGACGTTTAACGTCATAATTTGAGGAAATAAGCTGAGTTCAGTTCAAAAAATGCTCGAAATGGTTACCTTGAACTTCTTGATATAAGAACAGCCTATCCGAACATTTTCGAACATAGTAACGTCGATATTTCTACAAATATCTGTAATTATTTCTCGTATATCCAATATTGAAGCAGCTTCAGTTTCGTACACTTTTTGCTTCAAATAGCCCCATCAAAAAAAAAGTCTAAAGGTGTCAAATCTGGCAAGCGGGCTGGCCATTCCGTAGGACCTCGACGACCAATCCAACGACCAGGGAAAATAGCATCCAAATAGTTCATTACTTGTCTGGAGTAATGTGGTGGTGCTTCATCTTCCAATGGACGAGAATTGGCCATTTTAGAGTTAGTTTACGTGGTACCTAACTACAATGAGAACTAAACAACCGAAAACTAAATGAAAATACTTTGAACACTAGGAAAATCGAAAATTAAAGAGAATATTTTGAACACTAGGAAAACCAAAAACTAAATGAGAATATTTTTACTAAACAATTAATGTTCGTTGTCGTACTTAAATTTTTTGGATTTTTTTAACCAAAAATAACCTGTCAAACCTTATCGGTTTGTTGGGATTGCTATTTGCCATAGAAAAACAAATATTTCTAGAAAAATTGATATTAATTTGTTTGTATTCAGATAATTATTAAATGTTCCGCCATTTTGAAATGGGTGCAGATATTGACTTTATATTCCAGGGTTGTACAGTATTTGTCAGGAGCTTCAAAATGATGTGTCACAAGACCCCCCTTTCCATTTAAATTTATTTCACAATATGGCGCCCAGTCGCCATCTTGAAATTTTCATCTGTCAATTTTACTCCAAAATATAGTAATCATGCATTAGTTTTTGAAGTTGATCCGTTCAAAAAATAAAAGGGACGGGGGCATTAACGAAATGCACTGTATAGTTGAATTCTCGGTTCATAGAAGTTTGTTTTACTGGTTAATGTGATACGCAGGACTGAAGGTGAAATGCGATAACATGAATTAACAACATTGCAGGATGAATACTAGACAAGAGAGTGCATTTAATATGTTACTGCAGCGCCGATAGTCACTCTGCGACTGATATCGTGTTCGTATTAGTGACTAGGCATCGTATTAAGATAAAGCGTTACCGATATATTTTGATCAATGAGCGTGAGTTATTTGGTGCGTTACTCAATTACCTCTAATAACATATAAAGACGAATGAATTGATAAATCTTGATGTATCTGCATGGATTAATTTATTTTCTACATACTTTAGAATAGTTGAGGAAATATTCTGTATAAGGTATGTGAATTTGAATGATAAGATACATGTACTCACTCTGCATGTGTCGCTTTAAATCAGCCGATATATCTTTTTTATTGTCCACGCAGACAATGCGCAGGTTTTAAGATAGTATTTTTTATGGCTGTTATATATCAAATATTCTCGGGGAAGTTATATTTTTTTGTCGGCAAAAAAAAGAATCTCACGCGAGTTTTGCATTAGCGGTTGGAGATACTTTCCATTTTTCACTATTTTGTTTAAGAATAAAAAGCTTGTCACAAACACACCTACTGAAAAAAAAGGTGGGCTTAATGCACATTATGTTTCCCGGGAAACATATATTTTTGTTATTTGTATATAAATATAAATTTACCTCCCTCGTATGGAGGTTTATTAATATCAACCGCAGAACGGAGATGTTCCGATACAAATCGCATTAAAAAATGCCGGAGAAAATGACAAAAACATCGCTTTCGAAAACCCATTTCGAGAGCATTTCGGAATTGATAAAACGCTCGCGCCGCTGCGAAAAATACACGGCAGACGGGCGGTGTCTTTATGTAACATATTCGGTTCGTAAACAGTTTCAATTTCCTCCAGACTTTTCCTCTTTTGATGAATTATAATAAGAAGAAAAGTCGGTGGAAATCGAAACCGCGAATGAATATCTCCGCGACGTTAGTCGGAGAGCCGAAAGTTTTCCCTCGCTCGAAATATTAATGTTTGATTAAAAAGAAGTTCGAAATCCAATTTCGGAATTTGGACTAGGCAAAGCGCAAAAGGTAGGGCGAACGCAGGACCGGATTTAATTCCCCAAATCTCCGAGGCTCGTCTCGCGGGGATATCCTGTGACAAAAATACGACTGACTTTCTTTCTGTATTTATTCGAGAATGCTCCTGCATTTGCATAATAAGGTATCGATTTTGCTTCAATGGGATTTACAACGTTGCATTTGTTGTTTGATAAGGGATGTAAGTTATACTCAAATAGGTTAAATAGATGTTTTATGTTGAATATAAACACGTCTCATTTTACATAAAAGTTTTTTTATTGTTATAGAATTTTTAGTGGTTAAAAATATTCAACAAAAATGGCTCGTAAAGGTAAATATTTGAGGAAATTTTTATGGCATAAACATTTATTCGATTGTACGGTGCAATTTAGCACATACCGTGGGAAATCTAGTGTAAAATGACAAAAACATTGGTTCGTGCCAGTTGGGATAGTAAAAATTACAAGAGCACGTAAAATTTTACGATTTTCTAAAGTTGAGTTAAAGCCTGCAATTACGAGCCATATCCATTTTCCGGTTTTATGGCTCCGATGCCTTATGCCCTTTTTCCTCATCAAATATTTACATTGGAATCTCTACTGCAGAATAAATAAATAAATAAACTACACCTAAACAATAAATCCTTCTATTTATACCTTTGGGGTTCGGTTAGTGTATTTTTCTAAAATCTCCCGTTCTACTCAGTACAACTTATTCTCACAAAAAAATAAATCGATAAAGTTGTTAATATTTATTGTATTAATTTCCTCGACTAGAAGTATACACCTCTCCGGAAAACAATCATAACTAAGAAATTCGATAATAAATCGGGGTGAAATAACATTAACCAATAAGACGTCAATCAAATTAACTTCATCAACGTTCATTACACCCGACCTTCGCCGAAAACCCATTTGAACTCTTCCTATTGTGGTCCACAGCCCAACACTTGGACGAATAAACCTCTCCAATTCATTTTCCAACCCTCCCACTCAACTTACAAACATTGCGCTAACGCCACCACTAAAACGCGCATTTTTAATTAACTTTTTTCAACAACATCCTCATCTGCATTTTCGATAACATAGCATCGGAAACTCCAGTATCGATGCTGAACCACAGTGCCTATAACCCTTCCTCCATCACCGTCACCTATCAGCACTCTTTGCGGTCGCGCAAATTGAATCTTAATTGAAATTAAGTATTCGATTAAAAGGGCTCAATTAAGGGCGGCCTCGTTGGATGCGACGAGGCCCGGCGACGTCGTTTCGCCGCCGTCGGCGCCCCGACGCCCCGCGATATCCGAGAGAGAGCAGCTAGTGTGTGGCTGCTAATTCAAAATCGATATCGCCGAATAAATACGATTACCAGGAAATGATCATTTATAGACGAGTCCCAGCTAGTCCACGGGAAATATTAATGTCGCCATTAGCTCGACAATTGGGCGTTATTGAGTCGTTATATTGTTGAAAGACGCCGCGCAATTCACTACTACTTTACACTATACAGGGCTTTTCACGGTAACCGTCCATTAGAAGTATCTCAATAATGAAAAGACTTAAAAATCTGAAATTTTGGTTATAGTATTTTTTGGATAATATGAATTGATCTAAAATATTTTCATTTTGATTACACTTCCGGTTATACCGGAAGTTGACACCAACTTCGTTATTTTATATGTAAAGTGCCATTTTTAACTTAATTTTTGAATTCTATGGCCTTTTTTAACTAGACTTTGATAATAACACCATATGCCAAACATGCACCATTTTTAAGATATTACAATTTTTTTGATATTTTTTGGAAAAACAGTCGAATGTATTTTCTATGATATCTCTGTTAATAATGCAGTTAGAAGCTTGAAATTGAGTATCGATGATGTCCAAACACACTTCTAAATGAAACTATACTCTATTTTCAGAATCCATGTACAGGGCGTTTAAAATTGTCTGACAAACTTGACCAAATTGAAGTGGCCAAAACTTTGTTATTTCAAATGGATCACCTTGTATTTTTTAACAGTGACTAATGCAGTTTTTTAAGCCCTTTCGATCCATATGGGTATTCCCTATACCCAAATCCAGTAGTTTTTGAAATAATCGAAGTCTTATTAAATAAGGTATGAATTTTCTTTTTTTTTGAGTTATCTAGTTGGCCACTTTAATTTGGCCATGTTTGTCAGACAATTTTAAACGCCCTGTACATGGATTCTGAAAATACAGTTTAGTTTCATTTAGTAGTATGTCTGGATATCATCGATACTCAATTTCAAGCTTCTAGCTGCATTATTAACAGAAATATCGCAGAAAATACATTCGACTGTTTTTCCAAAAAATATCAAAAAAATTGTAATATCTTAAAAATGGTGCATTTTTGGCATATGGTGTTATTATAAAAGTCTAGTTAAAAAAGGCCATAGAATTCAAAAATGAAGTTAAAAATGGCACTTTTCATATAAAATAACGAAGTTGGTGTCAACTTCCGGTATAACCGGAAGTGTAATCAAAATGAAAATATTTTAGATCAATTCAAATAATCCAAAAAATACTATAACCAAAATTTCAGATTTTTAAGTCTTTTCATTATTGAGATACTTCTAATGGACGGTTACCGTGAAAAGCCCTGTATTCATCTACACAATTGGAATTATTTGTGGAATAGTGTGGCTTTTCTTGATCGATTCGGGTACATTCTCGGTTTCTTATATAAGGAGGTTTAATGTAAAAAGCTGGCGGGAAATTAAGGTGACAGCGGTTCTCTCTAATATACGATCGCGTATTACTCGGGAAATACTTTGTAAAAATTTATGGACGAAGATATTAGTTGGTGAAGGAGTTTTTCGTATAATAACCGACCGATCGGGATTAGGGCGAGAAGTTTCTCGATTTGTGTTAACTTAAATCGCGCGTATTTCGACGGTTTTTTTTTACTGTAAGACGGATTAATTTAATCCGGCTTGTAAGCGATATGTTTTCTCCTCGTTTTCGTCTGAAATTTGCGAAAATTTCAACTCCCCAATCGAACCTAAACGCCCGACATCGCATCGAATCCATTTCGATCTCCTGTTGCTCTTAAGAAATCTTTTAATTATTTCCTTCCTCTCGAGACGGCATATTTCTCTTTCCAACGCACCAGAACCGTAACCGATCATTCTTCATTTACTTTCAACTCTTAAAGTTTATTCAAATGAAAAATTTATTTTACTACCGCGATAAAAATGATAATTTTGCGACCAATAGAAACTGCTTCGGTATATCTTTTTTTTCGGCATCCACGTCTGTTTAATTATTCAACGTTTCATTCCGGTCCTGACGAAGGTTTCAATCCCCACATACAAAATCGATTGTTCGAGATAATGAGAACCTAAATTTCCTCGAAACTTAATTATTAATAGGCTATCAATTCCATCTTATATAAGCAGGATTTCGTTTCGAGTTTTATACTATAACAGAACTGGTATAATGAAATAACGAATGAGATTTTTCCCAATTCCTCCGGCGAAATGTCTTTTTTTATTCCGAGATATCCCGACATTTTGATAAGACACCGTTTATTGGTATTGAGGCGACTTTGAAATGAATACAATACACTAAAAGAAGTGGGATTAAATTTGAAACCAGGACAGTCTTGATTTCAATAGAAATAGAATTCACTATATCTTCACAAATAATAATTTATACAGTGTTAGAAAATTTTTCGCGCATAGTAGGGAAATCAATGTTAAATTCTTAGCCGGCTGAAATCCAGTCTACCAGTATACATTTCAATAGAACGTCGCGATAAATTCTAATAAATTTAATTGTTCTACTGGACTTCACACCACGCTTTGGTTTGGTTAGATTAAAAATCAAATAATTTCGACGGTTTCGACACTTCGACAGTATCAAAACGGGTTCGGATGGGTGAATGTCGAGTCGATTAAAAAGAAATGAGAATATTTAAACGATAATTTATTGAAAAAATATCACTAATATTAAAATAGAATTATGTAGATATGTCTTTTTGCCACAATGGCTTGAAAAAGAAAGTAAATTCTAAGAAAATAATAAAAAAGAAACTCCAAAAATAAACTTAAAGATTATTTTAAAACAGAAAATAAAAGAACTCTAAAAAATAGTCTACCGCTTTCTGCTAAACTATAGGCAAACCTGTCATACAGATGTCATCTCATATTACTGAGCTGAGGTGTAATTCTAGCTGAAAATTGAATTATTTTTTCCCTTATTTCAACAAGATTTGTTGCTGTTTCAAAACTGTACCTACCGATACACACATTTTTTGAAACATCCCCAAAAAACCTATTAAATGTAGTTTCTAAATAATTTTGTACCTCATACCTAACACAAATAACTTTGTACCTCTACAAATCGCGGCGTGCGGTCCAGTAGAACAATTAAATTTATTAGAATTTATCGCGACGTTCTATTGAAATGTACACTGGTAGACTGGATTTCAGCCGGCTAAGAATTTAACATTGATTTCCCTATTATGCGCGAAAAATTTTCTAACACTGTATATAGGTAGTTACGCAAAGATTGAGAAATAATACTGTTTAATAACCGGGAAATTCCCTGGGTAGAGCTTTCCCGTTTAAGCAGCCACTATTAATAAAATATTGGTTTATTTGCGCTCCTCCAAAGTTTCCCCACAGCTTACTAACGCGAATTTATCGAATTCAACAAACTGTAAATAATTAGATATCTACAATATGATTACTATGCAAACACCGATTCGCATCAAAAGCGAGATAATCCTCGACCAGTTTTAATCAACATTTCATCGTCCAAAAGTCTTTTCGCAAAATGAAAATTCTCCTCGTATGATCGTAAATAAGGTCTAACACCTGCCTAGTCCTCGAACCAATTACCTAGAGTACATTGTACTCTACTTTTCGCCTCCCATTCAGCCACGATTTAATTTCATATCTCCGCCAGGAAACTATGCGTCTCCGGAATCGGCGGAGGATTTCTTAATACGATCGCGTTCTGCAACGCACGCGAAGAAGTCGGGCAACCTAACGAGATTAGAGGCGGTAACGGCGCTGTAATTTCGACATTTCAATGGTGTAAGGCTGCCGCTTCAGACGCTTCAAAGGCTGCAAATTCGGTTGTAATGCGATGGAAAATTGATTCACTCACTTATATGAGATGTGTGAGACGGTTTTTGATGCAGGTTTTTTACTATACAGGGTGTTTCATTGAGAAAGGGCAATATTTTAACCCTATGTAGAGGTAAGCCAGGAGATTACAAAAAAACCCTTATACTATGGGTCTTACGCCCTTTATAACCGAGTTACAGGGTGTTTTTTGAATTTGGCCCATTTCTTTCGACACCTATAACTTTTGAATCACTCGGTATATTTTTTTGATATTTGGTATAGATATTCTATACCTTTAGGACAATTTATTGCCACATTAAAAAATTACAAAATCCAGGTCCGGATTTAGAAAAATTATTAAAATTTGATCGACCCTAAAACAACTAGGGTGTTGTACATCATATTTTTAAAAATTGAATTTCAAATTTAGAAAGTACATATAAAACTGAATGTATTCATCAACTTTTTATTTTCCCGCATGCCGTTTTTCTACCAAAATTTAAACGTTTAAATGTACAATATGAGATTTTTGGTCCATGTAAAATGTAATTGAAGGGATTTTAATTATTTTTTCTCTAATAAAACCAGATTTACTTAACACATTCATGGAAATTCCTGAAATAGACCTATTGAACTTGAATTAACATTCACATAAACCAATAAAAATTACAATTACAGATCCGCACTTAATAAAATTAAAATGATTTCAATTCATTTAATAATTAATCATTGATTAATCAATTTTTACATTTCTACATGAGAAAATTCAAAACTTAACTATGTTATTTATTAGCTTCTTTGCATAAGATACTATCTAAAAGTACTCCTTTCCACACCACCAAAAATAGAACACATTTTCCTAGTAAGCATTTTAAAAGAATTAAAAAACAATCCCAATGTTCTTAGAAGATTTATTTGCAACTTGATTAGCAGAGCTAGATTATGTATCAAACAAAATTGAGAACATTTTGAGCAATTGTTAAAATAACTTTTTGTCCGGTGTTTTTTGTTGTTAGTTTGTTAGTTATTATTTTTTGTTATTTATAATTAGTATTAAATTAGTAGATATTAATTATTTGGTTATAAAACCAAATTTCTTCGTTTGTTTTTAGAGTTGTTTTTTGTTAATTTTATTGTTTATTTTCCATATTTTTTATTCATTGTTCCATTTTTCCAGTTCGTGTGGATTAGGCCTATTGGGGATACCACATTAAAAAACGCGCCTTGTGTTCTACCTCTTGGTAGTGTGGAAGTGTGGAAAAGAAAACTTATTCTAGTATCTTTTTTGAAAAATCTAGTAAATAACTTAGTTAAGTTTTGAATTTTCTCATGTAAAAATTGATTAATCAATGATTAATTATTAAATGAATGTGGCAATAAATTGTCCTAAAGGTATAGAATATCTATGCCAAATATCAAAAAAATATACTGAGTGATTCAAAAGTTATAGGTGTCGAAAGAAATGGGTCAAATTCAAAAAACACCCTGTAACTCGGTTATAAAGGGCGTAAGACCCATAGTATAAGGGTTTTTTGTAATGCCCTGGGTGACCTCTACATAGGGTTAAAATATTGCCCTTTCCCAATGAAACATTCTGTATACACCGGAGTAAAGGTTTTTTTTTAATATTAAGAGTGATGGTAATTGGAGTTATTAGCGAAAAGGTTTAAATGAAATTAGGTGAAGATGGTGTATAGGAAGTCTAAGAAGAAATTGAAGAATCGTAGAAGCCCGATATGAATAGAATCGAACAAATTGGATTTTTAGCAGACAATTAAAATCATTATTCACGGAAAGTTTCGTGCCCGTTTTGGATTTCTTTGCGCCGGAGCGCAAATTAAAGAAACTCCATTTCAATTTATCGCGAACACAATTTCCGATTTCTTCGCCTGCGGGGCCCGTTCGCTCACTTTTCCCCATTAATAATCGCGCCGGAATCAAAACCGAAGCGGCCGTCTTGCGCGCAATTATTTAAATTTACTTTAAAATGCACTTCGTTTAAAATTCGCGCGGCGAGCCAACGCGAAAAGGGGGCCTTGTATGATGTCTTTCGGGCCGAGTCTGCAGTCGACATGTTGCCAAATTATCGTACGTGCCGGGGAAATCTTTTCCACCGGCGAATTTATGTTTCTCTTTATTTCCGCCCGAGCTATGCGAGTTCCTCGCGGGAAAAACGCCGCGAAGGAGGTTTATCGGTAAGGACGCCGGCGGAGGGCATTATGAATTTTATTTTTAGGAGAGCTTCTGCAATCGATTGCGACAGGACCGCAAATCTTCTGCGACCTTTCGCATTTCAGGGAAACTTAAAACGTCGGAAAGTATCGGTACAAGATTTTTCTTACAATATTTCTATATTGGGGTTGTTCGACCCCTTGGAGTTATTCGGGGATGAGGTAACTTGGTACACACCAAGACAATACATGAGGCTATACCTCTTGAAAATTTCACGTCTCTACCTTAACTGTAGCCAATTTTACAGTGCTTCAAAAAAGCGAGTCGATTTTGGTCTTTTGGTAAATTCTTACAATATTTCTGCATCGGGGTTGTTCGACCCCTTGGAGTTATTCGGGGATAAGGTTACTTGGTACACACCAAGACAATTTATGAGGCTATACCTCTTGAAAATTTCACGTCTCTAGCTTGACTGTAGCCAATTTTACAGTGCTTCAAAAAAGCGAGTCGATTTTGGTCTTTTGGTAAATTCTTAAAATATTTCTGCATTGGGGTTGTTCGACCCCTTGGAGTTATTCGGGGATGAGGTAACTTGGTACAGACCAAGACAATACATGAGGCTATAACTGTTGAAAATTTCACGTATCTAGCTTGACTGTAGCTAATTTTACAGTGCTTCAAAAAAGCGAGTCGGTTTTAGTCTTTTGGCAAATTCTTACAATATTTCTGCATTGGGGTTGTTCGACCACTTGGAGTTATTCGGGGTTGAGGTAGCTTGGTACATACCAAGACAATTTATGAGGCTATAACTGTTGAAAATTTCACGTCTCTAGCTTGACTGTAGCCAATTTTACAGTGCTTTAAAAAAGCAATCGATTTTGGTCTTTTGGTAAATTCTTACAATATTTCTGCATCGGGGTTGTTCGACCCCTTGGAGTTATTCGGGGATAAGGTTACTTGGTACAGACCAAGACAATTTATGAGGCTATACCTCTTGAAAATTTCACGTCTCTAGCTTGACTGTAGCCAATTTTACAGTGCTTCAAAAAAGCGAGTCGATTTTGGTCTTTTGGTAAATTCTTAAAATATTTCTGCATTGGGGTTGTTCGACCCCTTGGAGTTATTCGGGGATGAGGTAACTTGGTACAGACCAAGACAATACATGAGGCTATACCTGTTGAAAATTTCACGTCTCTAGCTTGACTGTAGCCAATTTTACAGTGCTTCAAAAAAGCGAGTCGATTTTGGTCTTTTGGTAAATTCTTACAATATTTCTGCATTGAGGTTGTTCGACCACTTGGAGTTATTCGGGGATGAGGTAACTTGGTACAGACCAAGACAATACATGAGGCTATAACTGTTGAAAATTTCACGTATCTAGCTTGACTGTAGCTAATTTTACAGTGCTTCAAAAAAGCGAGTCGGTTTTAGTCTTTTGGCAAATTCTTACAATATTTCTGCATTGGGGTTGTTCGACCACTTGGAGTTATTCGGGGTTGAGGTAGCTTGGTACATACCAAGACAATTTATGAGGCTATAACTGTTAAAAATTTCACGTCTCTACCTTGACTGTAGCCAATTTTACAGTGCTTCAAAAAAGCGAGTCGATTTTGGTCTTTTGGTAAATTCTTACAATATTTCTGCGTTGGGGTTGTTCGACCCCTTGGAGTTATTCGGGGATGAGGTAACTTGGTACACACCAAGACAATACATGAGGCTATACCTGTTGAAAATTTCACGTCTATAGCTTGTCTGTAGCCAATTTTACAGTGCTTCAAAAAAGCAAGTCGATTTTGGTCTTTTGGTAAATTCTTACAATATTTCTGCATTGGGGTTGTTCGACCCCTTGGAGTTTAACGGGGATGAGGTAACTTGGTACATACCAAGACAATTTATTAGGCTATACCTGTTGAAAATTTCACGTCTCTAGCTTGACTGTAGCCAATTTTACAGTGCTTCAAAAAAGCGAGTCGATTTTGGTCTTTTGGTAAATTCTTAAAATATTTCTGCATTGGGGTTGTTCGACCCCTTGGAGTTATTCGGGGATGAGGTAACTTGGTACAGACCAAGACAATACATGAGGCTATACCTGTTGAAAATTTCACGTCTCTAGCTTGACTGTAGCCAATTTTACAGTGCTTCAAAAAAGCGAGTCGATTTTGGTCTTTTGGTAAATTCTTACAATATTTCTGCATTGGGGTTGTTCGACCACTTGGAGTTATTCGGGGATGAGGTAACTTGGTACATACCAAGACAATACATGAGGCTATAACTGTTGAAAATTTTACGTATCTAGCTTGACTGTAGCTAATTTTACAGTGCTTCAAAAAAGCGAGTCGGTTTTAGTCTTTTGGCAAATTCTTACAATATTTCTGCATTGGGGTTGTTCGACCACTTGGAGTTATTCGGGGATGAGGTAACTTGGTACAGACCAAGACAATACATGAGGCTATAACTGTTGAAAATTTCACGTATCTAGCTTGACTGTAGCTAATTTTACAGTGCTTCAAAAAAGCGAGTCGATTTTGGTCTTTTGGCAAATTCTTACAATATTTCTGCATTGGGGTTGTTCGACCCCTTGGAGTTTAACGGGGATGAGGTAACTTGGTACATACCAAGACAATACATGAGGCTATACCTGTTGAAAATTTCACGTCTCTAGCTTGACTGTAGCCAATTTTACAGTGCTTCAAAAAAGCGAGTCGATTTTGGTCTTTTGGTAAATTCTTAAAATATTTCTGCATTGGGGTTGTTCGACCCCTTGGAGTTATTCGGGGATGAGGTAACTTGGTACATACCAAGACAATACATGAGGCTATACCTGTTGAAAATTTCACGTCTCTAGCTTGACTGTAGCCAATTTTACAGTGCTTCAAAAAAGCGAGTCGATTTTGGTCTTTTGGCAAATTCTTACAATATTTCTGCATTGGGGTTGTTCGACCACTTGGAGTTATTCGGGGATGAGGTAACTTGGTACAGACCAAGACAATACATGAGGCTATAACTGTTGAAAATTTCACGTATCTACAGGGCCGTATTAAGGTCTTTTGGCGCCTTAGGCCAACTAAATATTGGCGCCTATTAGAGACTTTCATTTTTATGCAACGTATATTTCACATAAAGAATTGGGGATCAGTCAGTAATAGCAATACCCCTAAATACGGGAGTTAAAGTTAAATTTCAGGGGTTACAATTTCGGGAGTTAAAAAAAACACTTATAAATTTATTATACATTATACATATAATGTATACCTATAAAATAATACCTATAATAGGTTCAAGTAAAAAACTTTCTTTGGGAAAATTATAAATCACAAAATACCTAGATATAAGATATATATTATAAAAACAGAAAATAACGTTAGTATAACGTTAAAATGGTGAAAAATTTGAAATAAATAAAAGTAACATAATAAAACAAAATAAATATTCTAAAACATAAATTAACAACTTCTATTCTACAGGAAATAGGTACATTACTTCCTCTTTAGGAACAAAATTTGAAATAAATAAAAGTAACATAATAAAACAAAATAAATATTCTAAAACATAAATTAACATTAGGTACTGCCTCTTTAGGAACAAAATTTGAAATAAATAAAAGGAGCATAATGAAACAAAATAACTTAACCTTTCTGTTAAAAATGTTTCTTTCGGCATTTGTGACTGGAAAAAGTATTAATTATATTGTCAAAAGAAGTTTCTTTTACGAGCTCTGACTCTATACTTAAAATTGCCAAGTCCCCGATTTTCGATTCACCCAAATTACTCCGCAAATAATTTTTAATTCGTCTAAGTACCGAAAATGATCTTTCCCCAGTGCAATTTGTTACTGGAATACATATATAAATACGTAACATCACGTCCATATTTGAAAACGTGCAAGTTAAGTTTTTGCTACGTATTATTTGAAGCCAGGTCAGAATTTTTTGACCGTCAGTAGGAGGAAGATTTAATGTTTTTATAAAATATTTAAATTGGACACATTCATTGCCGAAGTCTACGTCTAAATCCTTACTATATATTTTTTGGAGTTTACTGCAACTCTCTTTAATTGATCTATCGTCACTTTCCAGTAAGTTTGTTAGAAACCCAAAATTTTCACTTAGTTCATTATACGCATCTTTTCGTTTCTTTAATTCTGAGATCAATGTATCAATGACTGTGAAAAACATATTAATTTTAATTCTTTCCCTCCCTTCCAAAACTATTTCTCCTGCACGCGTTTCCCCTGGCATTAGTTTTCTTCTCTTAGATCGTTTATTTATTGCTCCGTAATGATCGCAACTTGAAATAATTTTGCCATTTGTCTCATACATATTATAGCATTCATCATTCCTCATGTTTGCTATAAAACTTATTAAAGATTCATAAAGCTGGACAGCTGTTAATATGTCCATATCCGCTTTTTGTAGTTGTACATTCGTTTTATGAATCTGGACTAATATATCTTTCCAAAAAGAAGCCATAATACCTGTTTCTAAGGTAGCCATTTTCTGCAATATACCGCTCGCTTCAGCTTTAGTTTTAGGCGTCTGTGTCAAATCACCAATGAGAAGTTCTAATGTTTCCTTCAAAGCATCATACCCATTATGAAAAGCTGTGCAAGCATCAACCCTTGCAGACCATCTGGTTGTCGATAGCTTTTTAGGTACTAGTGGCTGTGCAGTTTTGCATTTTTCAAAACATTTTTTCATAACTTCCCACCTATAAGTAGAACCAGAAAAGAACGTGTATATCTCATCAACTAGAGAAAAAAAATCCGCGGCTAGAGGACAACATTCTGCTGCACAAATGCCAACTAGATTTAAGGAATGGGCTGCACACGGTACATATTTAGCAAGACTGTTTTTGTCTTTTATTCTAGCTTGTAATCCGGAATACTGTCCTGACATATTTGTAGCGTTATCGTAGGATTGTCCACGACAATCTCCCAATTCTAATGACATTTGTTTTATATAATCTAAAATAGCTAACTCCATGCTCGCAGCCTTATGTCCTACTTTGCTAATAAATGTGATAAATCGTTCAATAGGTGCACCATTTTCAAGAACGTATCTTAAGACAATAGTAAGTTGATCTGAATGTGAGATGTCAGGTGTTGAATCTACAATTATTGAGTAATACTTGGTTCTTAAAATTTCAGATGTAATTTGTTCCCTCACCCCTAAAGCCATAATCTTAATAAATTCATCGCAAATTGTTGGTGATAAATAAGACACGTTCCCCCTTCCTTTATTACCTTTTTTTTCAATGTGATTTTTTAAAAATGGGTCAAATTCTGCAATTAACTCTAAAGCCCCCAAATAATTACCATTATTTGCAACTCCAAACAATTCGGTACTTCCTCTAAATGCCAAACCTTTTGAAGACAAATATTTTATGACTGCCACAACACGTTTTAATATGTTAACCCAGTATTCTTTTTCGAGCAGGTATTGTTTATGAACCTCCGTGTCTATTTTTCCCAATACATTTGATCTTATGAGGTACGTTTGGGCACATTGACAATGTTCAGGAGATGTCTCATGAGCAGCTATTCTACAGATGTTTTTCCAGTCACTAAACCCGGTTACAAAAGGGTTATTTTCTTTAAAGTTAAATAGTTTGCAAAATAAACAGTACACATTTCCAGTTTGTTGCGAATATAAAAGCCACTCCCGACGTATCAGTTCACCATTATGCAGTTTCCTAAAGAATATGCCTCTTGAAGCATAACGGTTTCGATTTCCACATATTCTTTTAGATTTATCAAAATCAAATTTGATTAAATCCTGTTTTAGTGGATTTTTGATGAAGTAATCTATAAAATTTTTATTTATACTCCAAAGAGCCGGATCATCGAATTTAATTGTCACTTCCAATTCGGCTGACTGTTCTGTGACTGGCGTATTTTCTTTTCCGGGCTCACTGGAAGTACTTGGTAAAGGTAAAAATACACTTTCAATAAGTGTAGTTTTAGTGTTAGCAGATTCAGGAGCAGGAGTGTTTAAGATATTAATATTTTCGCCTAGGCCTAGAAAAAAATAATATCTACTGTCTATACTGTAGATACTTAAGTATTTAGAGAAAGCAAAGAGAAGGGATGCGCAGGATGGTGCCAAAAAATGGACCAAAAAAGAAAAAAGCTTACCTGTGCCTGTACCTATAACACTTTCGCCACTAGAAGTTGACGGGATTGGGATTTGTTCTGTTGTAATTGTAATATCTTTAGTTTGTGGCAGAAAAAATGAATGCACTTTGGGCACTTTTGTAAGTAATTGGTCCAACTTCTTTTTCTTCTCATTTTCAATTTTTTTTCTGTCCCATCCGCTAAGTTTTTTCTTTCCTTTTTCGCTCATTTTGTACTCAATTTTCACACAGTTCACTCACTTCAGTCTTCAGTGTTGCCACATTGCTACACACTACACCGGGAGACCAGAAGAGCGAGATTTAATGGCAGTGGAGAGTGGGCGAACATAACAAGAACTACCTCGTCCGGTGTAGCAGTGGCAACAGATACCCGAACCGCCGAACCCGAGCCGAATCGCTCGTTAAAAAGGCGGCCTTGTCGATTATTCAACACGTGCGCCAAGAAACCGCGGCTAGCTTATTTTTCCTTTTGTCATTAAAAAATTACTATTATCCCGAAAAATATTTTTTTGTCAATTGCTCGGCCTCGGCGCCTATTTGGTCCGTGGCGCCTTAGGCCATGGCCTATTTGGCCTAGTGGTTAATACGGTCCTGCGTATCTAGCTTGACTGTAGCTAATTTTACAGTGCTTCAAAAAAGCGAGTCGGTTTTAGTCTTTTGGTAAATTCTTACAATATTTCTGCATTGGGGTTGTTCGACCACTTGGAGTTATTCGGGGATGAGGTAACTTGGTACAGACCAAGACAATACATGAGGCTATAACTGTTGAAAATTTCACGTATCTAGCTTGACTGTAGCTAATTTTACAGTGCTTCAAAAAAGCGAGTCGATTTTGGTCTTTTGG
This sequence comes from Phyllotreta striolata, assembly GCA_918026865.1. Taxonomy (NCBI): domain Eukaryota; kingdom Metazoa; phylum Arthropoda; class Insecta; order Coleoptera; family Chrysomelidae; genus Phyllotreta; species Phyllotreta striolata. Next base: position 1,163,555 of record OU900099.1, read on the forward strand.
TAAATTCTTACAATATTTCTGCATTGGGGTTGTTCGACCCCTTGGAGTTATTCGGGGATGAGGTAACTTGCTACAGACCAAGACAATACACGAGGCTATACCTGTTGAAAATTTCACGTTTATAGCTTGACTGTAGCCAATTTTACAGTGCTTCAAAAAGCGAGTCTTTCGGTGAGGATTTATCGATTGGTTTGGATTAAAAATCGGTGGGAAACGATTAAAGTTTATAATAAACGTAATCGATAAAAGTGCATTTCGCCGGCAAACATATTGAAAACGACGGTTGTAAAATGGCGGAATGTCGTAAAATTGGAATATTGGTTTCGAATTGATAGCGATCCACCAATATGGATAATAAAGCGGGATTTAGGAATAATGTAACGAACAGATGCATTTTTCATGAATCGCTTACTTTATCAGTAAGTTCCGTATACGGATTTTATTTTATAAGCATGTACATGTGCATATTGTTTTATAAAATACTATTTTTATTCCAATATGTTTGTTTCTGTAACTATCACTAAGGTTACTCCAATTAACTTTCTAATTGCTACAAAAATAATCTTATCTATTAAGCATAAATTAGTAGAAGCATTTTTTACTCAAAACTGTCTTTCCTTACATCACTATTATTAGGTATAGGTGAGCAAAAAAAAATCCGTCATATTTCGCAGTTGAAAACGTATAACAAAATAAACCTCATCTTTACTGTTCTCATATCACGAATTCGACGTAATCAAATTCCGAAATAACAAGCTCTCTCCTCCATGCGATATTGCTTATTGAAACAACAAATACCTTTTTCCAGAATTTTACATCGAACCGTGAAATAGGGTATGAAACGAGATCGAAATTACGTTTTCGTTTATACATTGTGTGTCGCGACGCCCATTAGATACGAATTGTATCTCGAGGAAAGATCCCCGTCATATTACAGTCGAGCATCGTCTTCCGGCAATTTCATTAGAGGAATTCCCCGAAAATCCGAAATCAATCGAACGGCGGGTCGGTGACTGGTCGTCCGACCGTCCGGCTCCGTAAAAAGTTTCCCGAGTTAATTGAGCCACCCAGCTCGTTACGCCCGAGGTTTAAGAGAGCGCCATTTTGCCGGATTGCTTTCCCGCGCAAAACTAAAAGTAATCAGCGAAAAATGCACACGAACTCTTCGTCTTAATGTCCGAGGTGCGTGACGTTGTAGCACAAACAGCCACAGTGGCACAGTCGCATTTTATACCATTTGTAATTAAACTGTAATTGGATAACGAGAGGTTTTTGTATACTATAATTTCGTGCGGTTTTTAACAATAATGATGAATTAACGTAACGTTATATGCGCGTTTAATGTGCGATAAAAGGCAGTTTATCGTTTGAAATACGAGCTCTCTACGGCAATGGCGGGAGACACACGAAAGAGGATGACAAAAATTCAAGGGAAAAGTAATGAACACAGAAGAAACTCCTCAACTTGACTCTTCCAGACTTCATAACGTTTTTATTTTAGTTATCCTTATGGCCTTTTTGGCCTTCTATCCTCCGGGGTAAGTTTACGAGTTATTGTTATTTCTTTGTTTTGAAAGAATTCCGGTTCCCGGATTCCTGACTGGCGGAATATCATCCGTCGGAATTCGGCGAAAAGGAGATTTTCATTTAAATAAATACCGCAATTTGTCAGGTGAATCCGTGATAACTCCGATTTCGCATGAAATATTCCCCGTGGCGTTCCATTTGTTATTAAATTCAAAGAGAGATTAATTAATTTTATTTGTTTACGCTGACTTGTTTCTGGTTTTTAAACATCTTTTTGTACTGTGTATAGATGAATCCCCCCCGTTTAATGCCGATATTTGCTCGTCTGCTTAAAATGTAAATTCGCGAAGCTTATTGATTGCCCCGGGATTAAATCCGGTGTATCTACCTTGTAAAAAAATAAATAAATCTATCGAACTGCTTACAATTCGGTGTCGGTATTATCTCGTATACACCGTTTCGGAGAGATTTTGGCGCTAAAAAATAAATCCTAAAAGGTTTTTATCCCATTCGCAGCGCCTATACGGCGAGTAGATTTTTTGCGAAAACGAAAAAACGTCGGGAATAAATTTGAATATTTTTCTAATTAAAAAATTGCTATCCGCAAATCGTCGGATATGCATCGAGGAAGAGGGGTTGCGATTTTCTGCACGTGATATGATTCAATAGAAAATTTCCAGGCGATGGGAAAAGTCAAAAGCTAACGGGAACTTCTCGCTGAGATTATGTCAATTTAGTGGATTCCGGTAGATTTGCTAGTTCGCTTCAAGTTGCCCTTTATAGAATCCTGACAGGCGATACAATAGGAAAATCGAATTGAAATTTTTAATGGACGAATAATTGCGAAAAATTCCCGACGATTATGAAGTTGTATTGTAGGTAGAGGAATCTATTAACAGCGTAATAATGCCCGGCGATAAATCATAAAGATTTTCTTTTATTTAATGGAAAGCGAAAAATGTAATTTTGACCACCTCCGACATTCATCACGGGCTCCGCAAAATAAAAAAAACAACACGTTTTTAAAACCGGGAGCCGGATGTGACGAGGGAAACAGCGCGATTAATTTTGTCTTTGCTTCCGGAATCCAGATTTCCGGGTTTATGTATATGAAAGAAAAAAACAGTACAAGAAATAAACCAAAAAGTTGGATTGGAATTGAGATTGAAACTGGCGAGCTGAAGAAAGAAAAGCAATTATACGAAATAATTGAGATGGACGAGGTTTTGGCTTTTTGTTGCCCGTCTGGACCACCCGATGCTTTACACTGACAGAACAAAATCTCTCTTTCCTCCGCGCACGTAGGTATATAAATTTGTCCTTTTCATAAAAAGGAAATCGACTTTTCCGCAACTGTACCTAACTCCTTCCGAGCCGGATCGTCGAGATGCAAATTCGCCGGATATCTTTTGATCAAATAAAACCAATCATAAAACCAAATTTATTACAATCGAAATAAAAAGGCCGTAAAAATAAAAAGTTCAAAAATGCAAAAATCGGAAAAATATCCGAACAATAAAACATTCGAACGGAATCGCTCTCGAATTTCGCAAGAATCCATTGGGGGAACGAACGAAGCAGTTAAAAACATATAAATCTCTTAAAGAGAGAGAATATTATAAAACAATCGTCGGCTCGAAAAAATCTCGAAAACTTCGTCGCGCACAAAAAGAAGATAATTATAAGTTTATCAGAAGATGAAACAACTAAATAATTTACCAAGAAACTTCCTAGTTTTCAATACTTGTATCGTTTCCATTCAATAACATAAAATTTAAAAGTCCCACTCGACGAACACAGGAGTTTATTACGAAACTACAATATTACCTGATTCAATTTACTCGAACATTTGCATTCGAGCATTTGATTTCAGAAAGCGCGCCCCGTTTATATTTCAGCTCTCGCAGAAAGCGAATGAAAAACCGACGCTGGGAAAACCATAGTTTACAAAACGTCTCACTTCCTTTGCTGGTGTTTTCTCGCCATAGATGGTGCTAATGAACCTTATCAGTTGATTTATACGGGTCCTTTTGCTCGGGCATGGTTAGAAAATTAACAGATACAACACCCGCTCGGCTTGTTTGTTTATTGCTAAATAATGGTGTATCTGAATCACGTAATGTTAGGGAAATTGGAACTCGACGCCCGTTAGAAATAGAGCTCTATTAAAACCAGATAAATTATACCTTTATTTGGTAATTAATCACTAATTAAAGTACCCCCTAATTTTAATATATTTATTAGAATCGATGGTAATATACTTACGGTTGCTTTTATTATTCATATTTATAAATACGTTGTAATAAAGGAATCGTTAGATTCAGTGATGTAAAAATTACTTTATAATATGTAATTAATTACAATTACAATTACTTTTGTGCAATTTGTAATTAATTGCAATTACAATTACAAAATTTGCGAATGTAATTACAATAACAATTAAAGTTACAATTACAATTACAATTACACTCACAATTACTTTGCTTTGGTGTCAGTTTTAAATAATTATTTAGGGATTTGCAATCGGAATTAAACTTTCCACGTATTGAAAATATTAAATAAGTACTTTTGTGTCCAATGTAATTGAAATGTAATTGTAAAATGTAATTGTAATTGTAACGAAAGGAGTAATTGAATTACAAATGAATTACAATTGAAGAGCTTGTAATTAATTACCGCCTCAATTACAATAAAAGTAATTCAATTACTTGTAATTAATTACTAATAACACTGGTTAGATTATTCAATATATGGAGAAGATGTAAGAATTGTTAGATGCGTATATAGTTATAGCGAACTATTATAATTTCAGAGAGCTATTAATTACTTTAAAATTCGATTAACAGGAGGAACTCTTAATTACCCATTCAACATTACTTTGCGCCTCTGCCAGCATCCACTATTTAGCGAATTCCTCCGACAATTAATAATTCCTCATAAACTTAAACAAAACATTTTCAAATTACCCCCAACTGAATCGAACTTGAAGTTCGGCGAATGTTGAAGGGGGTCGAATTACCCTTTAAGTTTTACAGATAAATAGGACCCTCAGCCCTTTTAATGTCCCCGAAAAGAATGTCCTTAAGTGGAGTTTATCGTGTTGAACTTTATCTTCATTTGCTTGTTCTCTAACACACACACACACGGTCGGATTGTTTCGCTTTTTTTAACTATTATAAAACTTTCTATGCACTACTGTTTGTTCAAATTTAATAAAGGAGATGTTTAATTGAATTTTGCATTGCGTAAAGTGGATTTATTTCGGCGTTTCTGATAGGCGAGGGATGGAATTAAATTTTTTTGCGAAGCCTCGCCACTGGTCCCGACCCTTATTTGTTCTCTACTCTTTTCCTTTATATATTTAGTTTGGACATTTCGGGGAAATCCGTGCGAGATCCAAAAAGGCTTTGGCTAAATATAATTTGAGACTTTCGTCGCAGTTGCCGCATTTGTGTGTTTGGCGTATTTGTGCCCGAGTATGTGCGTATTTGTGTTCCAGTTCTTTATTTGTTAGCTGGGATTTCGGCGTGTTTGTCTTTGCGCTCGAGGCCTCTTCGCATTTATTTAAAGCGCGGTTCATTTTAAAACGGGAATCGGAATAATGACGGAAGAATGCGAGTCGCCGTAAAAGCTTATTCCGGCATCCTACGAGCAATTAGAAAATGTAAAATTCTAATTGCACGAATATGACAGAGTTCGGAGTTAAATAACGAATGCGACACGATTAATTCGAGCTTTGTATGGTTAAAACTATATTTCTGCGCTGGATAATGTAATGCATTTAATCCACAAATAACTGTGCTATAGAAATACATTATAACTTCATCAATATGCAACTTTCGGGCATGTAAATGCGTTGATTTGGTTTCGTTTTGTCACGCCAAACAACCAACTTTGGCGTTGTTCTCGTTAGAGAAACCTCCACTTAGCAAATAACGAGCGCATAGAAATTTGTCGCTCAAACTCGCTCTTTTTTACGGAAATACACAACAAATGAATTTCCCGATTGTCCAATAAATAGGAAACAATTCGCTCCTATCCATCTGATGCTGGATCAGTAATTGCAGAATACAGTCGCTCGATGTTCAATTCTAATTACGAGTTGCCCGGAATTCTAACTGGAAAGACGCGGAACCTACTTCGAATGCCGGACGAATTTTTCACTTGAAAAAATTTTAATTAAATTCTCATTATAAAGGAATTACTAATTTTTAACTATTAGTAGGCTGTACGATATATTTATCGTAAAATATAGGCGATATTAGAGACATTTTCTTTAAGAATACAATTTATTGTAGATAGATACTTCGTAAATTTATAGTACTAAAGTACGATAATAAAACATTGGGAATTATAGCTCTACCGGCGTGGAGTATTCCCCCTCTTGTAACAAACTTTATGTAAATGCTTGTTTATTGGAAGAGACAAAATTTAGTTAATTTTTTTGTAGGCGTTCGATACGATGCGATGCTGGAAAAACCCTCACTACTTGGGGGGATTTATTTTTAGCTGTTTGGGAGATTTATATTTAAAAGGCCGGTTCAATTTAACTAGCCATGTAATCGATACAGTAGAAATTTTAATTGGACGCAGTCGACTTTATTTTGCGACAATAAATTTCTCCGAAAAAACGCGAACGTTACGTTTTCATTCGCGATTTCGAAAGGCAGGCAAACAATCACTTGACTCGCGTGCGAATAATGAAATTTGATTTATTCCGAAGTTGAATCTTGTTAACGGATATCCGTTAGTTCATTATGTCGAATTTGCTAATACGCCGGCACTTTGGGCTCTTTTAAACCGTCAGCGAGCTTGATTTTAGTCAACATATTTGATGAATGAACAGTCCGTTTGGAATTCTATTTATCAACAATTCTAGTGCAGAGGATTTTTTCGATCATCGCACATTAATAAAGGTTTTTTTTTACCAGTGCTATTAGGAATGTTCGGTGCAAATTGCATTCGATATTACGAGTTTACCATCAGCGATTCGGATGAATGCAAAATTAAACGATATTTACGACTTCTAATCATATTCGGATCTTTCTTTTTACTGCCGATGATATAGTAAAAGTTTTACGAGGGATTTATTGTATGTTTTCAAAGCGATCTATCTGTAATTTCATCAGTCGATCCCAACGACGTAAAACTCCAATCCCGTCCGAATCAATCTCCGATGATAATTAACTATGTAATTAAATTAAAATCGCAATTACGGATAAAATTATTAACAGTAAAAACGATTCGACCGCGGCTTTGTTTACGTTATTCCGTTTTGTAATTTCACAATTCACTTAATTTTTCGAAAATTCCCGTAATTAGCGTTCGCGTTCGTTACTGCGCGATTCTCTACCGTTCGAAATCAAAATTTTATTATTATTATACAAGCATCCGTGAGCACTGTTTGCCTTCGCTGAATAACCAATTACACTGTCGAGTTTCGTTGCTGCTGAGTAACACTGGAACGTTTTATTTGGCTTCCGATTCCTCTCTTATAAAGCTTTCTATTCTGCATTCCCGCAACGCTCCCTAATTAAATAACGCAAACACACATAATAAAACAAAACAAACCTACGAATACAATGCGTTTTTAAGCCGAATGTAACGGAATTCAACGTAGCTAAACAGCCAAATCTCGGCAGGTCCCCTTCTAGGCTAATGTTCCGTTAAGGAAAGAATATAATAGGCTTTGTGTTTGCTACACGCATCGCACTACATTCAACGAATAGTTGCGGTTTACCGGCGTTGTGTCGCTCCTGTATGGAAGGATTAAGACATTACCGAAGCCTCGAGGATGGAGCGAACGGCGTAAAACGGATGAAGATGTGTATAATGTATATGTATGGAAATAATTTAGACTAATAAGTTGAGACGCGAACCGGTGCTTCGGAAGCTTAACTAGCAAATGGAATTTATATTTTGAACATTTGTACTATTCGATGTTTTATCGCATGTTGATAAAGTTGTATACAAATGCGCATTCTACTGCACGGTAGAAATTAAATCAATCAGTACGTAAAAGCCTTTTTTAAATGCGAACAACGTTGGATGAATCCGAATCATGTTGTTCGATGAAAAAAATTGGCAGTTGAACCAGTCCTCTCATAATTTCTATAGCTATTTGCATCCCATTGTTTGTCAGTGCATATTTTTGCATGAGGATATCCTTTATTTTTTTGCTACCGATAATCCGTCCTTTTGTGCTCGGTATATTCCATATAACCTACAGGGTAGTTTCTACAATCTTAAAAGGCTACTTCGAGCTTTATATTTAATCCATCAAACGACTAAATTGATTAATAAATCGTTCGCATTCCGATGGAATAAGTCTATAGATTTATTATTCATGAATAACAACTCCCAGCCAATTTAAGCCTCACATTTTGCAGTCGATTCGAATCGCCCTCTAGTTATTTGAATTTTCATTGGAAGATCAAAGAACGTTTTGCACAGCGACACTGACAGTGCAAAGGCAAAACATAAAATACAGGAATCCGCGAAAACCGAACAAGCAAACACCCATTCTCTATTTGAACACGGAGAGAACAGATTTTTACATTCGCCTCGTTTTAAGTTTTCCGCATTTTGTTTGTGTTCGATATCGGGAATTTTGTACAGTGTGTCCCCCGAATCGGGTATCAAAGAGGCCTCTAATAAAGAGCATTGCTTGGTGTCCAATTAAAAAATTTTGTTTGTAGATTCATTATTTTTAATGAAATATACTGCTCCACAAAAGTTAAGGAAGTTCACAAATATTGAGATTAATTTAAAAGTTACAATTTTTTTGATCGCAAAATTTAGTATGAGTTGTAGAGGAAGGGGCAAAAACTCCACTCCAGATATGAGAGAAAACATTTAATTTCGCATATTTGAAAATTTGGTGATCATAAAGTCTGTAACTTTTAAAATAATCGCAAAATTTGAGAACTTCTTTAACTTTTGTGGAGCAGTTTATTTGGACGTATTAAGAGGGTTATTAAAACAATTGTAATATTCATCAAAAACACCAAAACTTTAGGTGATAAATATGCGAACTATTACCTGTACTATTTCATGTATATTATATATTATTTCCCGCCGAAAAAATCCACCTAACGACGCGGTAAATTACATTAAAAAAACTTGTTTTCCCTCTGCGAAGAAAGCTTCCTATTACTCCCCGTTTTTACGACGGACGATCCATTTTTTCCGCCGAAACTCCTCGTTTTCCTCCTTATTATTATCCTTATTCATCTTCCCCAATCTCATATTCAGTTAAATCGATGCCCGCCATCGCATAACTAACTCCAAATCGAGTACGTTGAAAGTTTATCTACTAACACATAACTCAATAATCCGGAGCCCAACAACCTTATATATACAGGACGTCCCGCCAGGCGAATTGCCTGTACTCGAAGAACCATCGATTTTTCACAGATCGTATTAACAACCGGATTAGCGACCTTTGATAGTAACGTTATTATGGAGTATAGAAGGGTGTATGAAATTACTGTTATAAATAGTGGACGATTTAAACGGAGGTAATAAATTTTTTGGTGCGATCCCGTATAATCCCTATGGCGCTTATCGCGACCTCAAAACTTAACCTCACCTTTTTCTGCTGCTACAGCCGCCCCCGTTGACTTCTTCCCCCCTCTATATACATGAACTCTCCTAAAATTCTCTGGGCGTAAGCGATATATTGAACACATCAGTGCGTGATCAATCACTTCGTGCTTAAACAGCGTCGCCTAGTTTTCTATTTTCCCGTTCTATGTATATTTTCCCGATGTTCGATTCGATTTGTATAACTCCAAAAAGTTTGTTCGCCATGCAAATACGCTTATAGCTCTAGTTGTTGTATTCTGTTGTGTAGAGGGAGTTTGATTGAAAATGTATAGGTTTGTGGATTAGGGGGATAAAAGATTTATGGACGGACGCCACTGGTGTGATGATTTTGCGGTCGGTGGTTTCGCAAAGAGCATTCGAAGCAACGAGGGAAAGCAATAGCGGATGTCCGACATGTTATTCGATGCCTCTCGGAGAAGATGATAAAATTCCCTTTTTCCACCGGCTAATTATAACCCGACAAAGCCGCGGTCGAAACGGATATAAGGAAAAAGTTTTTCATCCCTTCGCTAAGCCCCGCAACATCGGCGAGGATTTAATATCGTCGGGGGTTTCGCTCGCGTGACTGTACTCGACAATCGAAATTAAAAATGTGTGTTTGTTATTGAAAGTAATTTCCGATTTATTCTAAACGTAATTCCGGTCGGTATTTACAAACGGAATAAAAGTGCGTGCAATGATCGCTGTATTCAATAAATGTTATTTATTAATTTCTATTTCCGCGAAATTATATCGGCTAAATGAGTTTTCTGGATTTGATGCAATAATTTCACGAGCGGAATATTGTGTATTACATTTATTCCTATTCCATTGAAAACGAGAACCGAACATACACATTAAATGAGCTCCAGTAATTTTTCTATCGTTATTTATTCGACAAATGCTCGTTTCGCACCGAAAATATTGGATAATAAAACTTTAAACCTTTCGCGCCTGGAGGCCAAACAACGCTCATTCCATTATTAATCGTCAATTTGCAAATTTATTTCGCAATTCGAATGTATTCTCGCACAAACCATCGATACCAAGCAACTTACATTTAACATCTACGAACAATAAATCAATCGCGGTAAACAAAATTTCGATAAGAAAACTACATCGACCGAAACCCCGGACTAGACGCCGACGAAGATCGATCAGATACCGCGAAGACAGTCGTTTATCAAAGAAATTCCGACGGAAATTCGCGGAAGCAGGACGATATCTCGAAGGGTACAGTGGCTGCGCAGCCCCCAATATCACATATTCATAGCCAACTAGCGGCAGAAGGTAAAATATTTACTCTGGTGAGCGATTTCGCATTCATCGGCTCCCGAAAACTTTCGCCCAACCGGCGCTATCCAGGACCGGCTTCCTCCAATAACCCACATAAAAAAGATCGAAGATCCTCGTTGATGGTTCTCTATATTTTCCAGAAAATTTTAGCTTGTTCTAGGAAGATTTGAAAGCGGAAATTTCAGAACTGCAATAACTAATGTTTCTCGAGCATAATTCTACATTATAATACTACAAAGAAGATATCACTCATGGGTTAAACACCAGAAACGTTGCTCAGAATAATGTTACACTGCAAAATCCTAGGCATACTGCATGTCAGAATCACATTTACTGTCTGGGTCCAAAGGTTTATAATGTTTTGCCAAATAAATTCCGAGTATTACCATATAATAAATGCAAAAAACAAATTACACAATGGCTAAAACAAACGAATCGGCGCTATCCAAGACCGGCTTCCTCCAATAACCCACATAAAAAAGATCGAAGATCCTCGTTGATGGTTCTCTATATTTTCCAGAAAATTTTAGCTTGTTCTAGGAAGATTTTAAAGTGGAAATTTCAGAACTGCAATAACTAATGTTTCTCGAGCATAATTCGGTCCTGCTGCGCTGCTTTCCCGACTTTCCTCCTTTTCGGCTTATTCATGGAACTGTTTACACGAATTACAAGACGAAACTCCACCGGTTGTTGATGTTTTTCATAGCCCTCATTCTGGCCCTATTAATCGCTTCTAATCCCGCAGCAGAATTGCACCGATATCAACAGATAGGTGCATCGAAATAAACAGCATCGGACCAATTCCGTCGCATCGACTCGCAGCAAAGTGGGTTCCGTCCGGTCGTAATTAACAGTTTAACAATTTGAAAGTCAATTAAGTCCGTACGAAGGCCAGGCCAGTTTGCTTCGATGCAGTAGAAACACATCTAAAGCCCAGGTCCGATAGTGCTGCAGCGTTCTGCAAACAAACCGGGCGATCTTTGATTCGATTACGGACAGTAAAGTCGACACCGCTTTGAAATCTGACATAATTAGAATTGCAAACTGGACGCTGTACAGGCCGGAATGCTAATAATGGCCCGGCGTCCATGACCGGCATTTTCGGCTTACACCTATAATGCAAGAAATTGCTGTGTTAATGATGGAGATACTGTGGGAAGTGAATAGAGCTCGGTGATGCTGTTGCTATACCGGAGTGGTTGCTGTTTTAGTATACATGAAGGGTTCAAATTAACGCGAAGAAACTGAGTTTACCTTTTAACAAATCATCTCAATAGACGATTCGGGTTAAGATCGCAGCGCCATGGTGGTGACAGCTGAAAGCTAGCTAAGTACCATTAAACTGTTGTTTACGTTTGTGGTGTATAATAAAATCGGTCTTTTTTTAGATATTTTTTAAGTAAAATTGGTATTTTTATAGCAGATTTCGATTATTAAGGACATTTATAACATTATTAGCGCCTTGTAGATAGTTAATAGTGTCAGGTGAGCGACAAAATAAATTGTAGAAACGATAACCCCTTTTAAAAAATACTTTTTATTTTTAGAAACAAAGCTAAACAAATTAAAAATTAAATATTGCAAATACATTTAGTAATGCTTCTGCTGCTTCTTGGTTCTCAAAATCTATATTAAATAATAAATTTCCTCCTGTTGATCCTCAATATTTATATCCATTGGTTCACAGGTTAGACCACTTTTGTTGGGCACTTTTCTCGTTTTTTTCTCTGAATATGGTCCTGGGGATGTATCACTTAACCCTTGAGGCAGATTCTGGGACGGCACAGCAAATGATTTTAATGTTCTACGTTTTATTTTAACTAAAAAGAAAATAATGGAATAAAATGGATTTGAATCATAATACACTTACCTTTCTGTAAAATATCACTTTCGAGAAAATGTAATGAGCACACTTTCATCGTATTTGATACATTTTTTCCGATTTTTAATGTTCATATCCACAACAATTTTCTATCAATTAGTTCCAAGTAAATCCAGGCTTAGTTTCCACAAAAACCTTCGATTTTCCTGCTTTCGGGAAAAGATGAAAACTTAAATTAGGATTTCGCTTGATCCAGGATGAACACTGGGGAACGCAGCAATATTGGTTCATTTTAAAAATCTCCAACAAACACGAAAACTTAAAAAACACAACTGAACTAGTATGTTTTGTCATAAACAACAACAAATACAATAGCCTCTCAATGGCTCTTAGCTCGGTTCTTACACTATCCGCCAGAGGGCGTATCGCTTAGCACGAATCACAGAACATACATAAACGAATCACGAATCATCTCAATAACCAGCGTAAAAATGTCATCGTTCTAATCTGTTTTATGGTTGGAAAATGTTGGAGCTCTCCGCTCGGCAATTCGTAATAAGTTTATACGCAAACGTTTTGCGGTAAATAAACCATAAATTCGAACTAATCCGATTGTTGTTTCGCATTGTTGCAGGCCGATGACAAATTCTCATTGAATTTAGCGCGCAATACCGACGATAAATCCATAAAATCGGCCGGTCATTTCCGCGGTTTCGTTAGTTTCGATTCGAAAAACGCCGGCCGGAAAATAAATCGGCTTTCGCAGAAGAAACCGAGCGTCAAACGTTCGAGCCGCGATAAATTTTCTTTGATTTAGATTTAGACGAATGGCCCGACGCGGTCATAATAACTTTCGGGCATAATGGAATCGAATTGCGCCTTAAAAAACCCGACTCGCCCGGTGACTAATGTTCTGTTAGCATAGCTACTTTAAACGATCCGCTTATTCGAACCGGCGACTTTGGATTCTCGGGAATTTTTGCTCTAAAATAGACCGGGAATCGTCTGATTAATATGGAATAAACTCCCGTGTTTGAGCGACGTTTTTAGACGTCGTATTCCAGCTCGCAATTAATCCAACGCAAATTGCTTCCATAAAAACAATTACACGGGTGATATATTAGAGGAAAACAAGAGAGGTAACTATGTATATTATAGGTGACAAGCGGGAGAACAGAGACAACGTAATTGATCACGGTTGAGGGCTCTTTAAATGAGGTGATAATGTTTACAATATTCGTATCACCTGCGACAGCGAGTCAGGAATCAATTCGACGAATCCTATACACACCCGACGAAGTTAATTTAATCCGGGGATTTAATAAGATAGAAATTAGTATGTATAACAACGTTACGTGTTGTGAGTTTTTTTACGTTCTAATTCGTGCCCTTTGATTCGAATTTTCTCCGTTTAATCTCCGGCTCAAATAATTAAAACGCGTCCACCCTATGAGGCGAAACTCCTGCTAAACCAACAAACAATTAAGCACTGAAACTGTTGATAGATGCTTTTGTTACAAGGACAATCCGGCCAGGACTCACTTGATTTATTTATAAATCCTTAAAGGATCTCTCCTAAATACAAGGAGTCCCAAATATATTTATTAAGGTAGACTGGGGCAAATCGGTTGTAAAATTTGAATAGTTCAAATTAAATCTTAAAATGTGGCTTTATTTTTTTCTCTTATTAGAAATGCTGATACCACATTATATTCACAACTTCCTAAACTAAAGAATCGAGGTATTAAAAAGTTTTTTTAAAAAGGAAGAAAACGATTTTACATATTTTTTTAAATGTTGACAATATGTTACATTTATTCCGTACCATGGGGTAAATGTAACAAACGGTTCTAAAGTGCAATACAATTATATAGAAAAACATATGGGGCAATTGTAAAAAAACTATTTGGTTCCTCTAAAATTTGATATGCTGTTTATTTATTTATTTCAAAAAATAACAGAGCTACAAAATAATGAAGAAATAATAAGAAACAAACCCTGTCTAATGCACAAAAGAACTATAAAAATAATAAAAACATTAACATAATAGGTAAAAATATTACATTTACCCCATTTTTACATTTGCCCCAGTCTACCTTATACCTTTTACTAAAAGATTATTATGGTAATTAATTATTAGTGTAGTACTTGTTTATTAATTATTTTAGGGTAATTAGTTACTATTTAATGAGTTGAAAAATAATTAGGAGGTATAGTTCATTAGTTAATAATAATACAAGTACTGTTTATTCTTAATTACTTCTAAATATATTGCACTATTTATAATTTTTTTTTTGCTTGGTTCCGGAATCCGTGAATGCTGTAATAGAACGAGTTTTCGCGCTTGGGACACAGTGTATCAGGCTAAGATTCTCGATATAAGCCGGATTAATAATATTTGCAATTCAAATTGTTATCTAAATGGATATACCTTGTGCATAATTAAAATGGCTTTATTTGTAGCGAGCGGGGTGCCAACTTAACGGCGCAAAGACAGAACGGGGCCGCCCGAAAGCAACAATTTACATCCTAACGTCCTTGGATAATGGGTGATATATATTTTATAATCCGGGAGAAAACTGCGCGTTTCTGGTTTATTTTTTAATAACGCCTACACGCTGCTTGATTGAGGAGTTTTAAAATTTAGCTTAATTGTTCATTCGAGTTTTCTACATAGTAAAACTCCCAGGAGGTTATAGGATTGAGCTCGAGGCAGGGAGGTATTTTTTTAGGGTATGTTAATATTATACAGTTTTAAACCTATTAAAATAAGGTTCATCTCCTGTGCTATATCTGAAAGTTCCCCAGAGTCATGAAGCACAAATAATTTTGGATATTTTGCGATACTGTAAAGAGTTGAGGTAACCAGCAAAAGGCCCTTTTATAAAGCGATATGGCGTCTTGTTGCAAGTGATTTTTTTTCGCTGCTAAGCCAATTTGGGTCTCCTTTAGCGCCCGTAGAGCCGTAAAATCGACCTGCACGTCCGAAAGGGCGATTCGATTACGACGGGCGGGTGGAAAAAAGAAGGTCGACGGCACCGCGAGTAATTTATACATTCATTCGCGTGCACATATTCATGAAGAATACATATTTCAAAAGATAAAGAGTCGCGCCCGACTGAAAAACATGCCGCTATAAATGCAAATTTCCCGCGAGCCCCGTACATGTATAGGTATAGGCCGTGTTTACGTTAATCTAGCAATGACGCCCGGGTTTGTTGTTAGCCTAAATCAGACTTGCCAACTGGGAGGTTTTGAATAATTCATCAAAAATCTTTAAAATCCCCCACTGTAATAGTGCGGACTAAAATCTTCAATGTAAACATAAATGTGATGACAATAAAAGTATTAGGCAGACCGCTCATGGAGCAACTGTTTTAAAATAAAAATTGTAAACCAGTTGATCTTGCAACTATTTTGCAACATCGGCAATGTATAGTAAGGCCCAACGCTAACTTAAGCAATTGTTTTGTAATAAAAATTGTAAACCAGTTGATCTTGCAACTATTTTACAACATCGGCAATGTATAGTAAGGCCCAACGCTCACTTAAGCAACTGTTTTGAAATAAAAATTGTAAACCAGTTGATCTTGCAACTATTTTGCAACATCGGCAATGTATAGTAAGGCCCAACGCTCACTTAAGCAGCTGTTTTGAAATAAAAATTGTAAACCAGTTGATCTTGCAACTATTTTGCAACATCGGCAATGTATAGTAAGGCCCACCGATCACTTAAGCAACTGTTTTGAAATAAAAATTGTAAACCAGTTGATCTTGCAACTATTTTGCAACATCGGCAATGTATAGTAAGGCCCACCGATCACTTAAGCAACTGTTTTGAAATAAAAATTGTAAACCAGTTGATCTTGCAACTATTTTGCAACATCGGCAATGTATAGTAAGGCCCAACGCTCACTTAAGCAGCTGTTTTGAAATAAAAATTGTAAACCAGTTGATCTTGCAACTATTTTGCAACATCGGCAATGTATAGTAAGGCCCACCGCTCACTTAAGCAACTGTTTTGAAATAAAAATTGTAAACCAGTTGATATTGCAACTATTTTGCAACATCGGCAATGTATAGTAAGGCCCAACGTTCACTTAAGCAGCTGTTTTGAAATAAAAATTGTAAACCAGTTGATCTTGCAACTATTTTGCAACATCGGCAATGTATAGTAAGGCCCACCGATCACTTAAGCAACTGTTTTGAAATAAAAATTGTAAACCAGTTGATCTTGCAACTATTTTGCAACATCGGCAATGTATAGTAAGGCCCAACGTTCACTTAAGCAACTGTTTTGAAATAAAAATATTGTAAACCAGTTGATCTTGCAACTATTTCGCAACATCGGCAATGTATAGTAAGGCCCAACGCTCACTTAAGCAACTGTTTTGAAATAAAAATTGTAAACCAGTTGATCTTGCAACTATTTTGCAACATCGGCAATGTATAGTAAGGCCCAATAACGCTCACTTAAGCAACTGTTTTGAAATAAAAATTGTAAACCAGTTGATATTGCAACTATTTTGCAACATCGGCAATGTATAGTAAGGCCCAATAACGCTCACTTAAGCAACTGTTTTGAAATAAAAATTGTAAACCAGTTGATATTGCAACTATTTTGCAACATCGGCAATGTATAGTAAGGCCCAACGCTCACTTAAGCAACTGCTTTGAAATAAAAATTGTAAACCAGTTGATCTTGCAACTATTTTGCAACATCGGCAATGTATAGTAAGGCCCAATAACGCTCACTTAAGCAACTGTTTTGAAATAAAAATTGTAAACCAGTTGATATTGCAACTATTTTGCAACCTCGGCAATGTATAGTAAGGCCCAACGCTCACTTAAGCAACTGTTTTGAAATAAAAATTGTAAACCAGTTGATCTTGCAACTATTTTGCAACATCGGCAATGTATAGTAAGCCCAACGTTCACTTAAGCAACTGTTTTAAAATAAAAATTGTAAACCAGTTGATCTTGCAACTATTTTGCAACCTCGGCAATGTATAGTAAGGCCCAACGCTCACTTAAGCAACTGTTTTAAAATAAAAATTGTAAACCAGTTGATCTTGCAACTATTTTGCAACATCGGCAATGTATAGTAAGGTCCAACGCTCACTTAAGCAACTGTTTTGAAATCAAAATATTGTAAACCAGTTGATCTTGCAACTATTTCGCAACCTCGGCAATGTATAGTAAGGCCCACCGCTCACTTAAGCAACTGTTTTGAAATAAAAATTGTAAACCAGTTGATCTTGCAACTATTTTGCAACCTCGGAAATGTACAGTAGTGTGGAACCGCACACAAGTCGATTCAAATGAAACTAGTTTCCAATGAGTCATATACCAGTTGTACCCGACCATTTCCCGCGGTCGCAGTCGTTTTGCAGTTTCAAGTTGCTTTAAATTCTTGCCAATTTCTGGTGTGATTCATTCGACATTCGATAAATTACTATGGCAATTGATTGAAACTATTTTATAATAGTCGCATCCGTGTGCGTACAGAAGTTTAATATTAGTTGTAAACTGGTTACAGACTAAACTAGATTGAAATCTTTTATTTCAAAACAGTCGCTCCGTGATATCGCCTTATCTACAAATTTAGAAGATTATTAGAGAATCATGAATGTTTATGGGGAATTTCTGAAACATTTCATATCGCGACATCACGACCACACGAAAGTGAATAGATATAGAGGAGTTCAGGGATAGAGATAATAGCGATAAACATTTCGAATTAAAGAGATTGGTGGAAGGGAATAAATTGAAAAGGTTAAAATCTAAATATAAACGTAAAGATCCGACCCTCGTGCGCGTTAACGTATTGATATTGGGGACGCATCGTGACAGCTAAAAAATGTCCTCGACGTGTGACTCCTATTACGCCCTCTGATGGATATATCAACTGGTTGTTGGAACAAAACGAAAAACGTTCCTGGGGGTAATAAAAGCCCGCCCTTCTGACAGTCGACTTGATGAATTCGCCGCGCGTTAAACTTACAAAGGTGTATCAAACAAAAGGAATAAAAATTTCCCCTTGATATATTCGCGTGCTTTTTAGACTGACTGAATTTTATGTATTAGGGTAAATTCGATACAAAGGGCGGTTTGTTTCGCTTTTTTGATTTGCCGCGGAAAGAAACGCTGTAAAAGGAAAATCGGTTTTCCTTCTGGCTTCTGGCATAGGAGGAATATTTTATGCATCTGCTGGCCGCGAAATTGAAATAGAGCCGTGTTTACAATTTTTACTGCCCCTGCAATAAATAATATCTAAATGTTAGACGTTTTAAAACGTGTTTTTGAACTTCGTCGTCAAGCCGGCCGGGCATTTTTCTTCGTAAATTCCGTCCCGCAAAATGAAAAATATCCTCGACGGCGAACGAAAAATCGGACAAAGGTGTAATTACATGACTTTTTTTCCGCGGAGACTGTACCATTCGTGCATGAAAAATGGCAGGGGAAACGCTCGGAACAGGCTAATTACGCAGACCAACGATCCTTTTAGCTGCATAACCATTCCGCCGGATAAGATGCATTCCGCGTTTAGTGAATTATGTTATATTTTTGCGCTATCCGCCATTCCATTCCACTTAATCCAACCGAACATTTCGGTAAAATATCATCGAAATACTCACTCGAACAATACATTATAATACCTCCATAATTGAAATATCTCGATTAGTTCCACTTACGTAATTACCATCGAGGCACTACACAGAGAGGTATATGATGCGAATTCTATTATAAATAATATTTCCACAATCCGCCGTTGTTAATAAAGGATATTCAAATGTAAATCGATTTGCATTATATTAAATTCTCCATTCCGTTTGACATTATTATCTTATACGGCTGCTTCATGATTGGTGAAAATATTTGAATTCCATACGAACTGCATCTAGCCGAAATGAACCAGCCCAGCAACTCTCACACAAAGCCTTCGTAAATATCTATTAATAAATTATCGAGTTCGATCCTCGATGCATTGAATTCGATGCGAAGTTGTTTGATTTAAAACGATGTAAACAGAGAAGAAAATTTTGTTGTATCGACTCCAATCGTGTAGAATCGCGGGAATGAATGTTAATTCATTTTTTGCGTGGCATTTAATTGAATAAATGATTTATTTCCGGATATGTCACGGGACTTAACAAGACCATTGCGGTTAAAACTTCATGCGATAATCGAGCTTCGGGTCCGGTTTAATCCCGCAATCGATATTTACCGATTATAACGCCTCTCAAAGCAAATTACAACTGACAATTAAATTCTGCATTGAAAAATCGCCGTTTAAACGCAACTGCTACGAAGTTTTGATTTAATCAGAAAAATTCCGGTCGGGATGGATTTATTGAGCTAAATAAATACATTAATTTCGTCTAGTACATTATGTGGCGGAGAAATCCCGCGCGCGCTGTTTAAACGCAATTAACCAGGAAAATAAATCTTTAATAGCACGTCGGAGGAACATTACGGGATTCCCGTACAGCGTTTTGATAATAACTAATAATAACTAATAATAATTAGCGTCGTCAGGTGGCGTGGCGAATGCGACTCCGACTCGCGTTACGACTTTAGTTCGGTTTTTACTTCCCTCCTATAATTCGACGATTTTCTCGGGAAACTTTTCACAACGGACTCGAATCCGAACTCGGACCAACATCTATTTTAACGTCGATATTACGTTCGATAAAAAGTATCAGCTTTTTCGCGATTGTCAATAAAAGTTTTCACCGATGCGGACGGGTCGAGATTTCGGTCGGACGTTCTCCCCGGCTCAATGGAAGCTGATTTCCTATTTTTCGGAATTGATTTCGGTGACTTTTGTCGTTTGTCGGAGATGTCGAGACGTCTTTATGCCCCGTCGTTTTATTAGCAGATCCGTGGAAAAGTCAAAAAGTGGCGGTCGAAGGATCGCCACGTCGTTTCCCCCGCATAAAAGAATTATTACAGATAAAAACCGATCGAATTGGAGGAAATTAAAAACGTCCATTATTACATCTTCCACCTTTTACTATTTTTATTCGCTATTTACTTCGACTTTTATTGGTAAATGTATTAATAGCACAAACGATTTTTTTTTTGGCGAGTATGACAGACATCTAAAGAAATAAAAAATGCCTCGTATGGGCGACGAAACGCCGCCTATAATATAAGAGATAAGCCGTGGAGCCGGAGCAGCAGACGTTTAGAGTTTAGAGGCACCTTTTCCATTTCCAGCAGATGCCCTTCCATAAAGCGATGTACCGGCGATTGTTGTCGGCAATTCGGTCGGACGGAATCGCTCAATGGATGGTCTGCAAATGAAATTTCGATTTTTTTTTGGCGACGCTGCGGAAAAAGTCTAGACGTTTGTCGATCTGGATCTGGATACGGCGGGATTGATGGCGCGGGTGGCTTCGGGTAAATTCGAAATTTCGTCCTAATAGATGCGATATTTCGTCCACAAGGCGGTGTTCGCCAATGCACGGGTCTTTTTCTTATACAAAGTATATAGAAATATATCCCGGAAGACCGGCGATGCGATAAGGTAAAAGGCAAAGCGATCCTGAAAGTATGCGATTTTTGAATTTCAGAGAAACATCGTCATTTCGTTCCTTTTCGGGCATAATTTTGTATATATTTTTTCGCAGGTATTTGAATTTTAAAGTGAAGTTGAAAAACTTCCAATATCGGATATTTTTGTTTTGTTTTCCGGATATCAAAGAGCCTTTGCAGGACTTTAATGGAAAAATCCTATTATACTCGAACGAGACACGGCAATAAAAGGCATACCTATCGCGGATGATTCAAATTATTAAAAATTCGATATCTAACGGAATAATTCCAAAAAACGGGAGTAAAGTTAATTACGATCGGCACGAGTGCGTCGGTTTCACCCTTTTTAATAGGCGCTTTATTGAACCAAACAAGTACTAACGATAAAACGAATAAAATCCCGAATTTCCCTAATTTTACAAACACCCCTAATACATCCAGGTATAACTCATAATGTTGCCCATCACTTATATTCAGCAAAGGGAAGTTGTAACTTATAACGCACCTGTCAGATTACATTCAAATAAATCTGAATGAACAACTTTTGACGTGCGCCCCATCGCAGTATTAATGAGAAAACTTATACTAATAAATAACAAAGTTTTTAAATTAATTTGGATTTTTAACTCCAACCCCTCGATGTATCTCGAGAAAGTTTCATTCGAGACAGATCTCATATAGTTCTCATCCCGTTAGCAACTATTTAGTTTCCGAAACTTCCGGCTCGTTTTCTCGGTTAAGTTTTATATCCGATTCTTGCGATTATTTTGCGTATTGTATCAACAGCAACAATGAATTTCATGAACTAAATATTGGTGGGAATCGGGGATTGGAAAGGGCGATGGGAGAGCCAGAATCAGTCAATTAAAAACCATTGTCGTCCTAATGATATCTCGAGAAATTTTCATTCGAGACAGATCTCATATAGTTCTCATCCCGTTAGCAACTATTTAGTTTCCGAAACTTCCGGCTCGTTTTCTCGGTTAAGTTTTATATCCGATTCTTGCGATTATTTTGCATATTTTATCAACAGCAACAATGAATTTCATGGACTAAATATTGGTGGGAATCGGGGATTGGAAAGGGCGATGGGAGAGCCAGAATCAGTCAATTAAAAACCATTGTCGTCCTAATGATATGGTCGGAACTATTGTGAATTTGCGGTTCCGAATCGCCGATCACCGGACCCGTGTTGTAGCTGACGCTGCACGTCAGGATCATCGATTTCGTTATATCCAGTCCACATCCGAATTTTCCAGTTATTCCGGCGACGCCCGCGGGGAATCCGGCTCCTTTCCAGCCACCTCCAACGCACCAATCGCTTGAATTAATGATGAAAATCGGCGAAAAAATTAACCGGGTTTTGTTAACTTTCTCCTTACTAAATCGCGGAAATTCCCGCCTCCCACAATGCGTTGCAAAAGTAATTCCAATTTTCTGCAGTTGTTTGATTTTCTTGTCACGCTCTTCCCGACGCTGTGAACACAAAACGAAAAGAAAAATCACCACACTCTATCCATTAAAAGGTGACAAGCAAACAAATAAATCATATTTAGTCGATGCCGGTTCGGAAAAGGGAGCTCTCTTCGTCGGGATTAAAAGGTTCTTGATGCAACGATATATCTAATGGATTTTTTCTGGCCGAGGCTCGAATGAGAGATTGTACTTTATATCACGCCGCTTTTATATAATTTATTAGTTGTTTCTTTACAATGCTCCGGCAATCGATGGGAAGCATCGGAAGTGCGTTTAAGTACACCCTTCGAAATAGAATTTCCCAATCGCACTTCAGAAACTGAATTTTCACAACGACGAAAATCGTTCTCCAGTTGGTATACCTTGTACTCCCTGTGGGGTGGCGCAATTTCACACATTCAATACCGCTCGATTCGATTTAGGTATTTATCAAGGTTGAAAGAAGAAAAAGTCATTTTCCTTTTCGGCGTCGATTTTCTCACGTTTAGCGGCAATTCCAGCCGCCTGGCGTGAATCCCCTCCGCATAAAGCGAAACAATCTCGCAATTGCCCTTCGCATAGCATCGAAATTATCTAGCCGGGCACAAAGCGGAATGCGGAAGAAACCTGTCGAATCTCCGAGAAATCCCTCATCGGACCGGGAAGCCCGTCCTTTGTGCCATCCAGGCTCAATTAATTCGTCTTTATTCAGAGCGAAGCGTTCCCACAGGGACAATAAGATAGGAACAGTCCTCGGCGCTCTGCGGAATCATCGCCTCCTCCTCGCGCTCTCTTCACCCGTGCTTTAGCCATTTATAACGGCCATATTGTGTATATCATTTACCCTAAGTACCCGAATTAACTGCCGCATGAAGTTTACATTTGAGTGCCATATGATATAACTAGTAGGTAGTTTATATGTAGCAAACATTTTAGTGAATAAAAGTAATGTTTGAATCGAATTTTCGGCGCAAAATAAATTAATAAACATGAGGAGAGAGCGACCGCGCGGATAAAAATTGAAACTTCATTACCCGTCTAAATGAGTAAAAAAACACAATACTCGAGGGTTATTCCGAGCTTTGAAGGAATTTTCTTTTAATTAATTATTTTTTATTCAATGTTTTTCTCTTTCTTTTCTTTTTGTTTCGGTTAATTCGGCGGCGGAAAGGGAGCTTGTTTCGAGAATTAAGTTATAACGAATTTCGAAGCCGAGATTCCAAACTTGATAAAATATTATAAAGTTAATTTAGAATTTATACAAATCTTTAAATTATACAAGAAACTAATTTACTCCCGGCGAAATTAAAGGAAAACTTCATAATAAAATCACAAATAGTTGCAGTTTAAATTCTAACACGCTCAATGAAATACGGAAAAAAGCACTAGGAATATTTCAACTTCCATCTCCATCCATTAGGAAGACACATAAACACAGAAAAAGGACGTTAGTTGGAAATATCATCTAATTTTTCACAAAGAAATTCCCTAAACAAAGGCGATATGAATAATGAACACCTCGCATTTTAAATAAAACCGAATTTTTCTCGGGCGCGATGCAAATCATTTTCTTAAATAAAATTTTCATAACTCACCGGAGTGACTCGATAGTTTTTCCTCGACGGGAGCACTCCTTTTCGCGCGCTCGCTCCTCTTCCCAGCGCTTTATTTTTATTTATTTAACTTAATATGCGAACGGAGTCGAAAATGGACAAAAATTATTCGCCGAACCCCGGAATTCGAAATAAATGTAGCGCCTACTTTGCATATGGGGATTTAAAAGGATTAAAAGGAGCGGGATTTAGCACGTGCCCGGGGGGAATTTAGAAGCATTGTAGCTGTAGCTGTAGCTGTTACTTTTCTTATTTTCTACTTCTCCAGCAGATGGAGTTATTATAAAAACACAACGCGTTTATAGTTCATTCGCGTGAACGTTTGCGCATCGACTATAAAAATATGTTAGAATTTCTATCGTTGGTCGGGGAAGGAATAGTGAATGAATGTTTGGAATGCGCGTCTGTTACGTGGGCTCCTTGTTCTTCTATACAAAATAAGATTTATTAATGGGCGACATTTCATTTGAGGACTCGCAAATGGAGTACATAAAACAAGCCCAATGATATACTAAGGGGATGTAGCGTAATTTATGAACCGCCATTGTTAAATATACTTGTGGAATTCCGGACGAATTCCGAATGCATGCGGAAGGAGATTTTTTTTGCTGTAATGGGTGCAAGTGTGAAGAATCCCAAGTAAGTTTATACAGAGTCTTTATTGTTTGCTGCAAAAAAACGTTAGGTAAAATGGAAACGGTACGAAATTAGATTTTCTTTGTTTCGAAGCGAACCCGGCCTGATCGAAAACAATGTGGGGAAAGCGACAGTTTAGGGGCAGTTGCGAACCAGAAATATCAATTTGAAAAATGAGATCTCGCCCCATATCTAGACCGCTTTTCAATAAAAAAAAGGACGTCGGGTCCGGACCCTGAAAGGAAATATATTCTTTAGGAAGCGAAAGTTCGATCTTTACTCGTGTCTTTTTCGGTTTATTAGATGTTCCGGATGAAAATCGGGACTGCAGAGCACGCATGGGATTCATTATTATCGACTTTATTGGTTTTACATTGTTCCTTGATCCTGATTGAGCGACTAGTTTTCGCACGAAACTTAGTCGATTGTTAGTCAATTTATTTAGTTAGCGATTTTTACAACCCCTAGATAACATAAAGCACCTTCAAATGCCCGGATTTACGCTTTACGGACCATAAAAGTTCGTTTATTTTGTTTAAAAACTTCATTAAATGTTAACTTGATGGTAATGGTGCGGTTTAATTTTACGATCCATTGGAAAACGCCGCTTTCATTTTTACTGTTCTTTTTACATCGTTTAATACTTATAGCTATATTAATAAAAAAAATCTAAGATATTACAATTGTTTACAGGGTGTTTCACAACTTATCCGACAAATTTTAACCACATATGCACTGTTAAAAGTCTTACAGAAATCGAGATAATAAAATAATAGTTTAACAGTTCAATTACTCATACAAGATGTTCAAAATTGTTCCCATTTACTGCAATACAAGCTTGGGTTCTTGTTTTTTGTTTTAACCATTGTTTTGGTGCAACATTTGCTACAGTAAAGTATTAAGGCAAAATTATGAACGCAAAATGCAGTATTTATTTTTCAATTTTTTATTGAAACTCGGGTTTATAATTTTATTTCTGTAGGACTTTTATTACATTTTTTTAGAGATTTCTCAAAGAGAGAGAAGTTGATTTCTCAAAAAAAAAATGTAACAAAAGTCCTACAGAAATAAAATTATAAACCCGAGTTTCAATAAAAAATTGAAAAATAAATACTGCATTTTGCGTTCATAATTTTGCCTTAATACTTTACTGTAGCAAATGTTGCACCAAAACAATGGTTAAAACAAAAAAAACAAGCACCCAAGCTTGCATTGCAGTAAATGGGAACAATTTTGAACATCTTGTATAAGTAATTGAACTGTTAAACTATTATTTTATTATCTCGATTTCTGTAAGACTTTTATTACATTTTTTTTTGGGAAATTAACTTCTCTCGTAACAGTGCATATGTGGTTAAAATTTGTCGGATAAGTTGTGAAACACCCTGTATATAGGCATCTACACAGTTCGAATTTATTATCCTCGGAGCTTCATTCGAATATAGCCGGCGTATTTATTAGCGTCTATATTTCAAGATATACGAAGCCAATAAAACGCGAGTGTGTTTGTGTGTATAGCCATAACATAGCTCGCGATTTGTTACAGCAACAGTGTATCGTTCGGTCGTTAGTTCACTCTAGAATTTCAAATTTATTCAAAGAGTTGCCGAGGCGGGTCCCTCTCTCCACTCCCCGTGTATACGCCCGCAGAAGATGAATAATAGTTTTCGTTACAGTTCCGTCGTAAAAATTGAAAAGATGAGCAGGAAAAATAATAAATGGCTTCGTTGCAGGAATTCTACGGCTCGCATTTGCATAAGGGCTATCTCCTTTGTGGGACGCTTACTTGGACAATTTGTTTCGCATTGTTTTCGATGCGGAGAAGACGCTTCTCGATATCGCTTAGAATAAAACCAATTTCGATATCCATTACAGTATCAGTAAATAAATCGCTAGATTGGATGATGTTAGATGCGATCCGGCATCGCCGCATAACTATTAGGTCCTTTCGAACTGTTGTATATGAATGATCCGCTCTTTTTTGTGGAACATAATCGTATTGACCGGCGCCTTAGCGGTTATAGGCAAATCGAATTATCTCTTCATTGGTGCGATTCGTTTCAGGATGAACGGCCGTTCGGTCCTGCACCGGATGTGACCCGTCGAATGGGCTCTTCCACCCCTCTGGGCAAAGCGGAACCGCCCGGATCGCCGCCCTATTACCGGTCAACCTCCGCCACCAGTTCGAGCTCCAATTCCGCCTCGTCCAGTAAGTATATAAAGTATTTTTTTAATCGAATAGTGCAGTTGATTCGTTGGCGAATAGACCTATTCAGTTTAACCTGTGCTGCGCGCGCATACTGTGGGCAATTAACTTGACATCTAAACGAACAAACGAACGCACCTCAGGTACAATACGGTTCTGACAACTAGACAACGATAACTTAAGACATACTTCAGACGTCATTTGTCATTATCCAATAATCCGTCGGATTTAATTTGTAATGGACGCGATGACTCGATACAAATTTGTTTTTACCGCCCAGAAAGGGGATTAGGGTTAATATTTACATACAGGTCAAGTCTAAGAAAGAGTAAGAGGGTTAGTACCAAGTTTCCGAAAATGCTTTTTGATCGGTTTGCTATAATATATATTTCAAAGAAATAATCCCATTGACCTATATAAAAAATTATAACTTTTATAAATAAATATACTAAATAATACAAAGAAATACTGTTAAAAAATAATACACACTGAACATAAACAAACATCAAACGGAAACAAGAAACAAAATAGGGTTATGATTGAAGATGGTCTCTTCTTTTTTATATTTAAAACAGTTTTCATCTAAGAATCATTCAATGGGTCTGTCAATCAGCAATGAAATAGGCCAAATATCTCATCTCTCTTGCACTTATACTTGCGCAGATTTTAAATGGTTCCACAGATTGCGCGTGAAACATATTTGCTTCTTTTATTCTCTTATGTTGATCAAATAACTCCAACACTCTCTTTCGTAAACTGAATAGGTCTACCGATCAAATTCCAGCTGGAAATCCGGATTGTTTAGCGTCGAATCGACGGCGTTGTTGTTGGAATTCGAATTTGTATTTGAGCAGTATTCGCGGATTTTGGGTTTGGGGCTCGGGTTAGAGCGGGTCAGACGGCTACTGGTAACTCGGTCGGAAGTCCTCGGGGCGTCGAATAATTGCCTCCCTCGTTGTCATTAAAGTTGTAAGGTTCATTAGACGTCCAAATAACACCCTTCGCAGACCCGACCCGACGCACCCGTTTCTGGTTTGTAGTCCGGCTAATTAGGGAGATATGGTAAATCGCCGGATTTCGACCGAGATTGGTTAGCCGAAAAAATGGAATTAATCGCATTAATCGGACCTTACTGTAATGAATGCAAAGCCAGTTACTTGTACCTACCTGTTGATGCTAAATGATCTCCACACGGATGCTTTCTGAACGTAAATTACACTCTAATTTTTACATATTAATCCAGATTAACCGGCGTACGGGATATTTAATGGCGCTTGTCAGTAGCAAGGCCATAAATCAAACATTTCCATCGGGTGGAAAGTGAAAAAAAGCGATGCATCGGGGAGTTTTGTTTCGCTACGTGGAGTAGCTACTCAGCAATAACACGTTGATTGATTTGTTTACCGGCAGACACGCGTGGAAATCCGATGACTCGTTTTTTTTTTTGTCAATAGAGAACTTACCTCTTTCCTTTCACGCGTCGACTGCGAATCGATAATTCCGGTCCGCGAAAACGTTCAATATCAACTTCCATTATTACGCTCTTCGTCGGTATCGCTTTCGTGTGTTATTTTTTAATTTTACGCCTGCCCGTTTTCGCGACGTTTTTAAATGGGTAATGAAACATCCCCTTGATGAGTTGCTGAAGTAAAGCTATTAATATTTACGGGGATATCAACGCGATTAAATATATAGGTCGGATGTGGGTATAACGCGACTGTTATTTATACATAAGTGCGAAGGATTTTAGCGAGTTGGAAAAACATGAAATCGCCTCTCTTGATGGAAGTCCCAAAAATGAAAACGGACCCTTCGGAGGATTGGGACAGGAAGCATATAGGGAGACTTTTATTCCCATTGAAAATGGAAATGTCCGAGGCGTAGTAGGCGCGGTATACACGAAATTATTTAATACTATGATATAAAAGCATCCACTCTAAATGTTTTAATTTTCGTAGCGTAAATAATATTCATAAGTAAGTGAGTGTAATTATGTACGAGAGCATTCATGGTATCTCGCCTACTAAACGAGAAATTGTGAAGGGTAGGGACAGCGGCAGAATATCACATCGCAGGATTGATAAGGGATTTCGGAGTGAATGGAACGGACGAAGGGCCCTTTTACATAATAACAACCCGTTGATATAATCGCTACCTGTCAGTGATACAAAACTTTAATTCACTCCATACCCCAATTCATGACGGCATCTCCAATTTTCCAATTTCCAATCATTTTATTGCACTCGCCCCGATCAATTAATCTGTTGTACTACATCGCATCTAATCTCCCAAATACCCCCAATTAGGCCGCTCCCGTGCCACCGTCGCCTGATCAATTTTTTATTACATAATAAAAGCAGGGACATTTGAGTCAGGTTGTAACGGTTTTATTATGTTTTAGCATAAGCTGTTAAGTTGATTAAACAACGGGCAACGAAAAGTGCCACTAAAATCTGAATGATGGTCTCGTCCATCAAATCGTCTAATTAGACTCCTAGACGTTAAACTCGAAGGAATCGGCCGATAAAATTTCTATCTAGGTAGCGCGTTTTGCGGAATTATTTTCGCCCTTCTTCGCGAGATTTTCCTATAAAAACGCCGCTTTTATACAGTGTGTGTCACGACTAGGGCCCATTAGAAGTATCTGGAAAAGTAGTGGTAATTAAAATTTGAAAATTTGTGTACAAGTATTAGTCGATGCGCTCTATTCAATGAAAATATTTTCAACTTTTCTTTACTTCCGGTTATACCGAAAGTGGACAGCAAATTTGTTATTTTAAATGGGTCACCCCATATATTAATATATTTTCGAAATGTACGCAAAATTTTAGAGTGCTTTTGTCTAAAAAACTTTTTTCAAAAATGCATACTTTTTGAGTTACTAATTTTTTTTTGAAAAATTTGACCGATGCAGACCCTTATAAATTATTTTTTTACGGGGATCCCTTTAAAGATATGGATACGGTTTCTGTAGGGTGGCCACTAGCAAGGTCAAAGGTATTTGAATCTGTGTTAAAAACTTTTTATTTTATACAGGGTATATACAAAACATGTGAAAAGTTGAACTTCAAAAATACCAAATTATTTCATTTTTTTAAATGGAACCACCCATTTTTTTCTATTTTATTGAAATCAACGATCAAAAATAAGGAAAGTTCATGTTTACTTCCCTATACCTAAACCTAATAGGTTTGATGATATTAAAAATTTTACTTAAATCTTACTTTTCTGCCTTATTCTTAAATAACTCTGTTTTTACAAGTTGGCCATGTAATATCTCACAAGTACCAAAATTAATAATCAATTAATTACAAACAATTTACACACTGTATACCAAGGCTCCAATTCGCTAGGTTCGATTATTTTATTTGACTGCAGTTATTCACCTACCAATAGCGATTATTATTGAGTGAAAAACGCGTCCTTAAATCGAGTTATTTCGACAACTAAATCGTCCTGAGAATCAATAAAAAAATTACCCTTCTCTTAACGCTTAAATACTCGCCATCGCGACTCTATAAGGAGTCTATACAGCTGCATTTCTGTTATCCGGCTAAATTATCCGGCCGATCGTTAGTCAGCACACATCGTCATTAATTTCGGGCGATTCGAATATCAACAGAATCATCGCAAACGAGGGGCCCGGAACCCGGAGTTAGCCCGGCTACTTTTCGTTTCGTCCTGCTAACGCCGCTTTAATTAATTGCTGACTTCACGTATCATTGTCGGCTCGGCTAATTAATTGCGAAAGCGGGTCGTGTTGTACGTTATATAGAGTCGACGGGCAATTTAAAATTTTCATTATCACCCCGGCCTGTCCTTTGCTCGCTCGATGAAAACTCGCGCTAATCCCGCGATGACGCCGGGACTGCTGCATGATGTCGAACGAACTATACCTGCGACTTTACAGTAAAAGTTGTGTCGTTAACGAGCTACAGTATCGGCAAATTACTGTGTTGTGTAACTTACCTGAGTTGAGGGATACATAGGTTGTAACTTAAGGAGGATCATGGAGAGTGAGCTTTTTTGAGAGGGGTCCTTTGTGCATTCGAAGAGCTTCTCGCGGCGAAGGTGCATTGAAAGTTGTTTTGAAATTGATACTCGCGTACGCGAAATGCAGCAGATGCTTTCGTAGCGCGCATTGTAACCTTTGACAACGTAACTTTCCTTCCTGGATGCGGAATTGCGGCGCTGGAGATGGATCTTTCGATGCGGGAATGCGCCTGCATTACAAAGAGTTTTGTGTGGGTAATTATTAACTTATGCCCGGTGAAGTAAATTACGTCGGTGAAAGGAATGATGAAGGTACAAAAAAAAGCATCGGTTTCTATTCAGATGTTCGGAAAAATCACTCAGCGTGACGGACAATTTGCCCGGTGGGAGGTGGAAAAATTGGAATAACTGGAGTTTCTTTAAAGCTTCGTAAACAACGAAGAATATATTTTTCTGGCCTATATTTTCTTAAACAACCTCAATTTGCCTCTATTATATTCCACACGTGCATAACATGAAATTGGTTTTATACAGAGTGATTCACCCTAACTTCGTATAAAAGTTGGAACGACGATTTACTTAAATTAATATTTACTATCCAACAGACATTTTTCCAAAAATAAAAGAGTTGTGTAAATTGTATACGAAGAATATTTAATTTTAATATCGAAAAAATCTATCTGCTCGGTCGGAGCTTTTAGCATCAATTTTTTCATCGGCTGAAGAAGGAGGAAAAGCGTTTAGTAATATTAAAGCACTTTTAATTACTGAAAAATTAATACAGGAAATTGCAGCGCTCGGCGAATTTTCGTTTTACGGCCCTCACATCCGAAGGAAGCATTAAATACAATTAGATGTTCTAATTAGTAGATTAATAGTCAGAGTGCTCGATTTTACGGCGCGATATAAAACGATTCCTTCGGCCCGGATTTTCGGTCGGTCTCCGGGCGATGATAAAAATCCCGTGTTTACTCTCCAGGATAATTTTTTGCGAGCACTAAAAACTTTACGAGTTGCCTCATGACAGTCTGTCACGTTTCCGCGATATTTCCGCGAGAAAAAAAAAACCGGCGGGGAATCGCCGGAAGGAATGCAATAAAACCGCTTTCAATGTTGTTGTAATTAGATGAAGCTTTATTACCCACTTTTTTATCTTGCCCTAGTCGACATTTTAGCTTATTGTTGTTGTACGGGAATTTTTTGTGTGATTTTTGATGTTTCGCATTCGTCGAGCTTTGTGGGTGATTTATGGAGCTTTATTATTTGGATCAAAGGGTTGCGAATTTGTTGATACATACGGCAAGGAAATTTATCGGGGAACGAGGAGTTTAGTTTAAGCGAAAGCCGCAACTCACAATGAAATATCCTATAATTTAGGACATACTGTAGAGGAAGTTTTGAATTATTAACTATTCCTCAACTCGTATAGCGATCTGTACAGGGTGGCCAATTAAGATTGCGAGGTACTGTATCTGGAAAACTATGCATCGTAGAAGATTGCGGTAAAAAAAGTTATTACTAAAACGGCCAAGAGAAAAACCTGGAAAATATTTTCAAGTTTCTTGTTTGTTTCTTGACAAAATTATTTGTCTTCTTCAATATATTGCAATATTTTCAAAAAAGGTGTTTAATTTTTGATGAAAAAAAAATAAATCTAGAAAAATTAGTTAAAAAAAATAAAAATTTAAGGAATTTCCGTATAAAATTTTCTTTGGCCTAAATTTTATATTAGGAACAAGATATCGAGATGCGGTTTTCGCGAGCTTGTTTATGCATTATTTAGCTAATTATTCATGGAAAAAAAATCATACCAATGCATTTAATTTTTTTGAGAAAATTAACCATTTCTGTCGGAATGTCAAAAAAAGCGCTCTACTAGCGACACGTGAATCTAACAAAACTTTAAATATTAACTTTTGTAGCCCAAGAATAGCTCTTTTCAACAAGCCCAAGTGTGTTCAAATCGGCTCAGCCGTTTCGAAGATACAGGGTGTTTTTTAGGGAAACATTTGAAAAACACTCACTACTTTATTTTTAGAGATACAGCAAAAATTGTTAAACAAAAAAGGTTCATATTATACTCGACTTTAAATATCTGGTGTTTTTTTGTTAGGTTAATATAGCGGAATTCATAGAAATATCACTTTTTTAGTTTCAATATTGCAGTTACACCCCCTAGCGGTCAGTTAAGAAACTTGAAAATATTTTCCAGGTTTTTCTCTTGGCCGTTTTAGTAATAACTCTTTTCACCGCAATCCTCTACGATGCATAGTTTCCCAGATACAGTACCTCGCAATCTTAATTGGCCACCCTGTACAATAGAGGTACAATTATCGAATTAAACTATGTTGTGTTTCTTTATATTATAGGAAAAAAAAGCTCTTAAAGTAACTCGAGTGCACTGCAAAAAAATCTTATTTAAACTATGTAAATTTTTTACCCTCCCTAATTAGAAACGTTAACACAGCATACAATTTGCGGAATGTTGCCGGAAATGCGAAAAGCGCCCCAGTCAGTCCGATACACGTCAGTTCTCTCTAATGTCGTTTGCTTTTCATTGCAACCCCGAAGCTCAGTGACCGGCCATTACGCCCTATATAATTCTGCACCATCGTATCGCGTGAATGTAATATTCGTATATTACATTCGGAAACAGGATCAGCGCCTCTCCTTAAACATTGTTTCGTCATTCATATTGTTCTCTCGTTATAAATGCAACAACTTGATAGACTTGCATTGTAAGGGCTAATTTCTCGTATGTGAGATTTTCTTAGTATAAATACACTGTGTTATTTATAAGATGTGACGTGGGGATTCCTGTACAAATATGTCAAAAGCAAGCTAACATTTTTACCAAATAACGTTCGTAAAAAATAATGACAGATTTGAAAAGATCGTCAAAAAATAAGTCGAAATGTACATTAAATTTTCTTAAATTCGTTCTGGTTTAATTAAAAAAATGTATAATTAAGTTGAAAAAAGTCATACGTCATATGTCACTATCTAAAAATTGTTAAATTTTTTGTTTTTTTTAATGTTTTTTTTTGTCAAGAATAAAAATATGGCATCATTTTAAAGGCTCTACCTATATACTAATGAGATTTTGCGTTATTAAAATTGACACTTAATTGTCGGAGCTTTTATTTAAATAAAAATAAAATTATATCTCAAATAAGCTCGTCTTATTTTAAATATTTCTATTTAACATTTTTTAAACAAAAACATTAGAAAAAAAACAAAAAAAAAACAAAAAAATTTCTGTACTGCGCGGGGATTGAACCACATTACTTCCCGCTAAAATTTTTTAATTTCAGAGCGTAAACCATCCCGGCTAACTCCTCCCATTTTACAATTGACATAAAAATGACACATTTATGGCGTTTGACTTTTTTCAACTTAATTATACATTTTTTAATTAAACCAGAACGAATTTAAGAAAATTTAATGTCCATTTCGACTTATTCTTTGACGATCTTTTAAAATCTGTCATTATTTTTTACGAACGTTATTTGGTAAAAAAGTTAGCTTGCTTTTGACACATTTGTACAGGAATCCCTATGTCGCATCTTATAAATAACACAGTGTATATCATCTAATGTTGTTTATTTCAAATGAAGTAAGAAGAGTTTAGGAGCTTTCCTTAATTACCCTGAGCTTTGCGGCGATTATCTCGAACTGGAAATCTATCTTTTTTTTTCAACTTTTTTTCGAGCGTCCTTTCTTTTATTCATAAAGAAGGGAACGGGAAAACTCTACTCTCCAGTTCCTCATCAAACAAGTAGCCGTTAATGAGGTGAGGAGTGTTTTGTTTCAATTAGCATATTTCTTCTTTCTTAATCAGAAACTCGTTAAGGAAAGCTCGACTTCCCCCGATATTCAGGCTCGATTTTCGCAGGAGCGTATTCGAACGGTTTGCTTTGTTAAACCGTACAAGAGGCACTTATAAATCGCGAGGTTCTTGATTAATATTCAGGGCATTTTGAAAAATATTACCATTTTTTAATTATTAATTTACCTTATTTTGTGTATGAACAATTAAGTCATTAATTTTTTTTTATTATTAGCTGTTATATAAAATCATTTCCATTTAATATTAGGTGCTTATAATTCCGCTTAATGAGTAAATTGTAATTATTAACGAATTTTTATTAAATCGCCGAAATACAGCCCTTACCACTTTTATTCATTCAGCCAACATTCCCTAATCAAATGAAATTTGAATTAATCATGAATCTCGAGCCGTTGAATGGGCGGTAGCAATTTTACGTGAAATTTTTAAAACTCTTTTTAATAAATTGATTGATGAGTTTCCTTTGTCGAGCGGAAGTGAATTTACAATGTCGTCGAAATAAAACCGGGGCGTATAAAATAGGACGAAATGATGATGTAACTATCGATTTATTTTCGCGTTATTCAATCAACTTTCATTCACACATCAACATTCCCGCTGCCATATCGGCACTATTCCGCGTAATTTTCGCAGTTCAAGCCTCCCAACTTCGAGTTACGACTCGAACTTCATTAGGCATGCCATTTTACTCATTCATCATCGTCGTTACCATCGTCATATTCACCCCAGCGCGGCGGTTTCCCAACCCGTTTTTTAAATATCGATTCCGATGCGAAAGCTAAACTTCCAACTTCCAACTTTCCCGAAGGGGATGATCCGCTCGTACATTGTCTCCCAACCAGCTTCGTTCCTTATCGCGAAATTATTGTAATTTCTGCAGTGGTTTTTACTCTCCTGACCTATTAATATGAATTCGTTAATAGCGTGTAGTGAGAGATTTAATATACAGTGCATTTCTTTAATGTCCCCCCCCTTTTATTTTTTGAACGGATCAACTTAGAAAATTGAAATTTAGGATAACAAAACTAATGATTACTATATTTTGGAGTAAAATTGACAGATGAAAATTTCAAGACTGGGCGCCATATTGTGAAATAAATTTAAATGGAAAGAGGGGTCTTGTGACACATCATTTTGAAGCTCCTGACAAATACTGTACAACCCTGGAATATAAAGTCAATATCTGCACCCATTTCAAAATGGCGGAACATTTAATAATTACCTGAATACAAACAAATTAATATCAATTTTTCTAGAAATATTTTTTTTCTATGGCAAATAGCAATCCCAGCAAACCGATAAGGCTTGACAGGTTATTTTTGGTTAAAAAAATTCCAAAAAATTTAAGTACGACAACGAACATTAATTGTTTAGTCAAAATATGCTCATTTAGTTTTTGGTTTTCCTAGTGTTCAAAATATTCTCTTTAGTTTTCGATTTTCCTAGTGTTCAAAGTATTTTCATTTAGTTTTCGGTTGTTTAGTTCTCATTGTAGTTAGATAGCACGTGAACTAACTCTAAAATGGCCAATTCTCGTCCATTGGAAGATGGAGCACCACCACATTACTCCAGACAAGTAATGAACTATTTGGATGCTATTTTCCCTGATCGTTGGATTGATCCTCGAGGTCCTACGGAATGGCCAGCCTGCTCGCCAGATTTGACACCTTTAGACTTTTTTTATGTGGCTATTTGAAGCAAAATGTCTACCAAACTAAACCTGCTTCAATATTGAATATACGAGAAATAATTACAGATATTTTTAAAAATATCGATGTTACTATGTTCGAAAATGTTCGGTTAGGCTGTTCTTACATCAAGAAGTTCAAGGCAACCATTTCGAGCATTTTTTGAACTGAACTCTGCTTATTTCCTCAAATTATGACGTTAAACGTCGATGTATTCAGGTAATTAATAAATGTCCGCAATTTTGTAGCTGGTGCAGATATTGACTTTATATTCCAGGGTTGTAGAGTATTTGTCAGGAGCTTCAAAATGATGTATCACAAGACCCCCCTATCCATTTAAATTTATTTCACAATATGGCGCCCAGTCGCCATCTTGAAATTTTCATCTGTCAATTTTACTCCAAAATATACTAATCATTAGTTTTGTTATCCTAAATTTCAATTTTCTAAGTTGATCCGTTCAAAAAATTAAAGGGGAGGGGGCCATTAAAGAAATGCACTGTACAAGTTTGTTTGCTGGGGAAATGGCGATTGGACGTCGTTAAGTTTTTCTATTTCATTATCCGCAGTTTTATGGGTTGTCATACGCGTTTAGACAAGGCGATTCCCGGCTGTAATTGTATCGCTTCGTTTTGGCATCGGCCCAAAAAGGACCGTCGACTTTAATTATTTACGCATTAGAATATTCGCTGAGGACAGACAGGGATCGATCGGGAGTTCCGTTCCGGCCGGTTTGCGCAATTAATTGAAGTCTTTAAATCGCCAACCGGACATCTGGAAACGGGTCATCGTTCGGTAAATAATTGTATTCGACTGGAAAAGTTCGATCTGTCTGATGGAGAGGCTTCGTTTGTGCTTGTTATTAATGTGGATTCGATTGTCGTTCGAGGAAAATCCAACGAAAAATCCGGAGCTTTAATTATACCTAACAATTCTCTAATATACACACACAAAGCGAACATAATTTCGCACAATAGAAAAAAACTTTCGCGGCAATATTTCCTTTGTAATGGGATAAAGTTGGGAACTTTTTACGGTTTCATTCCAACGGACCAGTGCTTTTGTTCGCGAATAAATCTGGCCGTATATAAAGTACAGAAAAAAGTTATTTAATCATCTAGCAATCCCACATTATAGGTATTCATTATTACATTTCGAATAATGTACATTACGCCGTTACGTGCGATTATTACCAATTATCCCCGAGCTTTGTTACCGGACGGGAATCGAAAAGTTTCCGCGAATACTCGCGGGCATTCTTTCCCAGGAAACTCCAATGTCGCTCTTCCTGCATACCAAACGAGAAACTTTTTTTCCTCGACAAAAATTAAGTTTGCGGCCGGGAAAGTTTAACGGGCGAGATCAGGTGTTGCATTTTCGCGGGCGTATTATTGCTCGCAACAAAATAATTCCTCTATTATCTAATCCAATCGAGCGGACGAGGAAGAAACACCCGCCGGAGATTTCCCGCATGAAGGGCGAATAAAAAACCCATCATCTTTCGGGAGCTTTTGAAAATAGAATTAGGGACCGTCGAGGAGCTCCTCTCAATTTCTCCAATATCCCTGATATTCTTTTGATTGATACTATAACGATTGGAAAACTCGAGCGCCTCCGGAGTCGAATTCAAATGCACGTTCACCAGCAACGCGGAAAGGGAGATGTTTAATATCTGGCGACTGGTTCGATAACAGAAGAATAAGTGTACCGAATTATCGAACTCAAATTTCCACTTTGAATTTTACATTTTTTTTATCGGCGCTTTTTAGTGGTACACCTGAGTGTATAGGGGCACTTTGAAGGGTATTTTAAGGGTATACAGTTCCTCGTGAGTCACCCTGTATATAATGGAGTTAAAAAGTTCTTGCCGAGCGAAGTTGATGGAAATCTTAAGGCATCAGAAGTTTCATCTTGCAGGAGTTTGTACGCGAATGAGTTGTTAGGGTGGAAATTTAGGTGCTGTTTATTAATTCCAGTTGAAAACTGTTTATGTGTAAGGATTATAGGTATCGGTGATGTAATCCTTAGGCAATTTGATAAGTATTATATTGTGTTAATAAATATACTGCTCCACAAAAGTTAAGGAAGTTTACAAATATTGAGATTAATTTAAAAGAGTTGCAGGTTTTATGATCGCCAAATTTAGTATGAGTTGTAGAGGTAGGGACGAAAAATCCACTCAGATATGAGAGAAAACATTTAATTTAGCATATTTGAAAATTTGGTGATCAAAAAGTCTGTAATTTTTAAAATAATCGCAAAATTTGCGAACTTCCTTAACTTTTGTGGAGCAGTTTATAATCTTTTACTAATTAAAGATGGTAAAAAATTGCAGAGAAAATGATAAAACTAAATCTGTGAAATAAAAAATACAATATTTTCAATTGCAAGTTTGTATATGAAGTCAAACGGGCAATTTGTTGGCAATATCGGATTAACAAGGAGCGCTTAATTGATACCAACATTAACGATATTGTTGAGTATTGCTCGTGATCCTGACTAATGTTACTGTCGTTATCTGCGAACTCTAATTATACATCCTATTTAGTCCACCAATATTTACTACATTCCGTTTCACATAAACACACTGAAACGACCGGTAATTCAATTAAAAGAAATTAAATTTTAATTGGCAATATGTTCAGGAGAATGATCCAAAAAACTCGTAAATTTTCCTCTTCTATTTGTATACTATTAACCTCAGATTCGACTGCAATTTCTTTCGCGAAGTTTACGCTGACAATAAATAAATCTTGTCGTTTCGGAAGTCCCCTTCTCGACAACACCGACGCCCGACGAACAATAAACACTAACAAAACCATTGTTAAAAGAGTCTCTAAACAATAAACAAGCATCCTACGGTGTTATTCAGATATGATTTGAATGAGCCCCCGGGGAGCAAGGAGGTTTTTTCTGGCGTCCCGCCGGGAAAAAATTATGCCAGGCAAACATTTACTTAACTCGATATCGAGTTGAAGTGTCCATATTACCTGCGAATATCCCGTTATGATTATTTTCCGCCAGGTCTAGTAATCTAAAAGTCCATTTGGAGAATGAAACGAATTCCGCCGTGTACCTCCTTTCGCAGGAAATAAAGATAAATGACTGCTAATAAAATTCCCGGCGGAAAATTAAATACAACAGCTAACTGCTAGTGTAGCCGGATTTAACAACGGTCGAGCGGGCGCCCTTGCTCGCCCTGATTGATTTATATTGCATCAATATTTCTACCGATGAACCGTGTTATTAGCTCTAAAAGTTCCTTCCACGAAGCGGGTAAAAATCGACGAATTAAACAATCGTTATGCAACAACGGTGATTGTTTAGGCAGCCGCTTTATCCAGTTTTCCAGTTACCCGAACTGCACCTGTTATATCGCTATAAATGATCAAATATTCATAGTCGAATCGACGTTCGTTCGACGGAAATTGCACCGGAGGAAATTGTACCTGCTCGAGTTTTACAAGGGAAAGTGCCATAAAAACTTTTTCGTCCTCGCAGGACCCGCCGGAGCGCGTCGGGTCGAACGGTTGTAGTGTTGCGAAAATTTTTAAGGTGGTTTCCGCATAAAACGTCGGACTAACCTCGAAAGGGATGCTTTGTTTGACTTTTATTGTTCGAAAGTTTTCTCGTTTCGGGTGCTTAGCCTTAATAACATGTGAAAAAATGTCGGCGGTGGAGGCGGTAATGCGTTTATTATGCGGCGAGGAATTAAATTATTCGAAAAGAGGCGGGCCGGTCGATTTAGCGCCGCTTCGGGACGGGATGAACTACATTTGTTTGAATAAGATATCGAAGAAAACTTGCAAATACCCATCGCAGGCGAATAGAGCGAACCGTTATTTATTATAAAGGACAAAATTAACGCAACATCATAAATTTGTCACATTTTTTATGCTATTTTTTGTTTGAATTTATGATCCGATTTGGATGATTTTTTTTTGTATTATAGGTTGGTTCCTTGACAATGTCATCATTTTCGCTATTTATGATAAAATGTTCCTTCTCTATTATACCGGGTGTAATAAAAATGTAATGTTTTTTTCCGAAAATTCGTATCACCCTGTGGAGTATACTAGCAAACGAGACATATAGCAGTTGACATTAGACGGTAGATCGATCTTTTGCCAACATTTTCTTTTTTTGGTTTACTTCATTATCTCTGTTATTAAAGAAGATACGCCGTTTTATAGCGTAATATGTTTTAATAGACTGTATTATTCAAAACATTTATTGTTAAATGTTTTCAAGTAGGCTATGGACCATTTTTGACATTTCAAGCGATGTGTCAATATCGAATACATTATTTGTTATCTGTATAACAAAATAATTCCTGCACGCTTTGATGAATGAAAACAAAATTAACGAATAACTATATTTCATAAAGTGAAATTAAGAGTTTATTAAACCCATTTTTTTGGAAACGAGTGAAACAAGAAAAGAACATAAATCAAAAACAATAAAATTAATGGATTTATAATGCTAATAACGTGTATGTCCACCTCTACTTCGAATCACTGCTCCATTGCAATATGAATCATTGAATAGCCCTCATCCACCAAAGTTAAGGCTCTTACTGCTTCTTCGGTCGATAATTTTTTTGGACGATTCATTTTTCAAGATTAAAGTAACAAATAATGTATTCGATTTTGACACATTGCTTGAAATGTCAAAAATGGTCCATAGCCTACTTGAAAACATTTAACAATAAATGTTTTGAATAATACAGTCTATTAAAACATATTACGCTATAAAACAGCGTATCTACTTTTATAACAGAGATAATGAAGTAAACCAAAAAAGAAAATGTTGGCAAAAGATGAATCTACCGTCTAATGTCAACTGCTATATGTCTCGTTTGCTAGTATACTCCACAGGGTGATACGAATTTTCGGAAAAAAACATTACATTTTTATTACACCCGGTATAATCGAAAAGGAACATTTTATCATAAACAGCGAAAATGATGACATTGTCAAGGAACCAACCTATAATACAAAAAAAAAATCATCCAAATCGGATCATAAATTCAAACAAAAAATAGCATAAAAAATGTGGCAAATTTATGATGTTGCGTTAATTTTGTCCAGGAGTGTATTTGTACAAAACTTGATAAATCGCACGTGCTAGAATTTTACGGTTGTTCTTCATCGTTCGATGTGGACTGCTGTAGCAGCGTTAGATAAGAGTAAGAGGCCTTCAGCATCTGCAAATGCGTAGTAAAATTGCGTGTATATACTCATAAATAAATTGTTTATGTACTCACCGTTACGAATAAATCGTAATTAAAAGTACCCAAAGGCAATGAACTGATTGTCAAAGGCTCGTGCGATCTTGCTATCATGAAAGCTAGGTCTTTTCTCATTTCGTTGCTCGCTTCGTTCCATTTCGAATCGAACACCGCTTCGGATATGGATAAGCTCTGAAACAGCAATGCGAATAAATTCCGTTTTTTTCTTTCTCCGATCCCGATTTATAGGCCTAAGAGCATTTTTATTAATACCTCATCGCATAACCTCTGGCCCGCGTGCGATAACAGAAATATGGACATAATGTATCCGCCCAGATAAATCGCGGCTCCGAACATTTTGTACTAAAAAAACGATTAATAATTCCCAATTTATTATTTCATGTTATTCAGTTACTTTCTGAGTTATTTGGTTTCCTATCATTCCCATTACGATTGCAGCGATTAAAGACATGTGACCTAGCGTGCTTTTAGTGAGTTGATTTAAATCATCGCCCCAACTAAAAATAAAATAAAATTGTATTGCAGCTTTAGGAGTAAAGAAAATTCGACATACTCCAATATTTGATTATGGTATTCGATGCAAAATCTAAGTTGTCCTTTCCTCGAGAGCTCGTCGTCGTCGTCGAAAATCCCTATTATGTTTCTTTTCAGCCAATTTATGTGGCATATGAGAAACTCGGAGGACTCGTAGGAGAGGAAAAACAGGTTTCCGGCTGCCACGCACGCCCAAATGCAGACGAGAAGTTGAAAGGCGAATATAACTTTGATTGTAACAGGCGATATTTCCCCTTCTATGGGCAGCCTAATTTGGGTGAGGGTGCCGCAGAAGTTGTTCTGCTCGTCTTGGTCGCATTTCGTTTCGAAAATCGAGATAACCGCGTATACCTGCGAACGGAGCCCATCTCGTTGTAAACTTATTCAAATTTATTCAGAAGGTGACTTACGCACATCCCGCCGGATATATAGAAGCTGTACATCAAAGAAAGGAGGTTGCATCTATCTTTGACTTTATTAAAATCTCCGGGTCTGCCGTAGTTCTCGAAATCGGTTATCGACTGGCAGAATTCCGCCCATTTCCTCCATTTTATTTTGAAAAAAGTGGCGCATAATAAAAAGCCCAAACCGCCTACCGCTACAGCCAAATCCTCGGTCATTTCCGCGCCTTTATTTCCTGTTTGCATAAAGAACATTCGCTTTAGATGGTAGTTTACGAGAGTCGTTGTTTAGTTTACCTTTGAAAGATACAATTAAATGGCCTATTCCTCCGATATTACAAACCATTAAACCGAAAACGATGGTGCCGACGGTGGCTGCCAGTGAAACGTTCAAATCTGCTGCTGATGATGATCTGGGGTACAAGCCCAATAAACTTAACGATAGCAAAGTTGAGTGGTAAGGTTCATTTTTCGTTATCGGGTAATACATGTTGCCGCGCGATTCTGGATTTATTGTTTTAAAATAATAAAAAATCATCCTATTTATTCGCTCGTTCTTCATGAATTATTGATGTAAATGGTATTTTTAAATTTAGATGTCAGTTTAAATTAAAAAGCTTCGGTCACTCGTGGAGCTTTAAATTATATATTTGGAATATTACGAATGCGTTGCAATTTTTTTTAGTCTTTAATTATGGGAATGGGTTATCAATTGGTAGATTGGAGAGATTATGTAACTAATAGGTTTTCAATTTCAGTATATACAGGGTATAATAATGAAAAAAATCTAATATGAAATTTAAATGAATAAAATAAAGTAGTTTTTCCTTGTTCTAGTAACCTAATATGGACTAATTTAATATTTAATTATTTTTTAATAATCGGAAGAAATTTAAAATTGCAAATTTTATAGTACTAGTATGTAGACAGATGTTCACCCCACCATCAAAAAAAATAAAAAATCCTAGATCATAATTTAGTGCTATTTTAGTGCTAATTTAGTCCCACTTCCTAATTTTAGTGCTCGTCTAGTTGAGCAGAAAATTGCGATTAAAAATGGCGGTGCTAAGTTTATAATGCTAGCACCCCCACATTTAAATATTTAAACAAAATTAAAAAATAATATATCGGAATTTAGTGCTATTTTAGTGCTTTCGAATGCACTACTCAGAATTTCATTTAAGGTATTAATCTTAAAGATACTTGATAAAAACGTATTGGAGTCAATAGAAAAACAGATAAACATAGAAAAAATACATTTCATGTATTTTCAAGATGATCCAGTTTGATCAAGATGATTCAAGATGTTCAAGCCCAAAATAGTACAAGTCTTAGATAATTTTGGAGAAACTAAATAAAACATAAATTTGTAGCGATAACATTTATAAATCAAGCAAAGAAAATTACATGATATTTGACAAAATATTGAGTGAAAATACATTTAATCATCTTTGTTCGAAGTGGATTGTTTCAGCAGCGTTAGATACGAGTAAGAGGCCTTCAGCATCTAAAAAACAACGCAGGTAGTATGCACGAAATGTCTGCTATAATTTTTAAATTTGAAACTCACAGTAACGAACAAAGCGTAATTAAAATTCCCCAACGGCAAGCAACTAATAAATAACGGTATTTGCGATCTTGCTAGCATGAAAGTTAGGTCTTTCCTCATGCCGGTGCTGGCCTTAGTCCAATCGGAATCGAATATCGCCTTCGCTATGGATATGCTCTAAAAAACCGAATAAATTTATTTTATTAATTTAGTTAAAATATTTCTTCAATTAATACCTCGTCACTTAACCTTTGACCCGCGTGCGAGACGAGAAATATAGCCATAATGTACCCTGCGAGATAAATCGCAGCGCCGAACATTTTGTACTAAAATTAGAGTAATTTCAAAGATGCTTTTGATGGTATTTGGCCTACCTTGTGCAATATTTGATTCCCTATCATTCCCACTTGGATAGCCGCTATTAAGGACATATGACCCAACGTGCTTTTTGTAAGTCGATTCAAATCATACCCCCATCTACAAAACACGAAATAGGCAAATAAATTATTAGGTTAAAATAATGACTGTAGCATATACTCGATTATTTGCTTGTGGTATCTGATGCAATGCAAAAGTTGCTCCCTCTTGGACATCTCGTCTTCGTAATTGAAAATTCCAATTATGTGTTTTTTGAGAGCGGTTATGTGGCATATGATAAATTCGGACGATTCGTGCGATAGAAAAAATACGTTTCCCGTTTCAACGCAGGCCCAAATGCACAATGAAAGTTGGCATAAAAAAATTATGTTTATCGCCAGCGTGGAAATTTCGCCTTCGATGGGCAGCCGGATTTGGGTTAAAGTGCCGCAAAAGTTGTTTTGCTCGTCTCTGACGCATTTCGTTTCGAAAATCGAGATGACCGCGTACACCTGTAATAATGGATTAAATCGAGAGAATCGCGTAAAATCGAGTTATACAGGGTGTTTCATTGGGAAAGGACAATATTTTAACCCTGTATAGAGGTCACCCAGGGGA
This sequence comes from Phyllotreta striolata, assembly GCA_918026865.1. Lineage (NCBI taxonomy): Eukaryota > Metazoa > Arthropoda > Insecta > Coleoptera > Chrysomelidae > Phyllotreta > Phyllotreta striolata. The sequence continues at coordinate 1,208,479 of OU900099.1, forward strand.
CTACAAAAAACCCATATACATATAATTGTAATTTTTATTGGTTTATGTGAATGTTAATTCAAGTTCAATAGGTCTATTTCAAGAATTTTCATGAAAGTGTTAAGTAAATCTGGTTTTATTAAAGAAAAAATAATTAAAGTCCCTTCAATTACAATTTACATGGACCAAAAATCTCATAATGTACATTTTAACGTTTAAATTTTGGTAGAAAAACGGCATGCGGGAAAATAAAAAGTTGATGAATACATTCAGTTTTTTATGCTCTTTCTGAATTTGAAATTAAAATTTTAAAAATATGATGTATAGGGTGTTGTTTTAGAGTCGGTCAAATTTTATTAATTTTTCTAAATCCGGACCTGGATTTTGTAATTTTTTAATGTGGCAATAAATTGTCCTAAATGTATAGAATATCTATGCCAAATATCAAAAAAATATACTGAGTGATTCAAAAGTTATAGGTGTCGAAAGAAATGGGCCAAATTCAAAAAACATCCTGTAACTCGGTTATAAAGGGCGCAAGACCCATAGTATATGGGTTTTTTGTAATCCCCTGGGTGACCTCTATACAGGGTTAAAATATTGCCCTTTCCCAATGAAACACCCTTAGTTTTAATGCTACTTACGCACATGCCGCCCGAAATGTAGATGCTGTACATCATCGAAAGGAAGTTGCATCTGATGGTGACTGCGTCGAAATCTTCGGGTTTTCCGTACGTTTTGAAATCGGTGATGGAATGAAAAAATTTGGCCCAGTTTCGCCAATTTAATTTGAAGAAAAGGGCGCAAAGTAAGAACGCCATACCGCCCACTGTCACCGCCAAATCCTCGCTCATTTCGACACTCTTACTTCCTGATAGCATAAAGGATTTCAAATCGCTTCGATTTTATCAAATTGTTCGTTCGATTTACCTTTGAAAGAGGCGATTAAATGGCCCATACCTCCTACGCAAATTACCACAACAGCGAAAATTATGGTGCAAACCGTGGTCACCATCGACGCCTTCAAGCTCGCCTCGCTCGACGATTTCGGGTAGACCCCTAAAAATTTCAAAGACAGTAACGTTGAATAATAGGGTTTACCCTTTTCTATTGGGTAATGCATGATGCGCGCTTTACGAATTATCGTCGTATAAAAAAATCATTCGATTCGCCTCGTCGATTTATGAAATTTTAATGCAACTGGATACCGATTTGAATCGTAATTTAAAATTATAATTAAAAGCCGCAGATACTGGAGGAACGTAGAATTATGCGATTACGAAACTTTTCAATCAAAGGGCGATTCAATATATTTAAAAAAAAATACTTTAGTTTATTGAGTAGCGTTATTGAAGTCGAGTTACTGATTAATAAGTAAATTTGTTGAATTTGCTTTAGGTTTGAGTTTGCGAGTTAAAAATTCATTTGATCTACCGGTTTGCCATATTCCCCCGTATACGACATGGTCGAATTTGTAAAGGCAATTATTTAAAACGAGCCTAGTATAAGAACCTCGAGCGTCGCCTACGAACCGAAAAAGGCCCGAAACGAGCCCCAAATCGTACGTAAATCCACCCCTTTCAGAAATCCAACGTTTCCCGATCCGAGGCAATTCTTCTCGAATTACCAGTTGTTTACCGTTTTGCCACAATAAACACACCCTTTCGCGAGCCAGGTTTTACGTTTTATTTCTTCGCTTTTCCGGCTTTTCCGCTTCGCTCGCCGCCCTTCCCTCCTCGCCGCCCCCGTTTATACACATCTGCATAATTTATTGCCCGGTTCGGGTTCGTTACAGGTCGAGTCACTCTGCGTTACAGTCATTAATTATCCACTTAAAGATGCTACCAAATCGCGGAAACGACGAAATTGTACTGCTAGATGAGCGACGGAATCTCGCCATCGTTCGGGATCGAGAAAATGAGCGCGATTTTTTTGATAATTAACTCCCTTGGTTTCACGAATTACTCTCTTAGGTAGATAAATACGCTTTTTGCCGGGTAGATCGATGGATATTTGACTCTTTTCGGTGCTTAGGATTTTCTTATGAGTTGAAAAATGGCTCCATTAGTTGGGTAATTCGCTCACATTAGTGTATAAATCACTAACCTAACTAGATAAATTTTATTTTAGGTAGGTAATTGATTTTCCTGTGGGATGTATTAATAAGCTCCGTAAGAACGATAATTGACTCTTTTGGGTAGATAAATGGCTCCTCTGATAGATGATAATTGACTCTTGGGTTGATAAATGGGTGCTTTGTTAGATAATTGACTCTTTTGGGTAGATAAATGGCTCCTCTGATAGATGATAATTGACTCTTGGGTTGATAAATGGGTGCTTTGTTAGATAATTGACTCTTTTGGGTAGATAAATGGCTCCTCTGATAGATGATAATTGACTCTTGGGTTGATAAATGGGTGCTTTGTTAGATAATTGACTCTTTTGGAAAGTACTTAAATCTATCGATAAGATAATTGACTCTCTTGGATGACTAAATCATATTGTTAAGATTGAACTCTTGAAGAAGATTGACTCCTTTACTCACTTCACTTTAATTAAGTTGTTTGATTCTTTTGAGCGGTTTCTTTTGGGCGAACAAACGTCTCATTTACATCGTACATATTCTCATACAATTTGTGTTTGTGTGTACAATTTCTTGATGGCGGGCGGCCGAAATTCGCAAGATAATTAAAACACCTCGCAGGAGTCGAGCGATTGTTGTTTTAGGTTGAAAACTTCCACGTTGAATTCGCGGTTTCGTTGTTGATCTTGCGTTAACGTTTTCGTTTTGACGATGCCACAGCGTCGTTTTTTTTTTCTCTCGTTTGAATAGAATTGATATTTTCCAGCGGATTAACCGAACCGTTCGCTCGCTTTGTCGCAATTAAATTTGATATACAATTCCTTACAAACAGCGGAGGATAAAGAGGGTTGTGGATATTTCTTATTTGGGGGTACATTGATATGAGAAAAAATGGAGATGCTAGAAAGTGGTATTGCTCAGAGATCGAGTGGATTTCTGGCGATTTTCCTCGGTGATCGACGTTTAGAATGATGAACGCCGATATACAGGGTGTTTCACAACTTATCCGACAAATTTTAACCACATATGCACTGTTACGAGAGAAGTTAATTTCCCAAAAAAATGTAATAAAAGTCTTACAGAAATCGAGATAATAAAATAATAGTTTAACAGTTCAATTACTTATACAAGATGTTCAAAATTGTTCCCATTTACTGCAATGCAAGCTTGGGTGCTTGTTTTTTTTTGTTTTAACCATTGTTTTGGTGCAACATTTGCTACAGTAAAGTATTAAGGCAAAATTATCAACGCAAAATGCGGTATTTATTGTTCAATTTTTTATTGAAACTACTCGGGTTTATAATTTTATTTCTGTAGGACTTTTATTACAGTTTTTTTTGAGATTTCTCAAAGAGAGAGAAGTTGATTTCTCAAAAAAATGTAACAAAAGTCCTACAGAAATAAAATTATAAACCCGAGTTTCAATAAAAAATTGAAAAATAAATACTGCATTTTGCGTTCATAATTTTGCCTTAATACTTTACTCTAGCAAATGTTGCACCAAAATAATGATTAAAACAAAAAAAAACAAACACCCAAGCTTGCATTGCGGTAAATGGGAACAATTTTGAACATCTTGTATAAGTAATTGAACTGTTAAACTATTATTTTATTATCTCGATTTCTGCAAGACTTTTATTACATTTTTTTTGGGAAATTAACTTGATTCATAACAGTGCCTACGTGGTTAGAATTTGTCGGATAAGTTGTGAAACACCCTGTACAATAGACATCGATAGAATTCATCCTGCAATAGGAAGTCGCGGAGCTCGGTTAAACACGAGTAGCTACTTGGAAGTTTTCTCCGAAGCCCTGCTCTAAAGCCCTTTGAGCGGGTCGCGGCGCTCTGTCAACGGTCGCGCGCTGATCGGAGAACAATATATCATCGAATGCTCGGAAACAATTCTAAACAATTCGACTGGCGGATGAACGAAAGCCGTGCGAAATGACTGATTGTTATTGCCGTTCGCGCTCGAAGGAATGCTAATAAAACGCGCTGTTTAATTGTTGTCCCGGCTCGTTCGGTTTCGGTTATGGCTGTTTCGACTTCCGACTAGTTTGCGAACGGTAGCCGAAAAACTGCAAACTTGATTATTAATCTGCCATGAATTGAAGGCGACTTGTAAAGCGCCGGTTTTATTAATAGCCCCGGTTAATTAAACCGTTTACATTGTTGATTTATAACGCGCTATAAGTACATTACTTAAATACGCGTGTTTATACACACCGGTTATTTTCGATGTGCACAAAAGAGAGCGCTGAAAAAACGTCTGGTTAAATTTTAATGGACGTAAATGGACGGATTTTTCGTACGGGGAGAAATAAATAATTTCGCGTTGAATTGATAGAATATCATCGAAACTGTCGGTTTTCCTGCAACACGTCCAGCGTGGTGAAAAAATGATTTTTTCGACGGGTTTGACATCACGCGTTTCGTTCGATGAGCACGTAATGGATGTAAAAATTAAAAACATTCTAGTTAAAATTATTATGCTTGCATTTCGTGATTTATTCGTGTGTGATGGCTGGCAGTTTACTATTAAAAATCAATCATATTCTACTTAATTTAATAAAATAATTTAGAATCAATTATGCAACAAAAAAAACTATTAAATTCCAGTATAAAAAACAGTGTGACCAACACGATTTTTGACAAAAAAAGTATTTTTTGTAGTTACTGAATATCTTAGATCATATACTAACGTGGATATGTCGACAGCGGTAAACTCTGTTGCCAATTTTATGACCCGTCCTTGTTTGACACTCGCTAGTTTCTAACGGTGTGTCTTTGTCTTGGAGCCTTTGACAATTTTGACGTGTATAATTAGTGCCAAATTTAAATATTCATGTTTTAAAACTATTTTAAGATGCTTGTTGTTTATCTCAGTGTTATGTATAAACCGCTAACACTAAACACAAACCAATTCAATAATCAAAAATCCAAATATAACAATAATACGACGCCATGACAGTTATGAAGCAGATGTCAAATGTCATAGTGTCAATGCCAGTGCGAGAAAAGGACGCATCAACATTGCCAAATCTTTAATAGCTATTTCTTATTTCTACTTTTCTTTTACTACAAATAAGTAATCGAGCAGCTGTTTTGTACAATAATTAGTTAATTAAAATTTATACGCATTTAAATAGTATTACTGTATTTCAAAACAATTATTTTAGATAGTAAATAAAAATATTTTTATCGTACATCGTACATATTAAAAGAGTAAAAAATTACAACAAATGTGTGAACCTGGCAACAAAGGGGAGTTTCCTAATGTATCTGTTGTATACTAATAAATACGTTCAGATTTTTAAAGCGCATGCTCAATTGGCAGACCAAAACAAAGATAAATCTATGCTGAATTCCATAGAGCAACAAAAGAGAGTATACAATTTAGGCATGTTGTAGATGTTGGCAACAGGAACGTAAATGTAATTCTTATGGCATTGATGCATCCACGTGAGTATATATGATCTATGCTGAATATAATATAAAAACTGTTGAAATTCTGGGATCGATCGTGGGCGAAATCTGTGTAAATTCATTCGATGCTTTGTTGTAATATCGCGAAGCCCGAGATGGCCGGTTTTTGCGAGTCTGGCCCAAAAACGGGACGAGACGAGACGACGAAAATATATTAAATTTCGTCCGATTTTCCTTGCAACCTATTAACTTAAGCTTTTAATTTATGACCACCCTTTATGAAGGCCAATAGCACTTTTTCGCCGGGGAAATTTTTAATATCTCGCCTTTTATAATTTTCGCCGTGCCAAAGGAGATTTCCCTTTAATGAAAGCAACTGTGCCTTCCTCCGGATTAAATTCTAATTAGGTGGGGCAGAAAAAAAACTTTTAATTATGTGTTTTCGTGTTTTCTTTTTTGGCTTCTTACGCGAATAATGGCGATTGAAGGTGTGTGTAAGTACCGATGAATTTAATTTGGCTGTTCATAATAGAAATTAACACATTACTCAAACACTCCATTAATTAACCAGGTATATTTTTATCGGTTTGTTTTCATTAGTAATTAAATTACTAAATTATAATTAAATGTTTTACATTCTTTAAAATACCTACAACAATGTATATTCAATTAATTAACCGTTTTCATTATGTAGATATATGGGTCGATTCTGAGATTTTACCTATAAGCTACAGAATCTGTAAGAAATAGTGCCTGTAACTTGAAACTTTACAGATTTGTAAAATTTGCTATTCTGGAACCAAATCTGTAAAAGTCAAGTTACAGATCTTTACCTTATAGGTTTCAACTTCACTCATGTTTATAATGTCAAAATTATAACCTCAAAACAATTAAAAGCTGTGTCTGCTGTGTACCTATCATAGAGCTAATAAACCGGTAATATAATATATAATAAAAGAATGGCGTAAGTAAACTACTGAAACAATATAATATGTATATGTATAAAGTATAACGTATGTTTTTATGTAGAGCACAAGGTGTTAAGAGGAAAAGAACAAAAAATACGTCTCCAGATCAATTAGAGTTATATTTAAATTTTATGGAAAATGATTACATTTTTCGTAGCAATACCATAAATCCTACAGTAGATCCCAATTATTTAACGAAAAAGTGGGAAGAACTTGCAGGGCAATTGAATGCGCTTGGAAATGGCCCCTCTCTTTCTGTTGAAGAGTGGAAGAAGGTAAGCAAATATTTATGTTTATTACTTTGCTGTTTTCACCCCTTATATTTTTTAGAGATTTTTGGATTGGAAGTATGCCACAAAATCAAAATATAGAAAAATAAAAACCCTTTCAATAGGGACAGGTGGAGGACCTCAAAGCACCATTTCTCTAAATGATTTGGAAGAGAGAGGCCTTTCAGTTTGGGGAAAGGTCGCGGTAGCGGGAGCAAGTCATGTTACGACTTATGAAGGGCTTGAAATACCAGATTTACAACCGAACCCTGAACCGAACGTTCAACCACACAAAACTTGTGAACCTAGTGCGAGTACGAGTCAGAGTCAAGGAAACAAAAGTTTTGAAGTAATTTATTTGGAGCACATTAACGAAGAAGACAAAGAAAATATAACAACCACACAAAAACCTGAGAGGAATATAAAAAGAAAAAAAACCAAACCTTTAAGTATTTTATCGGAAAATTTAATCGAAAATAGTAAAAATCTCACGGAAACTAATGAGAAATTAGTAAAAATTCTTGAAAATTATTCAAAAAATAATATAGAATTAAAAAAAACAAAATTGAATTGCAAAAACAAAATTTGCAATTTGAGGTAGAAAAATTTAAATTTCTACATCCGCAATTTGATTTTAATTTAGAATAAGGTTTTTTTAAACAAAGTTTTTAATATTATTAGCGTTTTATTTATATTAGTTTTAAAGTTTGTTGTGTTATTTTTAAGAATGTTTTATTTATGTTTGTTTTATTTATGAGTGATATTTATGATTTTTGTGTTTATTTTTTTGTGATTAAAAGACTGATATGTTTGATTTTTTATTTATTGGTTCATATTTTCTCTAATGTAATTTGCCCGTTCATTTCTTCCAAGATCCAATAATTGACCAGCACCTACTATTGCATCTTCTTGTGGAAAATTATCTGTAAAAAATTAATAGTTTATATAACGGTTAATCGATAATATTTTGTACTTACCATTAACTTCATCATATTCTATTTCATTTTCTGGAAGATCTAAATTTGCTTCAATTGCAATATTATGTAGAACACAACATGTGTAAATTATATTTGCTGCCTTAATTGGATGGTATATTAGAGTTCGATGTCTAGATAGACATCGAAATCTGCCCTTTAAAATACCATTTGTTCGTTCAATAACGTTTCTAGTAGATGTCAATAAATTATTAAATAGTTCCTCTGATTCAATCTGAGGATTTATGAAGGGAGTAAAGAGCCAAGGTTCTAAGGGATATCCACTATCTCCTAAAACCATAATGTTAGAGAAATATTTCATATAAATTATTTAAATACACACTGACCTATTAATCGTGTTGAATTGTCTCCTCGTTCATAATTTCTCATTAAATGGGCTCTTATGGTACTAGTATTCCAAATTGCAGCATCATGGGTTGAGCCAGGATATCTGGCTGAACAAGCTAAGATCTTACAATTTGAATCTGATATCTATAATAAAAATATATTGATGATGTCATCGATATGTCAACTATATCTATATGAATCTACTTACTAGCATTGTGTTTATTGAATGTTTTCCCTTTCTGTTAATATACACAAAAGGTGGATGTTCATTATCATTCATAGGTGTAGCTAAAATTTCAACATGAGTGCCATCAATAGCACCTATAACACCTCTAAAATTAAATTTTTCATAGAATCTAAAAAGAAATGAAACCATTGAGTAATTTTTTTAATTAAAAAGAACCATATGCATTACCCTCGTTTTATTCTATTTTTTTCATCCTCATTATTTGGAAATTTTATCCACACCCTCATCAGTTCTTGAACAATCAACTCACATATATGTGAAATAGCTCTGCTTATAGAAGATTGGCTTAGTGATATCCAAGCATTACAACCTACTACATTTTGATATGACCCAGTTGCCAAAAAATTTAAAGTGGCGAACATCTTAAAAATTATATTAATTATTAAAACATTATTTAGCTTATGACATTATATGATCTTACCTTTACTTCAAATGGAATTCCCATATTTCTTACCCTGGCATTAGGTCTTAAAGAATTTATTAAATAATTCACACTGTCTTTGTCTAGACGAAAGATTTGTTTAAAATGTCTGTCTGTGAGGTCAAATGGATTTAATTCATCCCTCAGACGCCTTCTTTCAATTCTCATATAATTTCTGAAAAAGTAATTTGTATTAATTACGTATTAATTCATTACGTAATATTTTGTAATTAATTATTAATTAAGTAAAATAATCAGTATTTATTTCAGTAGATACCTACTACTTAAAACTACAAAAATCTCACCTGTTTTCATATTCCTCCAAAAGAACACCCGCAAATAAATTAATTTGCAGGTTATTCATAGTAAACAACAGGCTTTCGCTTTAACTTTAAACACTCGTAAGGTTCACACAATAAAACACGAGGAATAATGCTTTTAATGCTCTCTACCAGACTCTGTATCGCTTACAGTGACGGATGTCTAGCCTGTAAATATTTACGAATCTATAAGCGAATCTGTAAGTAACAGATGAGGATAGAATTGCATTTCCTGTAACTCTTACAGATTTCGGCTTATAGGTCTTACAGATGTTCTCAGAATCGACCCAATAATTAATTAAATATGCTACCATCCCCAGTTTCTTGTTAGTACATCACAATGTTTGACTATACAGCATTAAATCTATAGACTTTACAGGTTATTATCGAATTATGTGCAGAGCTCGTCATACCATTAATTATATGCATTCATTATCCCCGCCTACTACTGGAATTCTCGGCAATTATTGCCATTGAGCAATTACTGCACTATTAGATAATTAATTTCTTAAGAAGAATTAATTCCGCTATTTCTATTTCCGTTTTTTGTTGCGATATCTTTGCGAATAAAAATTCCGCGTTGGTATATTGGCAACTAATACCTAATTCTAAAGTAATAAGACATCGAATGTGTTTTTAAAAGAAAATCCAATAAATATGAAAATCCCGTTGGTGAACTTCAAAGACATTACAACTAGTTATTTATTGAGGTAGTATATAAGTTTATTTTACTTGGAATTTTAAAGTATATCTCATTTTTAGATAAACTGGAATAATACGCAATGCTCTTTCGGAATGAATAATTTAATTAATAAATTAGCCGACGTTTCTGTGGTGTACAAAGGTAAATCCCAACTTCGGAATGTTCACGTGAAAAATGCCCGGCTATTTCCGAACAGAGGAGTTTCGTCAAAAATGGCTAATACCGGCGGAGCCGAAGTTGCACTTAGTTCGCGAACAATAACAATAATTCAGAAGCGCCGTCGTCAAAACGTTCATTTAACTCCGGAGTTAAAGCTTCACTTTATGCGAAAGTAAGCTCGCCTGTTATTATTTTAATGTACCGTGCATTATTTCAGGTGATACAGCTGTCATAAAGGCTAAAGTAATCTCTGAAAACCATCCAGTTGAACGTTTCGCAACTTTAAAACGGCACAACACTTTATTACAACTTTGGTAAATATATACAGTCGATTGGAATTTTTAGGAAATATGGTGAAAAAAACACTTTATATTCCGGATTACCCAAAAAAAGCTTATTTTTCTTAACGAAACTTTACTACATAAGATTATTACTTTCGCCTTTTCCATTTTATGTTTTGCAAAAAAATTGCTGACATCTCTCAAGCGTCATGTTAATTTCGCATCGTCAATTTCGCAAGAATGAAAAAAAAAAGTTAATTAGTTATTTAATTACAACGCGACAGTATGGAAATATTTCGAGAGTTGAACGTTGGAATTAAAATTAAATTTCATTGTTCTAATCTACTGCACCTACACAGATAGCTCATTGTCCGGGATCAGTTATTAAAGCGCAAGAAGGGCGCTTTTGATGAAAACATTTTTTACTAAAAATGCATGCCCGATTTCAATTCGCAAGTAAAAGATAGGGGCGCAAAACGAATAAGAGTAAAAGGGATGATCTGTATTCACCATCATTGGCGTAACACTAGATCTATATAATTTTCTTTTATCACAAATTAATTTATTTGTTATTATTTAACAAAATATTTAGGAATTATTGATAGGATACATCAGTACCTACTTACACTTTGATTGGAATAGCTGGAGACGCAAGAAAAATTACACAAACTGTTCATGTAAATAGAAATTATAACACTGTATTTAATTCCAAGTAATTGCAATTACCTAAAATTAACTGGTTTAGAATTCTGCTGGGAACTTTCGAAATGTGAGTATAATCTCCGTCGGCGACTCTGGTCAAGATTCGCCCGAAAGGTGTAGTGGAACTCCAGAATCGTTTATGCGGATATAACTTAACCGCCGCTTTCATAAAGCTGGAGCAGCCGCTATAAATATCTCTTTATAGCTGCACAACTTCCGAAAACTTGAAGGCATCTCATTCTTGTGGCCGTATACTAGAGATATAACTAGTAGGAATTTCTACAACTAAAAATTATGTATGTTAGGGGCACGGTGGACCGTAAAGACCGTTGAAAAATGCGGACGCTTCTGGTCGGAATTTTATAACAGCCGATGAATGTCGGATGATATTTCATATGCGCTGCTGCAGCTTCGACGGGAACGTTTTATCTATTTATTTTTTTTGTTCCAGGAGGTATAGACTTGTCGAGTCGACACTGGTGGTTGATCGGTACCGTATTACTTCTAGCTGCAGCTGCAGGAGTAGGCGTTCCGATAGCCTTAAAGATTAGCTCAAGTGCCTCCTTCGAAGAACGTCTCGAATTCGCAACTAGGTACGAAAAACTATCATCGAATATAAATCCTTCGTTACTCCAGCGCAATTCGTTTCCAGGTTACTTCAAGAAGTGCCTCTTATAGACGGACATAACGACCTACCGTGGAACATTAGGAAATTCCTGCACAACAAACTGAAGAATTTCAAATTTAACGAAGACCTGCGCAGCGTCTCGCCTTGGTCGACGAGCGCTTGGAGCCACACAGACCTGATGAGGCTCGAACAAGGCCACGTAGCAGCCCAAGTAAGTGCAACATTCACTAATTATTTCCTCCATTTGAACTACGAGATTTACTGCGAGATTCTACACGCTTTAAAATCCATCTGTTGGCGCTACAAAGGAGTTTTTATGACATCAATCCTTGGTGGAATGGATATCACATTGCTGGTGATTGAGCAATCCTCGGTTACTAAATTCCTTGGTATCGGTAGATTTTTCCGGGTTATCCATAGACCTATTAACTATGGACGCGGTTTAGACAAAGAGGTAGTGTTGTCGATGTCGACAATGCATTAGCCAATAGTAAGAAAGCAAAAGACCACGTGAGTTACGTTTTCAGATATGCAAGGTAGCTGGGGTAGAGGAGGGCAGCTTATGGTAGAATAGGGTTGAGGAGTGCAGCGGAGGGTATTGTGATTTATTATTTTTTTGTCGAGCAAAATGCATTTTTCTGCTGAGCCTAAATTCCCACGCATTTGCAAATACAGTTCATATTTGGTATTGTTAATTGGAACATCCTACCTATTAGCCAGTACAGATTTCGCAACTTAAGACCTAACTGTGCTTTCTCTTGTAAAAAATATGTTTCTTCCTGGTCATTCTTCTGTCCAAGTGGATACCAAGATAAAAACAATATTTAAATATTAAGCGTATAAATAATTTAACAGATTAATAGCCTTTTTTCACGCACCCTGTATATATTTTATATTTTTTTTTGGTCCCGCCTACTTTTAGCCCAAACTAGCTCCATCTCTCAAGGACCTCTTTCTCTATCATTGGGAACGCTGAATAACCTCAAAATAACGATAGTGCTGCGTCCATACTTAATAGGTCTATGTTTCCTCCATTTGAACTACGAGATTTACTGCTACATTCTACACGCTTTAAAATCCATCTGTTGGCGCTACAAAGGAGTTTTTATGACAGTGATCAATCCTTGGTGGAATGGAAATCACATTGCTGGTGATTGAGCAATCCTCGGTTACTAAATTCCTTGGTATCGGTAGATTTTTCCGGGTTATCCTAATATGCATGCCGATAATGGAAACCGTCTTCGAGCAATAGATCCGACTTATGATGCTCGCTGGTGAATCGAGCTTGTCAGCGACGGTCTGATATTAATGGGGGACGCGAGCGTGGGGTGACTGCAATTCCGACATGTCAAGGGCGAGACGCGTCACCGTCAGGCCCATCTCGATCGGAAATCCGGAGAGTTGCTCCGGATCCATTTTTTTTTCTTCGGCTTTCGATGCAGTGGGTAATTACAACTCGGAAGTTTATTGTCATAATGCAGGGGGAGAAGTGAGGTATTTTTCGACGTTTACCGTATATGAAATAGGATCCATTAAGAAATTCCTCTCTTGAGCGACGTTGCATAACCTAGTTTTCGAGTGTTGTACTTACGTTATATCGGAAACTAACGAGAACGTGTCGAAAGCCGAATTCGCTGGGGCTGCTCGAAAACTTCGATTGTCGGGACTCGTTAGAGATGAATTATCCGGATTTTTTTGATGAGAGAAATAGGGAAAAAAATAGCGCGACGTTTCCGAGTTTACGGTTGGAGATAAGAGCCACAATAACAGTAACTAAAAAGCATAAAGGTCATCGTAAATATTTAGGAGAGAAAACCGAACGGACAGGTAAACCCGAACAAATCCAATAAATAAGAGCCGAGTGGGCTTCCCCTAACTTTTTCGAACAACAAAATTTATAGGTTAAGTTGTTTAGGCTCTTGGTAACGGTCAATAAAGTCGGTTAATGTCCCTGTGATAATTGAAGTTTATTCAGGCCTTCGTTGCCTTTTTCCTACCTATTAGAGAACGTTTTGCCGGAATTATGAGCCATTTTATGTTGACTGCCGGTATGGGAAAAGAATGAAGGCGCTCGCTATTTTTTTGAGAACCTGATAAATTGGATTAGACTCTCGAGGAATCGGAAAAACTCGAACGGAACGATTCTCGCAAGCGGTCGAACAAAAAAAAAACTTCAATTTCACTTATTAATTTAGCGAGACTGAAACTCGCTTTCTCAATAGCAAATAACTCGCCACCTCTTCGAGTTTCCTCGGCTGCTAATATAATTAATATTAAAGGTAACTTGCCGGCTGAAAATTCGAGGCACTTCCCGGCTCTCTCGCTATTTCTGTTGATTTCCGAACCGAATTTAACTTGTTGTTTACCCACTCGAGATGGATAGATTAATGATGATACGTCTGGCGAGGAACTGATGTTTATACAGTAAACTGATTTTAATGTATATATGTTTATGGGGAAAATGTGCGGAGAATTGAAGTGCGCCGCTTTCCCTATTTAACCTACTCCCCGTTAATTAGCTTTTAAAGGGAAATTTATGTAATGGATTTTCCGAATTTCGACACTCGCCTCTTTCTTTTCGTCGCCGACTTTATCCACAGGATTATATTTTACAATACTTAACTTACAGATAAATTCCATTATCCAAAGATGTATTGTGTTGTATAGAGTATACTGTATAGGTTTTGGAAAATATTTTGGTGCCTACTGCTGTGTACATTAATTAAAAACTTCTTCCGCGCCGGAAAATCGCAGGGGCCCGAAAACCGGTAGGTGTTCAACGAACTTTAAACGACCCCTCCCTAAGCGATTTTACTCCTTTTAACCCTTTCGGGGCATAAGGAAGCTCTTGGGCGTCTTCTTAATTGTCAAATATACACAGTTTAATGAGGTAAAGATGGTGGCAACTCGCTCAGAACGTTGCGTAATTAGACAATAACGATGAAAATTTCCATTCAATATGGAGTACGGAACAACAGATTCTGAAATTATGTACTTAATCTGGGGGTACTTATGGTGTTTTATATCGGGAATATGCTGTGTATAATGAACGAAATTGTTTTCGTGTAGATTTAATGCGAATAAGTAGATGTACAGGGTGGCACATAGGTGAGTCCAATTAAAGAATATTAAAATATCTCGAAAAATATCAAATTTAGGTAAAGGGAATAAGGTTTATTAGGTATAGACAATTTTTACCAGATAGTGTTTAATAGACATTTCTTAATTCTTTCATTAATGTGAACTTCGGTCATTATAAAAAAAAAGAAAGAGAAAGAAAGCTTAATTTTTAATTGGAATATCTCGAAAAGTGTTAACTTTAGGTATAGGGAATGGTTATTAGGAATGAAAGTACTGATGCAAAAATATATCCTGTTAACGATATAAAATATAGGGTGATCCATTTAAATTAACAGAGAAAATGTTACTTTTGCGTTTGGATCCACCCTGTAAGCAGTATGATTAAAATTAACAAAAAATATTCATTTTGTACATTTTCAGGATATTTGCAATATTGTGAAACCTGAAATTTATTTTCAATACAATCCATTTAGTTTCTACAGAGTTCTAAACTTAGTACGATTTTCGTGGAAAAGTGGTCATAACTTTTAAATCACTCAGTATAACGTTAAACAAAATTATATTTTTGGAAAGCTGGTAAACGAGCTTAATTCAATTTTTGAATAAAAAACAGGGTGTTCCATTTAAAAAAGTATAAGTTTGGTCTACCACGGCAAAACGGGACACTCTGTATAAATATAACCAATTTTAAAATATGCAGCATAAAAAGATCTACAAATACTAAACAAAAAATGAACAAAAAATATTCATTTTGTACATTTTCAGGATATTTGCAATATTGTGAAACCTGAAATTTATTTTCAATACAATCCATTTAGTTTCTACAGAGTTCTAAACTTAGTACGATTTTCGTGGAAAAGTGGTCATAACTTTTAAATCACTCAGTATAACGTTAAACAAAATTATATTTTTGGAAAGCTGTAAACGAGCTTAATTCAATTTTTAAATAAAAAACAGGGTGTTCCATTTAAAAAAGTATAAGTTTGATATATTACGGAAAAACGGGACACTCTGTATAAATATAACTAATTTTAAAATATGCAGCTTAAAAAGATCTACAACTTTTGTAATGAAGTTTTTTTGATATCTTCTATAATAACAGATATATTGAGCTTTTCCATACTAATGTGCCACCCTGTATAATGGGAGTTTAGGAGTGTTTTTTGGGGTGTAACCAGCCGAAAATACGGCGCAAAACGACAGCGAAATCAATTCGTATTTATCGAAGATAAGCTTTTTATTCATCCGAATGGTAACCTATCGCCCTGAAAAGGTTAAACGCTATTGGAAAATGGGGGGTCCAGCGAGTGGGCCGCAGATGTTCGACGTTCGAAATCGAAGCGGAAATGGCAGGAAAAGCAGGTAGATCGGACGCAAAAATGCGGATCCGGCTTACGCCCTAACCAAAGACGTGCGAACGACCGAAGCGGAATCGGAAAAGCGGCGTTTTCCGCCCGGGAAAGTTTAGAGTATCGCGAAAGTTTCGCGCGTTACGCGCCCCCTCGTTTTTTTTTAATGGAACCCGACTAAAAAATGCACCCGTAAGAGCGAAGTTGGAATTTTCCGGGACGCACTTCACTGATCGACTGATGCTTTCAGGGTTTCCACTTCCCACTCTCTCGCTTAATATTTCCCAGTTTGCGAACAAGATAAGAAGCGAACAGGTGTTTTGTGTACAGACTCGTCTTGTTATACTCCCGTTTGAATAATTGAAAATTTCGTTTACGAACGACTCAATCCCCTTTCCGAATGATTTAAACGTTGAATAATTATTCGTCATAGACCAGCCTGCATTCCGAAACAGAGAAACTCGCGAAAATCGTGGAAAGAAAACCCCAAAACATTGAAAAGTTAGCACAAAACCGGCTCTTCTTGTTCTCTTATAAATCGATGTAGGAATGGTTAATTAATGAGCTTTTTAGAAACTGATTCGTTCGGAATAAGTCGCTTAGTATATACTTTGTAAATATCCATTATACAGGGTGGTATGTATATAGATATGGAAAACCTCAATATATTTGTAACTGTGAGTAGTTCTTTGCAGGATAATTTAAAAAATCGTAGTAGTAGATAAGCAGTAAAAAAGTAGGCGTAAAAATTAAGCAAAATTAAGCAGAATGAAGTAGAATGAAGCAGAATGAAGTAGAATGAAGCAGAATGAAGCAGAATGAAGCAGAATGAAGTAGAATGAAGCAGAATGAAGCAGAATGAAGCAGAATGAAGTAGAATGAAGCAGAATGAAGTAGAATGAATCAAAATGAAGCAGAATGAAGCAGAATGAAGCAGAATGAAGCAGAATGAAGCAGAATGAAGCAGAATGAATCAGAATGAAGCAAAATGAAGCAAAATGAAGCAGAATGAAGCAAAATGAAGCAGAATGAAGCAGAATGAAGCAAAATGAAGCAAAATGAAGCAGAATGAAGCAGAATGAAGCAGAATGAAGCAGAATGAAGCAGAATGAATCAGAATGAAGCAGAATGAAGCAGAATGAAGCAGAATGAAGCAAAATGAAGCAAAATGAAGCAGAATGAAGCAAAATGAAGCAGAATGAATCAGAATGAAGCAAAATGAAGCAGAATGAAGCAGAATGACGCAAAATGAAGCAAAATGAAGCAAAATGAAGCAAAATGAAGCAAAATGAAGCAAAATGAAGCAAAATGAAGCAAAATGAAGCAAAACGAAGCAAAATGAAGCAAAATGAAGCAAAATGAAGCAGAATGAAGCAAAATGAAGCAAAATAAAGCTTCTTACTAACGCACCGTCCTGTATTTCAAGGAAATATTAAAACGTTTGCATTATTTAAAAAAAATTTCGAGCCAGTGAATATTCATGTCGACATATCGACTGTAATAAAGCAGAAATCCCTTCGGGTTCGTCCGCGTTCCCGTGCGGGATAATTGAGGCAAACAAAACATGGAAGGGAATCAGTACGGAGCGAATCGTCGGTAAAACAGCGATCGATCAAAATCGCGAAGTGAAAACAAAAACGCGCGGGGCGCTTCCCAAGGCGCATCCAGGTTTTGCTAATTACTTGTTGCCAATTGCGAGTGAAAAATGATTCGTTTCCTGTACTAGTACTGCATAAAATGGTTGTTATATACAGTGTGTAGTTGTAATTAAAATTTGAAAATTTGTGTACAAGTATTAGTCGATCCGCTCTATTCAATGAAAATATTTTCAACTTTTCTTTACTTCCGGTTATACCGGAAGTGGACATCAACTTTGTTATTTTAAATGGGTCACCCCATATATTAATATATTTTCGAAATGTACGCAAAATTTTAGAGTGCTTTTGTCTAAAAAACTTTTTTCAAAAATGCATACTTTTTGAGTTACTAATTTTTTTTTTAAAATTTGACCGATGCAGACCCTTATAAATTATTTTTTGACGGGGATTCCTTTAAAGATATGGATACGGTTTCTATAGGGTGGCCACTAGCAAGGTCAAAGGTATTTGAATCTGTGTTAAAAAACTTTTTATTTTATACAGGGTGTATACAAAACATGTGAAAAGTTGAACTTCAAAAATACCAAATTATTTCATTTTTTTAAATGGAACCACCCATTTTTCTCTATTTTATTGAAATCAGCGGTAAAAAATAAGGGAAGTTCATGTTTACTTCCCTATACCTAAACCTAATAGGTTTGATGATATTAAAAATTTTACTTAAAACTTACTTTTCTGCCTTATTCTTAAATAATCCGTTTTTACAAGTTGGCCATGTAAATTGTCTAATGGGCCCTCGTCGTGACACACACTGTATTGTTCGCTATAAAGCGAAAAAATAATCCCTTCGATTGTTCAATATCCGACTAACCCGGGAGATGAAAGTTAAACAACCTGGAATCGTAAAAAAGCCGGGCCCGATAATGGATCGCCTTTGAAATCGGCCCCGACCCTATTTTTCTGCTTTCGTCGTTCTCTTCCGGTCAAAAGCGCCCCCGCTCGACCGGGGGGCGCCCCAAAAAAAGCGTGTCGCCCTAATAAAAGTAAATGATTGTTTGACGCTCCTTCAGGGAGAATTTTATACGTTTTAAAGTCGCTTTATGGGTCGCCTCGACTCGACGAAATTGTTTGTCGACTAAACAAAATGGAATTATTCTAAATAAAGACCCGAATGGGATAGCGCGCGCCGGAGAAATATTACTTTTTTTTCCCCATCGCCGCTCGGGGAAGTGATTTTCTTCCTTAAAGGAAAGCAGCCTGATTCGAAAGTTTATTTTCATCAAAATTGCTTCTGTCTATTTCGAAACGTTTCCGCGTATAAGCGAACGAAATCCATTAGATAGTACTTAGTGTGTGAATTTTTCAAAATGTTTGTGAAAATTTCACATTCGCGCGACCGCTTTTTTCGCATTCTTATAAACCTCCCTAATAAATGTAGTATGTAAATAAGTCTTTTGGTATGCAAATGGAAATTCGTGGAATATTAATGTCGATCGAGGCAATTCATTAAGCTGATTGCCTTTTGTATTTACCGGCATTCATAATTCAGCATTTGCGCCGTCCTTGCCCCGAGAATCAATCACTGGGAATTATTGTGTCTTCTAAATATGTATGAAATCGGTTTTTGCCCGGTCTAACGAACTTGTTTTATTCCTCGCCAAGAATCCGTCGCCGCGAATTTCGAAATCATTTCCAGTTTCTACACTTTCTTCGGCCGTTTAACATCGCAAAAGATTATTTAGAGTTTAGCGACCCGTTAAATAACTTTATATTCCTGCGAAACGGTCGGAGCAGTATTCTCATTATTAAGCATTAACGTCGGTTTTAATTAGTTTTGTTAAGTTTTCGTATATGAGCTCGGCAGATAGCCCTAATTCCCCATAGGGAATTTCAATGAATTTACATAACTATGTTGTGCTATAACGGGATTTTTATGGCACTTCTCGAATCGTAAAAGTAACTTAAAAATTGCTACCATCTAGTCGGAATCCGAAGGAAACGACTTTCCAAAGAAAATTCTATCAATCCATTCACCGTGCCAAGTCTTGAGTTATATATTTTTTTGAAATAGTTTTTCCAGTATATTTTGGAGTTCCTCAAATTATAATCAATTGCTTTATAGAGCAGTAGAAATGAGCTATTTGAATAAGTATCAAGCCAATGAAAGGGAGTCGATTGTTATCGGATGAATTGATTCATCATTGATTCATGCCCGTCGAGTCGAGTCCTAAATTTCATCTTCGACTGGGACTTGTCAATTTTACGGGACAGAACTTCGTTGACACGCCCTTAACTGAGTTGGAAAGTTCTTTCTGTCTTTCATATAAATAGATAATAAATCGTTCGATCGAAACTTCGCTACGAAAACGTTCGAAGGCGAACTTTTAGATGTACCTAGAGCGCTTTTAGCAACGCCGGCTTTTGGGATAAGTCATCAAAGCGGCCCTGTCGCATGAAAATGTAATGTACTTATTCACCGATTCGCATTATATCGAATTTGCTCGATGCAAATGTCGAAAATTGCATTCAAAGTTGTCGGGCTTTCGTTAAGTGCTTACAACTCGCGCGAGTAGTGCGATTAAAAAATATGTAAGATGAGTATTTTTTCAACGAAAATGTGGCTTTTAATATTAATTACGGGAATTAGTAAATCGTCGACATACTCACCGATTACCGTGAATTCTAGAATAGATGGATTCGCGGCTAAACAAACGGAATAATTGCATTAAAATTAGAAATGTGCTTTAGTTCCGCAAACCATAACAGTATACAATATACGTTTGGTAACCGCAATACCCATTTCCTTTGTCCCTACCATTTCTGCGCCCACTCGGTAATTCGAAATTGAATTGAATCACTCACGTCACTCTGATCCCAAATCCATCTATTATTTATAGGTTAATTGTAATAAAATTATAATCCCGTTTATACCCGGCTGCCCCAGGAATGTAACACCTCGCGTAAATATTTAGAAATGTTTTTGTTAGCTACAATGAAGCAGAATGAAGCAGAGAATAAAGCAGAATGAAGTAGAATGAAGCAGAATGAAGCAGAATGAAGCAGAATGAAGCAGAATGAAGCAGAGAATGAAGCAAAATGAAGTAGAATAAAGCCGAATGAAGCAGAGAATAAAGCAGAATGAAGTAGAATGAAGCAGAATGAAGCAGAATGAAGCAGAATGAAGCAGAGAATAAAGCAGAATGAAGTAGAATGAAGCAGAATGAAGCAGAATGAAGCAGAGAATGAAGCAGAATGAAGTAGAATGAAGCAGAATGAAGCAAAATGAAGCAAAATGAAGTAGAATGAAGCCGAATGAAGCAGAGAATAAAGCAGAATGAAGTAGAATGAAGCAGAATGAAGCAGAATGAAGCAGAGAATAAAGCAGAATGAAGTAGAATGAAGCAGAATGAAGCAGAATGAAGCAGAGAATGAAGCAGAATGAAGTAGAATGAAGCAGAATGAATCAAAATGAAGCAAAATGAAGTAGAATGAAGCCGAATGAAGCAGAATGAAGCAAATTCGGTAATTCGAAATTGAATTGAATCACTCACGTCACTCTGATCCCAAATCCATCTATTATTTATAGGTTAATTGTAATAAAATTATAATCCCGTTTATACCCGGCTGCCCCAGGAATTTCACACCTCGCGTAAATATTTAGAAATGTTTTTGTTAGCCACAATAGAGTGTAATTGAAAGGGTGAAACGCCGGGGATTTGATGGATTGATCGAGTTACGGGGGGTTAAAAAAAATTAGGAATCCGGCGTGTAGTGAAAAGCGAACGGCGGGGAAAACCGGATTCAGAAGTGGAAAACCGAAAATCTAATTTCGAGTGCCAACTGAAATGTTAATATTCCGTCTTCCGCCGGTCCCAATTATTAGGTTACATTCAATTTGGATAGGAACAATCTGTACAAACGGCCTTGTTACGACGCCGCCGCCGCGACGCCACTCAGCGTCATGTAAAACAATGTGTGCTTATGATTCCATTTGCATAATTGCGTTATTTTTAGGGCCGGTATTTCTTTTGTTCGCTTTTTCGACCACTAAATTAGGCCCATTTCGAATGCTTGTGTTTTATTTACAATACAAAAAAATCCCTCCCACGCTCGCTTTCACCACGCTAATTACTTTCTAATAAAATTCGAACAGATATTAAAAGTCGAGTAATTGGAATTTTCATTGCGGGTCGGGCCGGTTTTGATAATAAAATTGTAGATCGCGATAAGCCACGAACGGGCTACAAATAAAGACAAATAAGTCGTATAGACAAATCGAAATCGGAATAGCAGTTGAAATCTAATTGATATTCCGGGCGAATTTCCGCGCCGCGCTAATGTTCTTCACTTTCCGGAACAACTATATTGGGAATCGAATTTGCCAACGAAACTGTTAAATTAAGAAAAAAAAAATCGCCGACGAATCGATTTCGTTTATTTTTAAACGACCCATTCGCGTTTATGTAACTTACTGGCAATTTATACACTAAGGGGTGGTTTTTCTACTGCAGTTTTCCAGTTAGTTAAAAGATTTGCTGATGGAAGTTTTCTTCCAGTTCATCGCTCTAATAGGTTCTAATTACACGATGCATTTAACATAAGATTGATAAAAAAAAGCGAAATAACAATTCATGGCGAATGAATGAAATGAGGGTTTTTGGGCAATGCACTATTTGTGTATCTAAAAACCAGATTGAGGCCGTCGACTGGCGGGCGAGAAGGAAATAAAAAGGCCGAGCCTCCTACAAATTGCGGAATAAATTTTTGAAGCCCGAACGGGGCCCTTTTAAGTGCGGAGAAGGAAAGGCAAAAAATCAATTTTGAGCGAAAGTGATTACAGCAAAGGGACATTTTATGTCGACGAATGACTCGGATACTTTTTGAGAAAACACACTCAACGGGATTTGATGTAAAGTTTTTGTTATCCGTGGAATTGGAGGGAACTCTCTAGGGTCTGTTTATTTTTGGAAGGACTTCCCCGAAAAGACGGGTAAATGGATGTAAGTGTATTGAGTGCCGAAAGGGGATCCGATCTCGATGATATGGGCGTGCTAACAAATTTACAAACTGTAAGTAAATTGTATTTTAGCCTACCTTATCGACTCCACTAATTTATCGTTCACTCAACGCCTAAAAAATATATTAAAAAAATCGCTTTAGCATAAGAAAAAAATCGGTTTACCTCCGAGATTTTTTTTTTACTAAAGGTGTTATAACGCATAATACCCGACCGCCGTATGGGGTAAGAATCTCCCCCTTTCAAGCAAACATGAAATATAAATAAAATTTATTTCCATGCCCCTAACGTATCGCACTTCTGGGTGAATAGAAAACGTCAACGTATTTCTTATTTCCATATTTCGCGATAGAACGTCGAAGAAAAATGGAATATTCCGATAAATTTGATACGCCCCAAATCGCGAGGAAATGCCTTTCGACAAGAAACAGAAAAATAATGGTCTGTTTCACACGGCGCGAAACTATCATATTAAATTTTTTTGCGCTCGATTTGAGGGCTGATATGCCTCCCATATGAATTCGAATTTGCACCACCTAATGCATTTTTTCCGCAAGCGTGCAACGCTATTTATTCGCTAATGTATCGAGCAACGGGAAATTTTTGAAGCTCGAACAACAGACACATCAACCTTCACC
Source organism: Phyllotreta striolata (assembly GCA_918026865.1). NCBI lineage: Eukaryota > Metazoa > Arthropoda > Insecta > Coleoptera > Chrysomelidae > Phyllotreta > Phyllotreta striolata. Next base: position 1,231,671 of record OU900099.1, read on the forward strand.
TATTCTACAGATTCATCGCTCGACAAAAAGAATAACGATGCTTGTTTACAAACAACTCCGATAAAATGTGTTCACTACATGTTGTTGAATAAGGGCCGAGGACGAGGGTTTGATCGACGGTGCAAGTTTTAAACGCGCGCAAAAAATCCCGTATATAAGCCGCTTTTCTTTTGCTCAATCTCGGCTAATCCCTAAGTAGGTATTTTTTTCCCTTCGGGAATGCCTCGCTACAAAAACAGATTCTTTCGCGGAGTTTCGAATACATAAAAGCAACTCTTCCTTCGGCTCGAAAAATCGGAATTTTCGCCTAATTCTCGATTGACACCGCCGGATTATTCCCCGCCGTTTTTTATTTACCCTATAAATTTTAACCAAAGTCGATGATTGATCGAAATCCGGGGCGAGACAAACGGCAATTAAGCGGAGCTTTTTCTATTATTCTCAAGACCGTTTTTAATCGGAAAATATATCTGTTTAAAAAAACGAAATTCCCCGACACGCCTGACAGGTTTAAAATTACCCCGGAACGGCGGGTAACGAGCGAAAATTATTTTTCCTGATGACATCGAATTGGTTTTAGGTTTCGCGCTTTTACCGACAACCGGCGACTTGTTGCTTTCTTCCATTATATCCGGAAATTTTCTCATTCGCCTACACAAAACGAAAAACTACTTTTCTATCCACTCCACTCCGCAAGCTCAATTGACCTCGAAAGCAGAGTAGTTGCGATTGGAAAATTTTTCAACAACTCGCATGTAGTTTGATCGCTCTATCATCACCATTTTCCCGCTAATTCGGAATTTCCGGCTCCCCGTTTCGCCCCTAAGCACCCGTTTAAACCGGCCGCTTAGAGCGCCGAGCGTCAACTTTCAAAGAGGCGGCTCTAACGAGCAGAAAACTCCAAAGAGAAATTATACAGTAGCTGTTAGGCGGCCGCCAACGCCTCTCGAGGCCACATACAGAGCCCGGCAGTGAATGAGTAAGTGTTCCATTATGGCAGACGGTCCTCCAGACGGTCTCGAGTGCTGCGAGGAGAGCTCCCTCTAACTCCTGCTCCTCGTCCAATATGCGAATGGAATCTTTCTTATATGATTATTCAACGAAATTTGACCATATAAGAACGCTTTATAATGCTACTCTTTAGGGGGTTGTACCTCAGAAACCAGTAGATATTTTTAACCAGTTTTTCTACTGAACAATGAAGCTTCATTAAGCGAATAAATAATTTATTTGTTTGAATGAAATTTCTTCGATTTAATTAGAACGCGGGGGTAAATTACCGGAGCTCCGTCTTAGGTAAGCAACAAACGATCCCCGGCGTAATGGCGAGACTCGTTGCCGATTAATTATCCGATTGCAAATTCCGCTTCGGATAAATCCCGAAAAGTGAAGAATAAAGAATTCACGATTAGAGCTGGGGCGCAAGAGTACTCGCGATGCCCGGGAAGCGGCTGGAAATTATACTGATGGTCGGGTTAATGGGTTTTCATTTGGAAGGCTAATTGAATATCATTTAACTCGAAAATAATTTGTATAATCTTTTGGCGAGCGTTTAACGTAAATTACCTTAAAATTATTTCTACCGCTGCTTTTGGGTGAAGTGCGTTGCGAGCGGGCTCTTCATTGGCTTCGAGATGATAATTTGCTTTGGGAAAATATGGTTAAATATTTTTTAGAATATCTACTTGACTCGAAATTCACTCTAAGGGTTTTTGTGTTTCGTACTAAACACGAAATCGCCATGCATATAAAATTCGAGTACCTCTCCATAAAACATTAAAGTCTCCAGCGAATATAAAGCTTCTTTTGAAACAAACTCCTTTCGCAAGCGCCCTGTCGGGAGATTATTTTGTTCGAAACACCAAGCTTTGTTGCTCGCTAAATCAGATCCGGACGGATCGGCCGTTTTACCCGGAGTCGACCGGAATCAATCGCGTTTATACCGCAACGATCCGGCGGATCGTGATTTAAAATTAATAAACAATCCCCGCTAAAATATGTGGCTTTGTTGTTTCAAGTGGTGCTGCCTATTATTGTGAATGGCGAACGCAGGTCGGGCGGCCCTTTGATTTCCATTGGCGCCGAAAGGCTTCTTCGGAAAATGCGGAGACCAAACAAAAGTCCAACCCCTGTATTATTCATATTCTATTTATTCGAGTGGTTGAGCGAGGCATTTTTCCCGGAAAACAAAGGGCGAGTTGTCGTTGATAATTGCCCGTCTGGTTTTAACGGTATATATATGGAAAACATTTTATAACTTCTTTTGTGTTTTTGTTGAATTTAATTTTCTACTTCCTTACGCTCGACATCTGCTTTAAATCTCTAGACATGTATTACCTTCCGCAGGAATGGTTTGAGGATTTTTAAAGATTATTGTGGTTTTTTCTGGTTTATTTCTAAATAAACTACTCCACAACAGTTAAGGAAGTTCGCAAGTTTTGCGATTATTTTAAATGTTACAGACTTTTTGATCACCAAATTTTCAAATATGCGAAATTAAATGTTTTCTCTCATATCTGGAGTGGATTTTTTGCCCCTTCCTCTACAACTCATACTAAATTTGGCGATCAAAAAAGCTGCAACTTTTACATTAATTTCAATATTTGTCAACTTCCTTAACTTTTGTGGAGCAGTATATTATAAACTACACTACCCTACCTTCCCCAGGAATTGCATCAATAGCAACTTGTTTAAGGGTTTTTTTTTTAAGATTTTTCTGTTTTTTTGTTAACGATTTCTGAATTTATTTACTCAACCAAAAAACCTTTACCAGATTTTTATCGAATTTCGTCTGTCTGATATTATTATCATTCAATCTAATTAATGAATTTCTGAAGAACCTCGCTGTATAGCGAAACGGAATAAAAAACACCGCCAACCTGGGCTTTTCCATTCCGACTGATCAATCGAGAAGAAAGGTCCTATTTATTCTTTTGAGCGAGTTTTCGATTTGTCGCAAAAACAATATTATTCCAATGTTATCGGCAAATCAAGCAATATCAAACAATGGACCCGTAGGAAGTGAACGCGGCGTCGAGGGAGAGGAAAGAAGAAAAAAAACGCGGAAGAAAAGGAATTTCTCAATTCGCGCAACAATAGCTGGCAGTGGCGATGGCGAAAGGCGCCAATAAAGAAAATTCGCCTACATTCATTCGAGTTAGGGGTTCGAGTTCAAAAAGAAACGCTGCCGCAACGACGGTTTGCGATAATGACCAATTACGCCGGCGAATCAGGAAAAATCCCAGGTTTTTCCCCGGGTGCCATTCCGGTGACGTCTCCAATTTTCCAAAAACGCCAAATCAAAGGAACCCAAATCGAGGCGAGCTTTTTGTGAAAAAAAAACTCTTCGGTAGATTAATTAAATAATCCAAATATCGCCCCTTTTATCCCTCGAGGGATCGATTTCCCGTGATGCGATAGAATCCAAAAAAAAAAACCAACCGGCGTATTAAGATTTATCTGGTTAGGTGAATATTCGATATACAATAGATTTATTGCGTCCTTTCGGGCGCTTAGAAGTTTATTAAGGCTCTCCCGCGGGCGTCCGAGCGGACGGGCATTTAGTTTCGTAATAAATCCGGCTTTATGGTCAATAATGCTTTCGGGGAAAAAATCATAGAATCGGAAGAACGGTCAAATTGCCCACGCACAAATTATGGTCTTTATTAAACCGTCCTGGAAAAGGTACGGACGGGGCCGTAACGATTTTTTTCACGTCTCTATATCGAAATATCCCGAAAGGAGAAAAAAAATGTTCGTGTAGTTTCTGCTACGATTTTTCGCTTCGACTGTCGGGAATTCGTCAGGGCGGGAATTTAATTGTAAACTTGTCGAGTACAAAATGAAAAATTTCGCGCCTACTTTGAGACAAGGTTAACTCCGCCGACTGCTGGAAATGAGAAAATCTAGAAGTTATATTAATTCTCCGGTTTTTTAAATTGCGAACGCGCGCTCGCCCTCTTTGTTTAACGGGGAAAAAAGCGAGTTAGTTCCGTTCGCTCGTTTCCAATTTATCATGGAAGATGGACCTGATGGAATTCCTTGCTACTAGGATTTGCTCAAATTAGTGGAATTAGAATAATTAGTCCCGGAAGAGGAGACGAAAATTATGTAATACAGACTCGTCTCGAACCTACCTAAAAACCGTTGTTTATTTATTCAATATAGAGCAAAGAATAAAGCAAGCAGTAAATCTTGATTATTGACTCCGGTAGGAAATCGATACTTTTAGACGCCATTTAGATGTAAATGATGGAAGAGCGCCGACCGTAAGGTGAATTAATCCTGCAAATATACAAAATCAAAAAGCCTAATTGGGCCGTTGTTCGGAGTCCGGATGCATCGCAGCGTAATTCACAATTAAGCGGGAGATTTGCTATTCCGGAATGCTCGAGAATCCCGAAATTCGCGTCTAGAATTGAATTTTGACGATGAGCATTACGTCGACAACCTGCAATTCGCTCCTTCGAACTCTATCCTCTATCTATCTGTTAGTGCGTTTCGTTTGCAATGCTGTCAGCTGGAGAGTTCGATTAATTCCCGTCTGTTTTGTTCCTGATCATTTCGACGGGAATTTGATATTCGATTTTAATAGTGTACCTGCTAGAAGAGCGCTAATTAATGTCACTTGATATTCATATTTCCTGCACAATGGTATTGGGTAGATGTGCTTGGATTTAACGCGGATTTATTATACAGTTGTAGTCGTTAAATGGTGCACTTCGCAGGATTGAATTTTAGCCTAAATTTGACCAAAATTTAGTGAAAATTAACTTTTTAGTAAATTTTTTCTGTAATTTTAGTGTAAATTTGACTAAAGTTCAGTGAAAAAGGTCATATTTCAATTAAAATGTAGAAAAGAAATTAAACTGCTCCACAAAAGTTAAGAAAGTTTGCAAATTTTGCGATTATTTTAAAAGTTACAGACTTTTTGATCATCAAATTTTCAAATATGCGAAATTAAATGCCTTCTTATACAACTCATACAAAATTTGGCGATCAAAAAACCTGCAACTTTTAAATTAATCTCAATATTTGTAAACTTCCTTAATTTTTGTGGAGCAGTATATTTGTTCTGCAACTTTATGCCTCTTTAAAATTTAATTATGTTAATAAAAAACAGGTAGCACATAAAACTCATAGAGATAAAAATAAAAATAAACACATTTCATTTTTCATTTTAATAGTTCTTGAAAAAATTATTTTCCTAATAGAAGGGAAATTGCGAGTAAAGCGGCAACGCCGCGTTGACCCTATTCCCCGAACGCGCAACGGCGCATTTTAGTTCCCAAATTAATCAATAGATGGCAAACTGACGCAAGCGTCATTTGAAGCGTCATTCGCACTGTCAGTTCTGCGTTCTTCCGAATTCCATGATCTTGTGAATTGTCGAAAACAAATATTTTCTATTATTAAATTTATTTATCAACAATTAAGCGACGTTTTGGTCCACATATTGTGCATTTAAACAATTCGTTGTGCAATACACGTGCTACATATTTCGTTAACAGTGATTGTTATTGTTGTTTTACTGTACACGAGCAACATTAATGTTGCTACAATGGCTAAAAGCCCGATGAAGATAGAAGACGTTTATATAAGGCTGTTAGAAGACGTGGAAGGCGGCTATTATCCTTTACGCCGTTTGCGCGATTTAAACATAGAAGAATTGGCGCATTTCGTGACCCTCTTGGTGAAATTCACACCCAAGGCGTTAGGTGCTAGTTCAGCGAATATCATGTCTTCCCACAGCTGGTTCAACGACTTGTCGTTGCAAAGGAACCTCACGAGCATTAAACTAGAATGGCGGTACAATTTAAAAAAAATCGTGCTGGACTGTTGCAATTTGTTCCGGGACTCCAAGGAGAAGTGCCTTCGGCTTCGCAACGACGATTATTGCAATTTTAAACGAATTAAAATGGTTCCGGAGAGTTCGCCTGCTGTAAAAGAACAAAAAATTCTCTCTATATCTCTCAATAGAAACGATATCGCACCCGAATCTTATAAAGAACATAAGTAAGTAATACTAAGTTCGCTCGATAAGGAATGGTATATTTTAATTTTTTAGATGCGAGGAGAAAGTCTCGAATCAATTAGACTTCTTGTCTTATTTTCAACTCAATTCGAATGCAAATTCGGATAGAAATAGCTCACATATAGCTCAAGGAGGCAGTATTAAACCTTTACGGAAAAAATTGAGCACTCGCATACCGTTCTCCTCGAATATAGGCCAATTAATACTCAAATCGGGAACCAGCGACGTGCAGGACGATTACGTGGAAAGGAAAATGGATAGAGTCGATCGATTTTTGAATCAATCGATAAAATCCAGCAGGAAAATGTACAATGTGAGTTACGTGGAACCATCGAAGCCCCAACACGCGCACGAGTACAAGTTCCCGAAGCGGCAATATCACCAGGTATTAGGCAATAAGAACTACAGTGAATTCTGTCTTAGTGTCTGCAAGCCTCTTAAAGTGGCCATTAGAAATGAAGATCTCGAGCAGCGTAGAAATAACTGCAAAGAGAACACGATGCCTTCCAAGCGAGTGAAACTGATTAGGAAAAAGGTAGCTTCTAAAGCAGTCAGTAAAAGGCAGGCTAGAGCTGCGTTACTTAGCAGGTTCGTAGCTCATCGGATTTTGAGAATTATTAAATAATGTGAGTTTTCAGCATGTGCACACCGCTCAAAATTCGGATTAAAAACGAGAATTTAGTGGAGTTCAAGAAACGACGTGATAATTGCAAGACTGATGGGAAATTGAGTAATAATGTCCGTACAAAATCGAAGCCAAATTTAAGAAATAGGTCGCAAAAGAAGTAGGTTTTTATCAGATTCTTGTTAGTTGATTTTATTAATTATTAGTGGTTTAAGAAAAATTAGGTAATATTTTTATATTATAAAGTTGTTTACAATACTTTTATCGAGAAGTCTTCTTGCAAATATTATTTGCTTCCTGTTATTTTTTAACAAAATGTTGGAAATAACCCTGTTTTTATCTTTAAATTGTTATGAATACTTAGTATTGATTATTTCCATACACAAAAATGACAATATTTATTCGAATTTTGTAGGATTTACTTGACTACTGATTACCTTATTAAATTATTCTCGAAAAAACCTGCAAATTATCAACTATTTATCTGTTATTTATACATATTTATATATTTATTGATAGATTTATCAAAGATACAATGAGGTAAAATTAGACTACCGAATATAATATGGTTAGAATTGTTAAATAGAGATACATATGTAAATTTATAAGTAGCTTCTAGCATGGATAATTTAAAGTATAACTCAAAATAAATTATCACTGATTAATTTCCTAACTGATATTTTCCTCTAATAATTTATTAATGAAAAGTTTATTTGTTTAATCATTAGCTTGTTTTTGTTTACAAAAACTAGCTCCACGGGACCTATAATTGAATAAAAAAAATTATACAAAATGATGCATTTTATTAACACTTAATTACCCGAATTTCTCGATCGTCCTCAACAGATTCAACGCGAAAGATTAAATTAAATCCACGCCGAGCGAACTAAACCAAACACTAGCGAAGGCGGGCCTTTTTGGTCCATTACTCAAACATTACATTACAACTTAACGTTGTAATACACGAGCAAATGGATCGTGAGCCCGCGTCACCCCAATAACAATTATTCCTCCAAACTACCAACATATTTCTTAATCGGGTTCAGTTGGCGTTCGGCAATTGTAAATCGACAAGAAACACGGGCATAATTCTCTCCGAGGGCAATTAATAATTGAATCGGGAATCGTCCCCCCGAATGCTACAAAACCGAGAGCTATCCGGACCTAATGCCTTTCCTCTGATTGAATATAAACATTTAAACTCCATCCAATTCGAACATCCATCCCTAATTTGATAAGAAAATGAAGTTAATTATAGATCTTTATTTCTTACTATTTGTGTAACAATCGATACCTCGCAACAACCCAATAAAAAAACAATTCTCTTAAATAATAGTCCTAATTTAGCTGCAAAGATAAGAAGATGAAGTTAATTATAGATTTTATTTCTTACTATTTGTGTAACAATCGATACACCGCAACAACCCAATAAAAAAACAATTCTCTTAAATAATAGTCCTAATTTAGCTGCAAAAATAAGAAGATGAAGTTAATTATAGATTTTATTTCTTACTATTTGTGTAACAATCGATACCCCGCAACAACCCAATAAAAAAACAATTCTCTTAAATAATAGTCCTAATTTAGCTGCAAAGATAAGAAGATGAAGTTAATTATAGATTTTATTTCTTACTATTTGTGTAACAATCGATACACCGCAACAACCCAATAAAAAAACAATTCTCTTAAATAATAGTCGGTGGAGCCCCGGTTTAGTTTTCCCTTTTGCAGCGGCGCCGTTGTCACGACCACACCTCCGGCTCGTTATAAATGATTGCAAAGTAAATCACGGACCGCTAGGCCCTAGGCTAGGCCGGGCCCCGTGTGTTTGCGATAAATCGCCAAGTCGAAAACGCGGAAAAACTCCTGATTAATTTAGATATAAATTCCCCGACGTGGAATCGGCCGCGAGAAAACGCCCGGGCAATTATTAATTCACAAACTAAGAGAGCCCATGTATTCGTGCTAGTCTTCCTATACTCCGTTCGCTATCAGGAGATAATAGAGCTAAATTTTATGTGCAGAAAACAGCATACTTCTCTCTACTATTTACTCCCTATTCTCTTCTCTTCTACTACCGGTATATTATTACAAGTAATTGTTAGTTATTAATTCAATAGGACCCTCTTTTATTAATTTTTTGGCGCGCTTAAGATTAACGGCTTCAAGAAGATTTTACTACTATTTCCTGCTACAGCGAACGGAGTGTAGAGATAAAAATTTGACGAGCAGCGCAGGTAACGCGCGTTGTTATATTCAATAACTTTTGCAGGAAACTAATTCCTGCGCTTGTTAGATTATTGTAGATTTGAATTGGCGAGCGTATATTCGGCTGCGAACTGAATTTACGATCCGTTTGTCGCAATTCCTCCAAGAAAACGACTGCACGTGTTGTAGCCGTAACTCCACCAAAGGTGGAGCGAATTGAACGAATTCCATCTCAACGAGAATTAATTTGCATGTGGTATAAGTTACAGGAATAATTAATCGATACACTAAGAAAGTCGCTTCTATTACACTTCTAATGTGTTTAAAAAAGTGTATAATAACTTTGGTGAACTTAATCAACAAGTACTCCGGATTATTTAGAGTATAGGTCGCACGCTCACTAAACTGGCATAGCAGTTAGAGCGAGTGGCAATTCCAAAGGAGAGCAACTCAACAGTTAGTAAGTAATTAGAGCGAACGGAGAATACAAATCTCTCTCTGAACACCTACTTAATTGCGTTTTCTCGAATGTGTGTGGCCTTTTCGCCGTGCAAGCCGCTCGCTTCTGCATAAATGAACTACGCTTTGTACTTTCGGGAGTGATTTGTGAGAAAGTCCGATCGTCGTTCAATTCCTGAATCTCTCGCTTAAAACGCCTCGTCGCTCCTTTTGCTTTTATTGTCTGTACTTCGCAGTCCTGTAATTGCATTCGGAGAATCTTTTTTGTAATATTAAAATCGATGCACGTTTAATGTAAAGGAGAAGATCCTAACTAGATTAGGGCACTTCGGCGTTTATTTCTCAGTTAATGCGATATTCGAGTTCTTAATTGAGTTCGATGTGTTTTCGAATAGCGCCGAACTAATTTGCAACTATAATTCCGGCCTCGAACGGGGTGCTAAAGTCGAACCGGTTAATAAATGCTCGATTTATTATATCAATTTTATTAATTTGCAGTTCTGGGCGGCGTACGTGCCTTGCGATTCTCAATACAAAGACGCCGTGCAGCTCACTCTGGAGCAAATAGACGTCATCAGGCGGCTGACTGATCAGTATCAACCCAGATTGACGCTCTGCACATCGTCAGAAGGTGAGTTTAACGCTCGAGCTTGCTCTATTAAAATTTCCTGCAGTTGTGCACCCTCTCGCAGAAGGGACTCGATGTTAGATATAATTTAAAATTGGCCCCGAGCAGTGCATGATGCAACCATTTTTATGGGTCTTCGTTGGAAATTACGAGGCCGTCGAGATTTTACAACTAATCTCGCGAAAGCGGCGCCTTCCGACGAAAAACTAATTCGGTTTTATGTCCGACAATCCTGGGATATTTCGAATTGCTGCAGCGCAATTAAATTTATCAGTCTCGTGCCGTTTGCACTATACCTATTAGGAGTCTAATTATCGCGGGAGAGTTATTTTTCGAAATTTAATGCTACGTGCATTTGAAACAGCTATTAAAGTGTTTTAGAATATAGCTGGAATGAGCAAAATGAAATGGTTGGTTGTGTATACACGATTCAATATAGGTTGATTAGACACATCCAAATAGTGTCAAAACTGTCAATTTTTTTTACGTTTAGTGTAAAGGTGGGAATCGTTTATCGAGTATAGACGACTCGGGTTAAGATCGCAGCGCCATGGTGGTGACAGCTAAAAGCTAGCTAAGTACCATTAAACTGTTGTTTACGAATGTGGTGTATAATAAAATCGGTCTTTTTTAGATATTTTTTAAGTAAAATTGGTATTTTTATAGCAGATTTCGATTATTAAGGACATTTATAACATTATTAGCGTCTTGTAGATAGTTAATAGTGTCAGGTTAGCGACAAAATAAATTGTAGAAACCATAACCCCTTTTAAAAAATACTTTTTATTTTTAGAAACAAAGCGAAACAAATTAAAAATTAAATATTTCAAATACATTTAGTAATGCTTCTGCTGCTTCTTGGTTCTCAAAATCTATATTAATTAATAAATTTCCTCCTGTTGATCCTCAATATTTATATCCATTGGTTCACAGGTTAGACCACTTTTGTTGGGCACTTTTCTCGTTTTTTTTCTCTGAATATGGTCCTGGGGATGTATTACTTAACCCTTGTGGCAGATTCTGGGACGGCACAGCAAATGATTTTAATGTTCTACGTTTTACTTTAACTAAAAAGAAAATAATGGAATAAAATGGATTTGAATCGTAATACACTTACCTTTCTGTAAAATATTACTTAAAATGTAATGAGCACACTTTCATCGTATTTGATACATTTTTTCCGATTTTTAATGTTCATATCCACAACAATCTTCTATCAATTAGTTCCAAGTAAATCCAGGCTTAGTTTCCACAAAAACCTTCGATTTTCCTGCTTTCGGGAAAAGATGAAAACTTAAATTAGGATTTCGCTTGATCTAGGATAAACACTGGGGAACGCAGCAATATTGGTTCATTTTAAAAATCTCCAACAAACACGAAAACTTAAAAAACACAACTAAACTAGTATGTTTTGTCATAAACAACAACAAAGACAATAGCCGCTCAATGGCTCTTAGCTCGGTTCTTAGACTATCCGCCAGAGGGCGTATCGCTTAGCACGAATCGTCTATTTATAAATTTGAAGTTTTGCCAAATTTTGCGAATTGATTCTGTAACAAATTGTAAAGAATACAATAAAAAATTGTTTTAGAACATATTTCATCAAAGTTTATATAGGAAATTGTGGATGATTAATACTACCTGAATGTTCCCATCAATTTAACTTGCATGTATACGAAAACGAATCGTTATCAATAAAAACCTTTCTTTTCTCTCGAAGCAATAAATCCGGTTTTTCTTATTTCCCTCTTCGGAATTTCCCGCAGCGAAAACATTGTATCCGAAATGTCGCCCGTTCCGATCCGTAAAAAGCGACAGACCCGATACCGAGAACGATTCGAAAACGTCAATTATTAGCAATTTGTAACATTTACAACCTCGTTTCGGGATATTGGAGGAATTAAGAGCGAAAACGTCCGTGCCCGACCTGCGAATTAATTCCCGCAGTGAAGTTTTCAACGACATTCCTTCGCCCGTTTTTCGTTTTTCTCCCCCGGTCCGAGAATTTCATGCAAAACGGCGACTTTCGATTACAATTTACACGGCGAAATTCCCCATTCATCGCTTCCGATGCGAATTTAAAATAAATACAATTCGAGGGAACGAAGTACGTCAGTAACGATAAAATAAATGATTCGCGTGATAATAATAAAAATCCTGCGACAGATAAAAAAACAATGCGCTGCAGGATAAAAGAGTGTTCGAAAGAAATGTACGAGAAAATCGCGTCTATTTATATCATTGAATTTAATGATTTTTATACCATTCTGTGCGTGATTTCTCTTCGCTCTATCGCGAGTTTATAATGTATTCCCCGCATAAATGCTACGGGGTATGCAAAGAAAAAGTTGCAGCGATACGCCTCATTTTTATTCCGAGATGCGAATCTTAACGGGAGTTTTGTTAAATTATCTTTCAGAAATCAAGAACGCGTACAAAAAACGTCAACTTTGTTCGCTGATAGGAGTTGAAGGGGGCCACTCGTTGGCTGGAAGTTTGGCCGTTTTGAGGACCCTCTATCACGTCGGAGTCAGATATTTGACGCTTACTTCTACTTGCAACACGCCCTGGTGAGTCTCCTTTTTCTACTACTCTATACAGGATGTCGCTAATACATTCTTGCTACAGTCTATACACCGTTGGAAAACTATTCGCGCATAATAGGGAAATCAATGTTAAATTCTTAGCCGTCTGAAATCCAGTCTACCAGTGTACATTTCAATTGAACGTCGCGATGAATTCTAATAAATTTAATTGTTCTACTGGACTTCACACCGCGATTTGGTTTGGTTAGATTAAAAATCAAATAATTTCGACGGTTTCGACAGTATCAAAACGGGTTTGGATGGGTGAACGTCGAGTCGATTATAAAGAAATGAGAATTTTTAAACGATAATTTATTGAAAAAATATCACTAATATTAAAATAGAATTATGTAGATATGTCTTTTTGCCACAATGGCTTGAAAAAGAAAGTAAATTCTAAGAAAATAATAAAAAGGAAACTCCAAAAATAAACTTAAAGATAATTTTAAAAAAGAAAATAAAAGAACTCTAAAAAATAGTACACCGCTTTCTGCTAAACAACAGCCAAACCTGTCATACAGATGTCATCTCATATTACTGAGCTGAGGTATAATTCTAGCAGAAAATTGAATTATTTTTTCCGTTATTTCAACAAGATTTGTTGCTCTTTCAAAACTGTACCTACCGATACACATATTTTTTTGAAATATCCTAAAAAAAATACTAAATTTAGTTTCTAAGTAATTTTGTACCTCATACTTAACACAAATAACTTTGTACCTCTACAAATCGCGGCGTGCGGTCCAGTAGAACAATTAAATTTATTAGAATTCATCGCGACGTTCTATTGAAATGTATGCTGGTAGACTGGATTTCAGCCGGCTAAGAATTTAACATTGATTTCCCTATTATGCGAAATTAAATTTCCAACGGTGTATAACATAACAATACTTTTTAAGCATTAAAAAAAACGCGCATAGATACCGAAACTTCGTCGAAGACGTAACAGATCGTTATATCTCTATCCATTAAACTAATTTCACTCGAAAGGGAATTAGAGTTTCCGCGAATTAATGCTCCGCTTTGCCGGCTAACAGCAACGGCGGCCGGCGAACTTTCTGATAAAATTAAAGTCCCGGAGTATCCCGGAACATAGATCATGTCCAAGTATCATAATTAATCACGGACTGTACTTATCTCGTAATGCTCCGCAGAATACACACGATGGGTTACAAAACGCTCTCGTAACCTCATCCTCGCTTTTCTCCACGCCGGACCCAACTCAAGCCGCCATTGAAAAGGGTCCTGCTTAGAGTTTTTCTTCTATATACTGTCTAGTCCGATTTATTTACACGATTGTCTCTTCGATATGACGAAATGTAAATCATTATTACAGCGACTCCTTTTGCTGATGCGATCGAGCGCTTAAATTCGCTGCATCCGGTGCATCGAGAATTCTCCAATCTTTTCTTCTGTTGATTATTTTTTTGTGAAAGTGCGTTGGGTTTCAGGGCGGATTGCTCGCACGCGGACATGCCGGGAAAGAAGCCGGAGCACGGGGGACTCACCGCCTTCGGAAAAGTGAGTATTCCGTTTTTAATTTAATCTTCCAGTGCACTTGTACAATGTAGGTGCGGCTGTAAAGCTCGCTATGACCGATAAAACGAATGAATTAAAAAAAAATAGCGAAACAGGGAAGAGGAGCCCGGCGAAAACAAAAGAGGGACCGAAAGTTCGTTCATAAATTCCCAGTAATAAATTTCGTATACGGGAGGCAGTAATCCGAAGAGTGCATAAATGGCTGCTTTAGCGGCGAAACTTTTGATGCCCTTTTGTTCTACGCCGGCCACCAAACTTTGCCCGACTTTCCTATAAACCACCGCGATATTAGACGCGCTTCTTCACATTTTATCGATAATGTTTTGTTTCTCCATTTGGCCGCCCGTAAACTGCGAGGAAACTAATTTCCTGCGAGAAAATCACTACCAACTACATACACTGACAAGTCGAACAGATTTTTTTTCTCAGCGTAATCCGCTCCCTCGCCGTCCGTCCATTTGATTAACCCCATTCAATGGAGGCTTGTCTTTTATATTCTTCCTCATAATTTAATTGACGCCACCATCGGGCCGGGTGTCTCCGATCAAAGCGGCCGAATTTAATCAAGCAAATAAAGTTAAGAGAAAAGGATCAAATTAGACTTTCCTTTCATTAGACCTAGCTGACTGAAACCCGGACATGGTGGTCCCCGTAGCTTCAAAGGGTGGACGGAAAATTATCCATAGTTTTAACTCAAGAACCAATACAGGGTGTTTCACAACTTATCCGACAAATTTTAACCACATATGCACTGTTAGGAGAGAAGTTAATTTCCCAAAAAAAATGTAATAAAAGTCTTACAGAAATCGAGATAATAAAATAATAGTTTAACAGTTCAATTACTTATACAAGATGTTCAAAATTGTTCCCATTTACCGCAATGCAAGCTTGGGTGCTTGTTTTTTTTTGTTTTAACCATTGTTTTGGTGCAAAATTTGCTACAGTAAAGTATTAAGGCAAAATTACGAACGCAAAATGCAGTATTTATTTTTCAATTTTTTATTGAAACTCGGGTTTATAATTTTATTTCTGTAGGACTTTTATTACATTTTTTTGAGAAATCAACTTCTCTCTCTTTGAGAAATCTCAAAAAAAATGTAATGAAAGTCCTACAGAAATAAAATTATAAACCCAAGTTTCAAAAAATTGAAAAATAAATACTGCATTTTGCGTTCATAATTTTGCCTTAATACTTTACTGTAGCAAATGTTGCACCAAAACAATGGTTAAAACAAAAAAAACAAGCACCCAAGCTTGCATTGCAGTAAATGGGAACAATTTTGAACATCTTGTATAAGTAATTGAACTGTTAAACTATTATTTTATTATCTCGATTTCTGTAAGACTTTTATTAATTTTTTTTTGGGAAATTAACTTCTCTCGTAACAGTGCATATGTGGTTAAAATTTGTCGGATAAGTTGTGAAACACCCTGTATAGGCTCTCTCAAATAGACAATTGACTCTCTTGGGCAAGCAAATGATTCTCTTGGTTAGGTAATTGATCCAAAAGTAATTCTTAGGAATTTTGGAATTGGTGAAT
The DNA here is from genome assembly GCA_918026865.1 of Phyllotreta striolata. Taxonomy (NCBI): domain Eukaryota; kingdom Metazoa; phylum Arthropoda; class Insecta; order Coleoptera; family Chrysomelidae; genus Phyllotreta; species Phyllotreta striolata. The sequence continues at coordinate 1,247,290 of OU900099.1, forward strand.
GGAGTCCTCTTGGTTCAATTAAAACTACTTTCTTAAGCAGACAATCCTCTTGAGTTCAATTATATGAGTCTCGTAGACACTCTAGTTATTTCTCGGTTGAGCTATTGTCGTTTTTCGCAGAGCATAATAAAGGAAATGAACCGTTTGGGTATGATCGTGGATCTGTCCCACGTGTCGGTGAATACAATGCGCGACGCCCTGGAGGAGTCGAAGGCGCCTGTCATATTCAGTCACTCGTCGGCGCATGCGCTGTGCAATTCCACGAGGAATGTTCCGGACGATACATTGAGGAAATTGGCGATGAACCGAGGCGTTATCATGGTGAATTTCTATTCGTTGTTCCTCACCTGCAAGGAGGTCTCCACCATAGCTGATGCAGTTGGTGAGTATATGATTGTGTTCTATCAGGGCGAGCGGTATTGATCTTTTAATTTCGGGAATACCGAGGCACATCCCAGGTCGTCGGCGAACGCGATTGATATATATAAAAAAAAGTAAATTTTTAATGCTATTTGAGTTACTGCGAGCAATCGGAGTAACGTTGGCAGCGATCCCGGCGCGATTTATCGCCCGTATTCAAACAAAACCCGGGCGAACTTTCGCGTTTCCTCGTAGTTGATTTAAGGGGAGCCCGTCGTTTCCTGCCTTGTTTGTTGTGCGAAAGATAAAAATGCTCATTTCGCTTCCATCTCGACCTGGAAGTTCGTCGACGGCGCTTCCGAGCCGCGTGTACGCGGACGGATCGCTTTCTTTAATATTTCTGGAACCGGGCCAATGGAAGTTTGAACGAACGACGCGCTAAACCCGCTGATTTTCCATCGAATGTGTCTCCATTATGCATGCAATAGAGGAAAAGTGTCGCTTGTAAAGTATAGAAATTGTAAGCGAAAATGTCTGCTGTACCTAATACAAAAGATAAATTTTGCAAATTTCATATTAATGTCGCTTAAATGGGATATTTTAGTATCACCATCTTGATAACGATAGCACAGGCATTGAAAATGTCAATTGGTACCAATCATCAAACTATAATAATAAAAATAAAAACTTAACCTCCAACTAAATCAACTTATACAATTTTAATCGCATCCGAAGGTAGTTAAAACCTGTTTCATGTCGTTTTGTGAAAATTCCTCATTGTATTCTAAAAAAAAAGTGTTTATTTTTGGCTCAAAAAAACTTAAAACAAAGAAATTACAATAACATAAAACATATATGTCATCTGTCATTTGAATTTTGTTCGTTTCTTCTTTCTATTCTTCCGAACATTTCGGTTTTGTGATCGGTTAGCGATTTTACACGTCACCTGTCAAAAGTTTAAAATCAAAATGGCCACATTTCTTAAAATATTGAATTTTCAGCAACTGAAAACAGTGTAGAGTTCTAATGACTTATTTCCATTCACAAATGTGGTCAAAAACCGTATTATCACACATCGTACTCCTCTCCGTTGCTACCAAACCGATCTACGTAAGTATTTATTATTTTCCGATCACGAAACGGTTATTAGTTATCAAAAAATTCGACCGTACTGATGTGAAAGGCCGGTCGCAAATAAATGCTGGGAAGTATGTACACACTCGCCGGTTCCGCTATTTCCTAATAAACCCCCGTGCACGAGCACCGGCGGTCTTAAAGGCGACGCGAGTCACGTCTTTAATCTAAAACGACCGTTGTTGTCTCGCCGAAGCCGAAATTTATCGTGACGAATATCCGGGAATTGCCCCGGGGAGGAAAAATGTTTAACGTACCTATATTATATGGCGAATGCGTATTCCTTTCTATAATACCGACCGGCGAAATTAACTTTTCCCCGGCATTTTTATGCCGGGAGAGAGAGCCTCCCTTTTTTCCTTTTCATTGGCCGGTCTTCATATTTTAATGAGCGAGAATCGCTATGAAGGGAGAGACGATCGTGAATCGCGAATCAACAGGGGGCTAATCATCGTTTGCGGTATCTTCTGCGTGCTTTAATCGCCCCATTTCACCTTGTTACACCTTTTTTTATTGCCTCATCTCGCGAAATATTAACACCAATCCCATAATCTTCTGCTACATCACACAAACCTATCGCTTTATTTTCCGTTGCTGTTTCCAGCAAACTCTCGTTCTCGCTGCAATCCCGTTGCCCGAAACCCTTTTCCCGCTTCCCTCTAAATCACCATCGGGACATTCCGTAAAGGTTGACTAATGGTGTTGTGTTGTACACACATGAATTATGGAATATGCGTCGTTTACTCTACACGGGGAGGTTTCGAAGACGGTATCGGATTAGCGACCGGAAAGGGACGCGGGGACTTGGGATTCATCGCTAAGGGATAGCTGAAGGAACGCCCAACACTTCAGATGTATTTAATTCAATTTTGGGCACCTTGGTTTTTCCGTCATTCGATGAATAACGGCGAAATATACTCTATTTGAAGAATAAATCGGGAGAATAGAAGCGAGCTTTACTCAATGTATGGCTAGCTTTAAGTAGAGTAAAGCTCGTTTTATGTAAAATAGAGCTCACTTTAAATAGAGTGAAGCTTCTTTTGAATCGAGCAAAGCTCAGTTCTAGTCCTCAAGTAGATAAGTGCGCGATTCTAGCAATTTAGAGGTCGGTTTAGGTAGAGTAAAGCTCACTTTAAATGGAGTAAAGTTCGCTTTGAATAGAGTAGAGGCTCAATTCTGTTCTTCACGTAGGAACGCCCAACCCTTCAGACACATTAAATTTAATTTTGGGCACCTTGGTTTTTCCGTCATTCGATGAATAACGGCGAAATATACTCTATTTGAAGAATAAATGAGAGAATAGAAGCGAGCTTTACTCAATGTATGGCTAGCTTTAAGTAGAGTAAAGCTCGTTTTATGTAAACTAGAGCTCACTTTAAATAGAGTGAAGCTTCTTTTGAATCGAACAAAGCTCAGTTCAAGTCCTAAAGTAGATAAGTGTGCGATTCTAGCAATTTAGAGGTCGGTTTAGTTAGAGTAAAGCTCACTTTAAATTGAGTAAAGTTCGCTTTGAATAGAGTAGAGGCTCAATTGTGTTCTTCACGTAGGAACGCCCAACCCTTCAGACGTATTAAATTCAATTTTGGGCACCTTGGTTTTTCCGTCATTCGATGAATAACGGCGAAATATACTCTATTTGAAGAATAAATCGGGAGAATAGAAGCGAGCTTTACTCAATGTATGGCTAGCTTTAAGTAGAGTAAAGCTCGTTTTATGTAAAATAGAGCTCACTTTAAATAGAGTGAAGCTTCTTTTGAATCGATCAAAGCTCAGTTCTAGTCCTCAAGTAGATTAGTGCGCGATTCTAGCAATTTAGAGGTCGGTTTAGTTAGAGTAAAGCTCGCTTTAAATGGAGTAAAGTTCGCTTTGAATAGAATAGAGGCTCAATTCTGTTCTTCACGTAGGAACGCCCAACCCTTCAGACACATTAAATTCAATTTTGGGCACCTTGGTTTTTCCGTCATTCGATGAATAACAGTGAAATATACTCTATTTGAAGAATAAATGAGAGAATAGAAGCGAGCTTTACTCAATGTATGGCTAGCTTTAATTAGAGTAAAGCTCTTTTTGAATAGAGCAGGGCTCTAGTAGATAAGTGCGCGATTCTAGCAATTTAGAGGTCGGTTTAGTTAGAGTAAAGCTCGCTTTAAATGGAGTAAAGTTCGCTTTGAATAGAGTAGAGGCTCAATTATGTTATTCACGTAGGAACGCCCAACCCTTCAGACACATTAAATTTAATTTTGGGCACCTTGGTTTTTCCGTCATTCGATGAATAACGGCGAAATATACTCTATTTGAAGAATAAATGGGAGAATAGAAGCGAGCTTTACTCAATGTATGGCTAGCTTTAAGTAGAGTAAAGCTCGTTTTATGTAAAATAGAGCTCACTTTAAATAGAGTGAAGCTTCTTTTGAATCGAACAAAGCTCAGTTCAAGTCCTAAAGTAGATAAGTGTGCGATTCTAGCAATTTAGAGGTCGGTTTAGTTAGAGTAAAGCTCACTTTAAATTGAGTAAAGTTCGCTTTGAATAGAGTAGAGGCTCAATTGTGTTCTTCACGTAGGAACGCCCAACCCTTCAGACGTATTAAATTCAATTTTGGGCACCTTGGTTTTTCCGTCATTCGATGAATAATGGCGAAATATACTCTATTTGAAGAATAAATCGGGAGAATAGAAGCGAGCTTTACTCAATGTATGGCTAGCTTTAAGTAGAGTAAAGCTCGTTTTATGTAAAATAGAGCTCACTTTAAATAGAGTGAAGCTTCTTTTGAATCGATCAAAGCTCAGTTCTAGTCCTCAAGTAGATTAGTGCGCGATTCTAGCAATTTAGAGGTCGGTTTAGTTAGAGTAAAGCTCGCTTTAAATGGAGTAAAGTTCGCTTTGAATAGAATAGAGGCTCAATTCTGTTCTTCACGTAGGAACGCCCAACCCTTCAGACACATTAAATTCAATTTTGGGCACCTTGGTTTTTCCGTCATTCGATGAATAACAGTGAAATATACTCTATTTGAAGAATAAATGAGAGAATAGAAGCGAGCTTTACTCAATGTATGGCTAGCTTTAATTAGAGTAAAGCTCTTTTTGAATAGAGCAGGGCTCTAGTAGATAAGTGCGCGATTCTAGCAATTTAGAGGTCGGTTTAGTTAGAGTAAAGCTCGCTTTAAATGGAGTAAAGTTCGCTTTGAATAGAGTAGAGGCTCAATTATGTTATTCACGTAGGAACGCCCAACCCTTCAGACACATTAAATTTAATTTTGGGCACCTTGGTTTTTCCGTCATTCGATGAATAACGGCGAAATATACTCTATTTGAAGAATAAATGAGAGAATAGAAGCAAGCTTTACTCAATGTATGGCTAGCCTTAAGTAGAGTAAAGCTCGGTTTATGTAAAATGGAGCTCACTTTAAATAGAGTGAAGCTTCTTTTGAATCGAGCAAAGCTCAGTTCTAGTCCTCAAGTAGATAAATGCGCGATTCTAGCAATTTAGAGGTCGGTTTAGTTAGAGTAAAGCACGCTTTAAATGGAGGAAAGTTCGCTTTGAATAGAGTAGAGGCTCAATTCTGTTCTTCACGTAGATAAGTGCGCGATTCTAGCAATTTAGAGGTCGGTTTAGTTAGAGTAAAGCACGCTTTAAATGGAGTAAAGTTCGCTTTGAATAGAGTAGAGGCTCAATTCTGTTCTTCACGTAGGAACGCCCAACCCTTCAGACACATTAAATTCAATTTTGGACACCTTGGTTTTTCCGTCATTCGATGAATAACGGCGAAATATACTCTATTTGAAGAATAAATCGGGAGAATAGAAGCGAGCTTTACTCAATGTATGGCTAGCTTTAAGTAGAGTAAAGCTCGTTTTATGTAAAATAGAGCTCACTTTAAATAGAGTGAAGCTTCTTTTGAATCGAGCAAAGCTCAGTTCTAGTTCTCAAGTAGATAAGTGCGCGATTCTAGCAATTTAGAGGTCGGTTTAGTTAGAGTAAAGCTCGCTTTAAATGGAGTAAAGTTCGCTTTGAATAGAGTAGAGGCTTAATTATGTTATTCACGTAACGCCCAACCCTTCAGACACATTAAATTTAATTTTGGGCACCTTGGTTTTTCCGTCATTCGATGAATAACGGCGAAATATACTCTATTTGAAGAATAAATGAGAGAATAGAAGCAAGCTTTACTCAATGTATGGCTAGCTTTAAGTAGAGTAAAGCTCGTTTTATGTAAAATAGAGCTCATTTTAAATAGAGTGGAGCTTCTTTTGAATCGAGCAAAGCTCAGTTCTAGTCCTCAAGTAGATAAGTGCGCGATTCTAGCAATTTAGAGGTCGGTTTAGTTAGAGTAAAGCTCGCTTTAAATGGAGTAAAGTTCGCTTTGAATAGAGTAGAGGCTCAATTATGTTATTCACGTAGGAACGCCCAACCCTTCAGACACATTAAATTTAATTTTGGGCACCTTGGTTTTTCCGTCATTCGATGAATAACGGCGAAATATACTCTATTTGAAGAATAAATGAGAGAATAGAAGCAAGCTTTACTCAATGTATGGCTAGCTTTAAGTAGAGTAAAGCTCGGTTTATGTAAAATGGAGCTCACTTTAAATAGAGTGAAGCTTCTTTTGAATCGAGCAAAGCTCAGTTCTAGTCCTCAAGTAGATAAGTGCGCGATTCTAGCAATTTAGAGGTCGGTTTAGTTAGAGTAAAGCACGCTTTAAATGGAGTAAAGTTCGCTTTGAATAGAGTAGAAGCTCAATTCTGTTCTTCACGTAGGAACGCCCAACCCTTCAGACACATTAAATTCAATTTTGGACACCTTGGTTTTTTCGTCATTCGATGAATAACGGCGAAATATACTCTATTTGAAGAATAAATGAGAGAATAGAAGCAAGCTTTACTCAATGTATGGCTAGCTTTAAGTAGAGTAAAGCTCGGTTTATGTAAAATGGAGCTCACTTTAAATAGAGTGAAGCTTTTTTTGAATCGAGCAAAGCTCAGTTCTAGTTCTCAAGTAGATAAGTGCGCGATTCTAGCAATTTAGAGGTCGGTTTAGTTAGAGTAAAGCTCGCTTTAAATGGAGTAAAGTTCGCTTTGAATAGAGTAGAGGCTCAATTATGTTATTCACGTAGGAACGCCCAACCCTTCAGACACATTAAATTTAATTTTGGGCACCTTGGTTTTTTCGTCATTCGATGAATAACGGCGAAATATACTCTATTTGAAGAATAAATGAGAGAATAGAAGCAAGCTTTACTCAATGTATGGCTAGCTTTAAGTAGAGTAAAGCTCGTTTTATGTAAAATAGAGCTCACTTTAAATAGAGTAAAGCTTCTTTTGAATCGAGCAAAGCTCAGTTCTAGTCCTCAAGTAGATAAGTGCGCGATTCTAGCAATTTAGAGGTCGGTTTAGTTAGAGTAAAGCTCGCTTTAAATGGAGTAAAGTTCGCTTTGAATAGAGTAGAAGCTCAATTCTGTTCTTCACGTAGATAAGTGCGCGATTCTTTATTTCTCCTTTTGAGTAGAGGAAAGTTCACTTTAAACAGAGTATAAAGCTCTCTTTGAATAGAGTTCTCTTCTTCAATTAGATAACTTCATAAATCTAGCAAAGTAGAGTTCGCTTTAACTAGAATAAAGCTTACTTTAAATAGAGTAAAGTAGTAACGTAGAGTTCACTTTGAGTTGTGTTAAACAGAGCTGGCTTTGGGTGGAATAAACTCGGAACGCTTTTGCCCTTTTTCCAGTATAAATGTTAATTCAATGGAATATTTCGTTGTAACGCCAATGCGGGAGATCGCCGGCAAAACACCTTCCGCCCGGCCATAAATCCCGGCGGGCGGAATAATAACCGTTCGTGCGGTAAAAATATGGAATCGAATGCGAGCGGACCTTATGCGGCGGCCGGCGCGGTTTATCCGCCGCGCCGTTTTTGCCGTTACCGGAATTAATTCCGTTTGTTTTTGTTTTCCAGCTCACATAAATCACATCAGGGAAGTGGCCGGCGTGGACAGCGTCGGCATCGGCGCGGGCTACGACGGAATAAACTAGTAAGTATCGCATCCTGCTCGCTATATTCTCTATCCTTTGGCTGGAAATAAAATTCTCCGGATGGGTTTTCTTAAAAAAAGGCAATTAAAACCAGTTTCTTTCAAGTCGGATAATTGTCTCCCTAATTTAAATATTTGCTGAAGATTTCCGCGTAATATTCGAATGTAATTCGAGGAATTTTTTATACCTTTCAAGAATCTAAACCGAAAGCTATAGGATATACAGTGTGTGTCACGACGAGGGCCCATTCGAAGTATCTGGAAAAGTAGTTGTAATTAAAATTTGAAAATTTGTGTACAAGTATTAGTCGATGCGCTCTATTCAATGAAAATATTTTCGACTTTTCTTTACTTCCGGTTATACCGGAAGTGGACATCAACTTTGTTATTTTTAATGGGACACCCCATATATTAATATATTTTCGAAATGTACGCAAAATTTTAGAGTGCTTTTGTCTAAAAAACTTTTTTCAAAAATGCATACTTTTTGAGTTACTAATTTTTTTTGGAAAATTTGACCGATGCAGACCCTTATAAATTATTTTTTACGGTGATCCCTTTAAAGATATGGATACGGTTTCAGTAGGGTGGCCACTGGAAAGGTCAAAGGTATTTGAATCTGTGTTAAAAAACTTTTTATTTTATACAGGGTGTATACAAAACATGTGAAAAGTTGAACCTCAAAAATACCAAGTTTTTTAATTTTTTTAAATGGAACCACCCATTTTTTTCTATTTTATTGAAATCAGCGATAAAAAATAAGGACAGTTCATGTTTACTTACCTATACCTAAACCTAATAGGTTTGATGATATTAAAAATTTTACTTAAAACTTACTTTTCTACCTTATTCTTAAATAACTCGGTTTTACAAGTTGGCCATGTAATATCTCACAAGTACCAAAATTAATAATCAATTAATTACAAACAATTTACATGGCCAGCTCGTAAAAACGGATTATTTAAGAATAATGCAGAAAAGTAAGTTTTAAGTAAAATTTTTATTATCATCAAACCTATTAGGTTTAGGTATAGGGAAGTAAACATGAACTGTCCTTATTTTTTATCGCTGATTTCAATAAAATAGAAAAAAACGGGTGGTTCTATTTAAAAAAATGAAATAATTTAGTATTTTTGAAGTTTAACATTTCACATGTTTTGTATACACCCTGTATAAAATAAAAAGTTGTTTAACACAGATTCAAGTACCTTTGACCTTGCTAGTAGCCACCCTACAGAAACCGTATCCATATCTTTAAAGGGATCCCCGTAAAAAAATAATTTATAAGGGTCTGCATCGGTCAAATTTTTCAAAAAAAAATTAGTAACTCAAAAAGTATGCATTTTTGAAAAAAGTTTTTTAGACAAAAGCACACTAAAATTTTGCGTACATTTCGAAAATATATTAATATATGGGGTGTCCCATTAAAAATAACAAAGTTGCTGTCCACTTCCGGTATAACCGGAAGTAAAGAAAAGTTGAAAATATTTTCATCGAATAGAGCGCATCGACTAATACTTGTACACAAATTTTCAAATTTTAATTACCACTACTTTTCCAGATACTTTTAATGGACCCTCGTCGTGACACACACTGTATATCCGCCCGGAATAATCGCGGTGGTTGATTGAAGAAAGCTCTAATTGCGTCCGGTTCGGTGTGGACTTTAACCGCTTTGATGTACCGTTGGAAATTTACAGGAAAACTGGCGATTCCTATCGATTCCATCGCGAAAATAAAACGAATATACCTTCGGCGAGAACCTCACTCGGCAGCCTTTTTATTTTTTTAATTATTTATCTTCCTTTTATCCGTCTCGCGATCCACTTAGTCGCCGGAGCCGCTTTCGCAGGAATGTTGATTCAGAACGATGGAGGAATATGAGCGCGTCCCCGTCCCGTCCCGCCCTCTTATTTCATTAAACGCCCTAATGAAACCAAAAATATAATCCGACAGTGTAAATACGAGAGAGCCCCCGTTCTTATTCCGGGCAATTCCCGGCGGGGACGCGCCCCCGTCAAATTGGGATCGGGACTTTCGGATCGTGCGGTATTTGCCGAATTAATAAAAAAAATCCCGCGGAAAAGAATGCGGATACGTTCGGTGAAATTAACTCGATATCTATAAGCTCGAAGAGAAATTCTTCATGAAAATTTCTCTCTGTATTTCTTTTAATATTGAGTAAAAGAATGAATATTGAATCAACTGTGATAGTGGAAGTAACCTAATAATAAAGAGCTTTACTCAAGAAAGTAGTATGCTGGCTTTAAGTAAAGTAAAGCTAGCTTTAAGTAGAGAAAAAGTTCAATTCAAGTAGAGTAAATCTCGTATCGAGTAGAGTAAAGTTCGCTTCGAGTAGAGCATTATTTAAAGCTCGCTTTAATTAGTGTAACGCTCAATTTAAGTAAAGGACATTCGCGCTCGCTAGGCAATGACGTCATTTTTAGACGACGTCATTAATTTCCACGCAGTTCAACATTTCCCTAGTGTCAATGTTAATTCTCCCATTTGACTAGGGGAATTTTACGACGCGTAGTTGAAAGTCGAAGGCGATGTTGTCATGCATTAGTCTCAACATTCGCAATATTTAGCGGCGCTTTGTAGTTGACACTTTGACAGGTTATGACAACAATTTGTTGTTTTTGCGCGATTTTCCTGTATTTTTTCAAGATTACGAGTAGGTTTTGTGTTTTTCGTGCGTTCTAGATAGTTTTTCGTGCGGTTTATGTACATTTATCGACAGTTTCTCCCGCGATTTTCGGTGTTTTTCGACCTATTTTGAGAGGGAACGGGACGATGGAGGCCCTTTTTTCCCCGATTAATTCCCGATCAATATTTTCGATAGTTCAGCACATTGAAATTTATAGATTATGTTAAACTTACGAATAGTTTTTTAAATGTATATTTCTGTTTTATAGGGTTTTGAACCGTTGCAAATAAACACCTCTCCCGTCAATCGGATTGCAGCCTAATGCATTTCTTCTATTTAATTTCTAAACAATGAAAGTAAACATAACCTTAAATTAAATATATCTGTCACATAAAGATTTTCATTTCAACCCGACAACGTTGCAACAGGTTGGCTTGTGACGTCATGGCCTAGCGAGCGCGAATGTCCTTTAGAATAAAGCTCGCTTTAAGTAAATAGGAATTTCTCTCAGCTTTTTCCGGAATAAGGATGAATATTGGATCAACTACTTAAGAATTCGGAAGGCTCGTACGTTACAATTTTCCAGCCAAAAAAATCGCCGTAACGAAATTGAACCTTCGCCATCTGTTAGCGGCGATTCGACCGAAATGCTTATGACGTTTTCGTATTTTTTTCGTTTCGCAGCGTTCCGCAGGGACTGGAGGACGTCTCCTCCTATCCGACGCTCTTCGCCGAGTTGATTGGCACGGGCAAATGGAGCGTGGACGATCTGAAAAAATTGGCCGGCCTCAATTTCCTGCGGGTGTTCCAGGAGGCCGAGCGCGTGCGGGACGAGTTCAGGAAGGCCAACATACCGCCCTACGAGGACGTCATGCCGCCCGCCAAGAACAAGGACGTGAATAATTGCTCGTCGCAGGGCAACTGATTGACATTGTCGCCTGTTGTTTCTTCAAATGGTAGAGATAAATTCTAGTTGTTTTAATGAACTGAATCGCTACGCGCTGATATAACATTCCTACTTTTATAAAATATTGCCCGATAGATGGAAATTTAGTAGTTACAGTACTATACACCGTTGGAAAACTATTCGCGCATAATAGGGAAAACAATGTTAAATTCTTAGCCGTCTGAAATCCAGTCTACCAGTGTACATTTCAATAGAACGTCGCGATTAATTCTAATAAATTTAATTGTTCTACTGGACTTCACACCGCGATTTGGTTCGATTAGATTAAAAATCAAATAATTTCGACGGTTTCGACACTTCGACAGTATCAAAACGGGTTCAGATGGGTGAACGTCGAGTCGATTAAAAAGAAATGAGAATATTTGAACGATAATTCATTGAAAAAATATCACTAATATTAAAATAGAATTATGTAGATATGTCTTTTTGCCACAATGGCTTGAAAAAGAAAGTAAATTCTAAGAAAATAATAAAAAGGAAACTCCAAAAATAAAGAAAGATAATTTAAAAAAAAAATAAAAGAACTTTAAAAAATAGTTCACCGCTTTCTGCTAAACAATAGCCAAACCTGTTATACAGATGTCATCCCATATTACTGAGCTGAGGTATAATTCTAGCAGAAAATTGAATTATTTTTTCCCTTATTTCAACAAGATTTGTTGCTCTTTCAAAACTGTACCTACCGATACACATATTTTTTTGAAATATCTTCAAAAAAATATTACATTTAGTTTCTAAATAATTTTGTACCTCATACTTAACACAAATTACTTTGTACCTCTACAAATCGCGGCGTGCGGTCCAGTTGAACAATTAAATTTATTAGAATTGATCGCGACGTTCTATTGAAATGTACACTGGTAGACTGGATTTCAGCCGGCTAAGAATTTAACATTGATTTCCCTATTATGCGAAATTAAATTTCCAACGGTGTAGAAATAGTTGGTTACGTTACGTCACGTTTACAGCTATTTCCATCGCACTGTATATACATTAAAAATGCTTAGGTCAAATAGTGTTTTTTTTTATTATTAAATTTTCTGCGATTGTTGTTTATTTACCCTGTAAATATGTGAATTTTAAATAACGATATATAATATTTCAATTTAAATAAATGGTGCTAATTTAATATTTTGTACATACGTAAATTTTAGTGAGTATAAATGACCTATTTTTATTGTTAATTGACCCTTGTGCAATTGTTACGTGAGAATTATGTGAATTTGTCGAATGTTTCAATATAGCTTTTCATCTACAGGGTGAGTCAATAACTAATTCTATTGACTTACACTGTATATAAAAGAAAACTCACTCTAATAGATGAAATTCTTTCACTTGCATTTTCTTTCATTCCACATTGAAAAGTATATAGAAACCTTCTATTGTTTGGGGCACATTGTAGATTTACCTAGGTCTATATGTAGAATGTAAGATACCTTTCGTTGTTTTTGAATATGTGTAAAAATAAAAAAAATACTTTGTTTCTATTTTGCGACTCTTTGGAAGAGTCGATGTAGATAATTCTAAAAGAGCAAGTACTGACGGTGTTCAAAAGCCGGTTTATTTGAAATCAGTACGGATGTGTACAAACATTAAATAATTGTTACATAAGATTTAGCGGTAGTTGAATGTGTTTTGAATAGGTGTACATGTCTTTTCGTATTAAATTTAAATATTATATTTGCGTGCTGGGTTGATTCAATACGAGGGATTGCGCACGAATTAATTTTACTACTAAAAAAATTTTAAAGTTTAGCATGGAAGTAGTCTTCATAAATGATTGATTCCTACGTGACCAAATTCGGAATGAACGTAGTAATTTTGTTATGTTTATGTTGGTACCCAAAAAATAAGTTACTAGAATACTGTCATTAATGTCAAGTCAACGTCAACTCGATCATTTATTCTCGGTAGAAATAATCTGTTTTGTTTATTTTTCCTAGTTTTTCTTGTGCTTTTCCCGAAGAAAACTGTGTATCAACAATCTTAAAGTAATGGTAAGTGAAAATAATGAACAACCTAACCTAGTGAATTAATGTTCTTACGCCACTGTGTTGATTTGTATTCAAAATCACATTTCTTGAAACTAATAACAGTTCAATTTGGTTGCACAAATTTTTAGGTAACGGGTAACGTGGGATTCAATAATTTATGTAGACTCTATATTTCGATAACTCAAACATATCTGAAAATTATTTAGGTAACTTTTAATTTAGCGCGATGTTAATTGTATTGAATCAACTTTCTGCAAAAATATCTAATAAATATAAAAGCAGTTGTTTATGAATTAATTTTTAATCGAAAAGTTTTCTCCGTTCGCCGGAAAACCATTTTATATTTTTTGTATCGAACGTAATTGTAAAAGTTTTCTACTGAATGTTTCGTCAGAACTAATAAGGAGTATATTGTAAAAAATATATTAATATCTTAATCATAGACTAGCGGAAAAGTACTGATGTTTTTACATGTTTGTCGTTGAACTTCCGCCTTCCGCTAAACTTTAAAATAACGTTATTAAAATAACGCAATTTTAAAATCTGTTAAAATGTGAACTGATATGAAAAAGAGCATTTAAATTTCGTTGGAATCTTCTCTAATACATTGCTTGAATTTTGAGCTTTCTCTAAAAATGAACGTTTAAAATATGAAATAATTATACAGGGTGTCCCGCATAAGAATTGACACAGCAGGGTTAACGCTCTAAATCGGTTCTTGTGTGGGACAACCTGTATATTAATGAAGGTTTTCTAGCACGTTTTCAAGTATCACAGTTTTTCGAGTACATTTTCGTTGTCCGATTACTATGCACATTAATAACTTTAAAGTCAATTATAAATTTAAAATAATTAACTAGATAAATTTTTAATAATTAGCTGCTTTATGAAACTATAACTTAGTTTTGCCATCTTAATCACAGCTTCAAAAGCTTCGCTGTAAGAAAACTAAAACGTACTGATTGTTAAGTTTTCCTTTCCTCTATATGTCAAATAATTTAGCAATTTATCTATAAGAAATTGTGAAGTTAGTTGGACCAATTTCTTACTGTTTATAATAAGTTTAAGAGACATACTTGTACATATTACTCGTAAATTTACCCAACATATCATAGTTGTAGGCTATAACATATTTATAAAGTGTAAGGCTCTCCCTCTTATTGTAACATATTTGTTTGGATGTAATGTCGTATGTTTCAAATAAAATAATTTTTCATAATAATTTCCAATTTCTCGAGGGTTGAAAAGAAACGAAAAAAATGGGTTACGAATTTTTATTTACTGTATCCTGTGTTTTTGACTCATACAAGTGTACAATTAATAAATATTTCATGTATTATAAAAACATAATATGTACAGACATGAAGATTAGTGATTTGTTTTTTTTATAAATTAAAAATTGTTACAGATTAACGTAATATTAGGTAAAAAAAATGAAATTCTAAAAAATTTATAATCACAAAGTTTAGTTCAATACGAGTGATTATTGAAATTCAACGTCGCATCCTCCAGCCGAAATAAAAATTTTCTTTTCTAAAATTCAATCTAAATATAACTGGAATTAGGAAAAAATAAACCGGCGTAATGGACCGAGAGAAGCGACCGCAATTTCAACATCAACTGGCGACAAACAATTCCGATTTTTTACACTTATCTAATGCATCTTAATGCTAGTGCACCGTTATAAATAAATTTACAAACATCTCGAAGCGAAAAACTTTTCAAGTGAGTTACAAAAGAAAGGTAAAATGCCGTACGCGATTTTCGGCGGTTCGTTTAATTTCGCATTAAAAAATAACTAACTACGCGTTTGTTACAAAATTGTCGGGCCGAAAATCGAATACGAAACTTTTTTTTACCGAAAACAGCCCTGCATTTGTCTAATCTAAACGTTTTTGGAATGACACTAACAAGAAATTTTTTTATTGTTTTTTCTCCATGGACAGAACAAGTACAATAAAGCATTGTTGTGATTCTTTAGATTAAATTTTATTGGCACAAATAAATGAAATTAATGTAAACAATACCACAAAGGAATACTTAAAAAATACGTACAAAAAGGCACATAATATAAAACAAAAAACAGGAATAAAATAGCTTTTTTTCTCCCTGGTACAAAAAGTGATATAATTTAATATCGCAGACATTGCAACACTGACATAAATACGTGGTTATTTCTCATCAAATCAAACAATATCGTATTAAATTAATAAAAAATAGTAATTTGTTCGACAAATGCCTACAACAGATAAAGTAATAACTTTTAATAAAGCGTTAACAAAAATAATACGAATATATTAGATGACTAATTAACAACATTCTTTAGATTCCTCTTTTCAACTTATATAACTAAAGCCATATCTTTCTTGTTTGGAAGGTTCACCTTTTTACCTTGCCACAACGAATTGTGGATCGTAAAAGCATCTATCGTCACAGTCAAATGCTTCGTGTGTATTTGAGAGAAGCATTTTCCGCCGGAATTATACCTAAAATAAATCATCCATCAATCTTCATTCACACACGTATCTCAGATAAAATAAAAATTGGGTACCATCTTGCACACTGTATCTCAGACTGTATACACCGTTGGAAATTTAATTTCGCACAATAGGGAAATCAATGTTAAATTCTTAGCCGGCTGAAATCCAATCTACCAGTGTACATTTCGCGATAGAACGTCGCGATCAATTCTAATAAATTTTATTGTTCTACTGGACTTCACACCGCGCTTTGGCTTGGTTAGATTAAAAATCAAATAATTTCGACGGTTTCGACACTTCGACAGTATCAAAACGGGTTTGAATGGGTGAACGTCGAGTCGATTAAAAAGAAATGAGAATTTTTAAACGGTATTTATTGAATAATAATCACTAATATTAAAATAGAATTATGTAGATATGTCTTTTTGCCACAATGGCTTGAAAAAGAAAGTAAATTCTAAAAAAATAAAAAGGAAATTTCAAAAATAAACTATAATAAAGATAATTTTAAAACAGAAAATAAAAGAACTCTAAAAAATAGTCCACCACTTTCTGCTAAACTATACCTGTCAAACCTGTCATACAGATGTCATCTTGTATTACTGAGCTGAGATGAAATTCTTGCAGAAAATTGAATTATTTTTTTCCTTATTTCAACAAGATTTGTTGTTCTTTCAAAACTGTACCTACCGATACACATATTTTTTTGAAATATCCCCAAAAAAACTATTAAATGTAGTTTCTAAATAATTTTGTACCTCATACCTAACACAAATAACTTGGTACCTCTACAAATCGCGGCGTGCGGTCCAGTAGAACAATTAAATTTATTAGAATTAATCGCGACGTTCTATTTAAATGTACACTGGTAGACTGGATTTCAGCCGGCTAAGAAATTAACATTGATTTCCCTATTATGCGCGAAATAATTTCCAACAGTGTATGTGTTAAGTATGAGGTACAAAATTATTTAGAAACTAAATTTAATATTTTTTTTGGGGATATTTCAAAAAAATATGTGTATCGGTAGGTACAGTTTTGAAAGAGCAACAAATCTTGTTGAAATAAGGGAAAAAATAATTCAATTTTCCGCTAGAATTATACCTCAGCTCAGTAATATGAGATGACATCTGTATAACAGGTTTGACTATTGTTTAGCAGAAAGCGGTGGACTATTTTTTAGAGTTCTTTTATTTTTTGTTTTAAAATAATCTTTAAGTTTATTTTTGGAGTTTCCTTTTTATTATTTTCTTAGAATGTACTTTCTTTTTCAAGAAATTGTGGCAAAAAGACATATCTACATAATTCTATTTTAATATTAGTGATATTTATTCAATAAAATATCGTTTAAAAATTGTCATTTCTTTTTATTCGACTTGACGTTCACCCATCCGAACCCGTTTTGATACTGTCGAAGTGTCGAAACCGTCGAAATTATTTGATTTTTAATCTAACCGAACCAAATCGCGGTGTGAAGTCCAGTAGAACAATTAAATTTATTAGAATTTATCGCGACGTTCTACTGAAATGTACACTGGTAGACTGGATTTCAGACGGCTAAGAATTTAACATCGACTTCTCTATTATGCGCGAATAATTTTCCAACGGTTTATGTATACACTTAAAAAAACCGTTTTACACTTACTTGAAAAACTTATCGAACATCTTATCGTTGACCTGCTTGGGCCCCGTACCGTACAGCTTGGTAATCTCCTCGCGCTCGGGACAGTACGAGTAGAGCGCCCTAAACTGGCAGCCGGCGTCCCTGAAGAGTATCAGAAAATGCTTGCTCTCCGATCGGCTGATCTCCTCCAGCACTCTCTTCTTCGCCTCCCTGTTGACGGCGCCCGGAAACACGCAATACTCAACGGCGTTCAGCATAATGCTGCGATTCGACTTGGTGGCCGGCTGCTTGTACAATCGAGGCCCTGAAATCGCACATCCATATTTACATCTCGCCTCTACGATCTCCATCCGACAGCGAACGGAGTATAAATGTTAGTTACCGTTGTAGTCCATCATGCTGGGCGTGGAGCTGATGTCGCTGGATCCGTCGTCGAACATCCTTCGTCCTTTGGACATGAGTCCCGGCAGGCTGCCCGGCCCCGACGGGGACGGTAGATGGCGCATGCTCATGCCGGGCGAGGGGGCCCTGCGGGGCGGCGTGGCCCGTCCCAGGCCCGAATCGGTGTCGCCGTAACGATACGCCAGGCTGTCTTGGTCGGTGCTCGAACCTGCGGAAGAACCATTTTCAAAAGAAATTCGCGACAACCTAACGGTGTTTAACCTCTGTTGTACAAGAGTGGAATTTGTTTCGTGTGTTGTTCATGTAACCGGCCACTGAATTATTGTTTATTAATTATATTACATAATTATATTACAAGTAGGAGTTTTTGTGCTTTATTTGATGTGTATTACACAATGTTAATGTGTGTCGTGTTCGCCATACACCGGTGGAATTAGTCGATTATATTACAGGATTTAATCACAGAAGATCGTCGGAAATTTATGCCAAAGATACGGATGATTTAATCAATAATAAAAGCGGTTTTCCCAGGATGTTTGACCGTTATTTGTTCGTATTAACATATTTGAAGCCTCCGTAAAAAAGCGTATACAAGCAGGATTTTTTCTTGAATTGTAACTTGAATTAACTATAAATAATTTTTAAAAATTGAAATAACCAAACTATCTTCTAACGAACGTTGAAATTCCAAATAAAAGTTCAATCGATTAATAATTTGATAAGTGCATTTAATATAGGCCTTAGTTTTGTTTAAGCCTAAAAAATCGATTGAACTTGCAATAAAAAATTGTCTGTTATGTATTCATAAAACAATATCATAATAAATCACTTGACAATAAACAGGCAGGATTGTAATAAAAAGTAATAAACAGTTACAATAAAATTAAAAAAACACCAACACCATCTAAAAAAAATTAATAAAAATTCTAAGACAGTGAATTGTAAATTGTACATCTGAAAAACGACTCCTTTTCGTCCACAGACACCCAACAATTTAGAATTCAAAACGAGATCTGCTCTTCCAGAAACCACAAATTTCCAAAAATTTCGCAAATAATTGAATAAATTTGTGATGTATCCGCAAGGAGCAGACCCGCTGCCGCTTAAAAATAGGAAATTACACAGCGGGGAAAATTACTAAACGAGCGAAAATGTAAACCAAAAATTATATAATAGTGAAATAGAAATAAATCATGTAAGTATCCATCATGCCCCACAGCTCAAGACATCTAGCAAATATGAACGAGAATACCACCTAATAAACCAGGCGTGAAGGTCTATCTTACCGTACAAATTCATCAGAGAGCTAGACTTGCGCCCTTTAAAGTTTTGATAAGCCGAATACTTAGGTCTGCCGCGTACCTGAGCAGGAGAGGGGTCTGTAAAAATATCGTTAACAATACATACACTACTCTCCAATCTTTTATTGTGTTTTTTTTTCAAGTCGCAATCGACAAGACTCGTTTCTGACTATTTCTCGCCATTCCCATTCCGACAAAACAGATTTTGAAGCAATTTTCTACGAATGAAACTAATCCTTATGGTAACAGATGAGTGCCCGGCCCTACGGTTTGATCTGCGCACCTATACTAATTAACGTGGAATGTTCGTACGAAAAAAGTGCCCAATTTCTAAAACACAACTCACCTTAGTTGCGCCAAAATCTGTATTTGTATTTCTTTAGCCTACATCTTTACATCTACTCGCTTTCCAATACACTAAATTTTCGCAAGAACACGTAAAATAAACAAAAGTGAGAGACCAGCAACGGAAAAAAAAATCAACAGATGCACACTAACCAAAAACAATAATTAAATAAATATTTATAATAGTAATCGAATGGAATAAAAAATGATAGAATGTACAATTAAAATAGTGGCGTGCGTTCGATTTCAACATTACTACTCCGATCACATTTACATCGCCTTTGATATAGGCATTTCACCGGCCCTTACCTCGACTGGTTTTGTATGAACTCCTTCGCCCCAACGTTTGATTGGCACTGGGACAGGGCGAAACCCCCCTGCTGTCGTCCGGGGATTCTGAAACACACATAATTTTCACATAAAGTCTACTACTCTTTACACTAGTTTAGTTGTATACAGGGTGTCCAAAAATATTGGATTCGAGCATTCGAAATTCAATCAGTTTTCCAACTTTTTGTACACTCTGTATATATCTATTTACATTCCGGAACCGGAAACTTGAAGATGAAAGTTTCCTCTACTAAGCAACCTGCTGTAATTGAATTTTAACATAAAATTGATTTAAAAAATGCTTTTCTGGGGCATACAGAGGGGGACGTAAAAAAATCGCCGATTACGAAAATCGGCCTCTTTTCGCTAGCTAGATACGTTTTTTTTTCGTAAATCGAAATAAAAAAGTAAAATTTTTGACAGATGACAGATGTCTAAATAAACTATTTGATGGACGTTGTCCGTTCGTTTGGTTCAAACGGAACTACACCGAAATGAGATTTTTTAGTTATTTAGACAATTTCGCCACTTTTAATGAACGAAAATAAAAGAAATTGCAATAATTCGCAAAAATATACGTTTCTTGGTAATTTGTACTTACCAAAAACCGAGAAACAATCAAATTATTTAAAAAAAAAACTACACAAATGACAGCAGCGATGAACAACACATCGAACTGTCAACTGTCAAACTTGTCATTTCTTCACTAAAGGGTGTTTTTTTATCTTAAATGAGAAATTATTTGAATTTAAATTGAAATATAGAACAGGGCGATTTGTTTTTAAGGAAATGTTATTTACATAAATCGAGCGAGCGAGGATCCGACTCTATAACTGTCTTGTGTGTATAAGCAGTTTGTGTAGTAATTTTTATAAAATCAAAAGGGTAGAAACTTAAAAAAAATAAAAACACACCTTTGTATAACATGCCGCTGCTCATGCTTCTCTCTGCCAAGCTGTCTTGTGAACCTCTATAGTAATCTCTTTTCATAGTGGAAGGAGCGTAAGCTGACAAATAAAATTTAAAAGAAAAAAAAAACTACGTGCAAAATCGAAAAAAAAACCAACATATTTGTACAACAAAAATCGTTGTAAAATTACCTGTTAGGTTACTCGACGAGCCCTTCTTGCCTCGGCTGGACATCCCTTCGGCCATTTGCACCGAACCGCTGTCGATGTGGATGGTCTTGGGCCGAGGGCGGGTGCTCGCCTTCGGGCGCATCCTCGGAACGGGCTTCATCGGATGGGCGAATTCGGATTTGTCCAATGTCTTGCCCTGGAAATTAACAAACTCTCATAACCGGGAATTTATCTCAATTTGTCTCGATCTTGAATCTTGGAAAAATATCTTGGAAATTATAAAATTGTCATTCGAAATTTATTTCAATTTGGAGCTCCTACAAAAAGATCTCTTGAAGAAACGTTTGGTTATTTATGGTAATCTTATAAATCACGCTAGGGATATTGCAACTCTCATAACAGGCCTCAAGATCGAATTTATTCAAAAAAAATCTCTTAAAAAATCATTTAGTTACAACTATATTATAAATTATCTCCTTTAAGTTAACGCACGAAATATAACAATTACATCTTAATAACACCTTATCAACTATTATTTAACAAACTTATCTTCTGTTTAATCAAACCAACAAACCGTCGTATAACCCAATTACATACGCCTCTAAAAAACTGTATTTTTTCGTAAATTACAACGTAATAAAATAATTACCAACGACCAATAAATAAAAGACATCGTAGCGACCAAAAGGCATCCAAATATTTGTAAAAAAAAAATAAATAAAAAATCCACTGGCGAAATGCAAACAAGAGAGGTTCCGCGCGCGACGACAACACCGTACTGTTTGGAGTGAACGAACTACTACTATCCCCCGAAAATAATCTCGTGAAATAACGAGACGAAATGTAGCATGTACGGTATAAATAGATCGCTCGTATGCATCGCCCGATGCGATCCATAACGCTTTCTTTAAGTGCGACGCGTCGCGCATTTTAAATAGACGGAAGAATTCTCGAAATGTTTTGACAAATTTCCAAATTAAAAAGAAAACAAACCTCTCGTTCGGCTTCCTCCAACGCTTTTTTCAGCTTGTACTGTTCCAAAATAGCCTGCCTCCTGGCCGCTTGCTCTTCCTTTTTCCTCGCCTTCTCCTCCTCCTTCATCTTCTCCATTTCCCTGCGAGCCAACGCCTCCGCTTCTTTCCTAGCTTTGGCCTCCTCCTGTTGTTGTCGCCTCTGCAACGACAGCAACATGATCTTCTCCTTCTTCCTCTCCCTTTCGTAATCTAATTCCTGCAACGATCACCGTAAAACAAAGCATTCGAATGATTTATATACAAACTTACAGGATTGGGATTATTAAGTTCGGGTCCTATAATTAAAGCGCTGGCAGCATTGACTTTCTGCCTTTCTTGACTAGCTTCACGTTTCGCCCTCAATTTCTCCCTCTCCTGCTCGATCAACGCCTGTCTCCGTTCCTCCGCGCTCCGTCTCGCTCGCTCCTCGTCGAATTGCTTCTCTAGCTGCCTCGGTTTCTCCAATCTCTCTTGTTCTTCCTGAGGAAAAAACACCAAACATGAGAGACATTGGTCAATTTTAAGTATAAAATGCCTCATCCATTTCTCGTCCAAAAGCCAGTTCGAAGCGAATCGGAAGAGGAGGTCCTGTTCGATGGCCTCCGAGATCGCCTGACCTAACACCTCTGGAGTATTATCTTTGAGGACACATGAACTCCTCTTACTACATCTTCGATTAAAGGCGTTTTCGACTCAAATTTAACGCTCATTGGGATCGATCGGGCTCACCTTCTTGTCGTACAGGTCCTCGGTGGATCGAATGTAGCTGCGCTCCTTCTTCGGGGACATCTTCTTGGCGCGAAGCGGCGGCTTCGGTCGCTTCGGTTGGTCGTTGTCGAAGCTGATGTAGAAGCCCTTCTGGTTCGTCGGATCGTTGTCTAAGCTGCTGACTTCGGCGGCGGCGGCGGCGGCGGGTTCCAAGAGCGGCGGCGACGGCGTCGGTTGGAACGAGTTGCGGGTGATCGAGGGTCGCGTGGGCGACGGTATCCTGTACGTTCGACTGCCCGATGTGATGTTCAATCGACTGAGGCCTGGAATAGGGTGTTAATGGTGGGTTTGATTTAGAGCGAGTTTTGGCGAGTACCTTCGTTGAGTTTGTCGGCGCTCGGATTCCCGATGAACGATATATTTTGGGGTTCCATGTCGTCGACGGAGGGAGCGGGAATGGCCGCGTGGGTGATGTTGGTTCGACGCGATGGCGGCTCCTTGGCGTCGATTTGCTGCAAACTCACCGGGGTTCGTTTGGCTTCGTCGAGCAATTGCGATATTTGCCTGTAATTTAGACGCGATTTAGCGACGTATAAACGATATATTTTAATATACACTGTGTTATTTATAAGATGTGACATAGGGATTCCTGTACAAATGTGTCAAAAACAAGGTAACTTTTTTACCAAATAACGTTCGTAAAAAATAATGACAGATTTGAAAAGATCGTCAAAAAATAAGTCGAAATGGACATTAAATTTTATTAAATTCGTTCTGGTTTAATTAAAAAAATGTATAATTAAGTTGAAAAAAGTCATACGTCATATGTCACTATCTAATAATTGTTAAAAGGGGCGGAGATATCTGGAATGGTTTGCGCTCTGAAGTTTGAAAAATTCAGCGGTAAGGAATCTGGTTCAATCCCACGCAGTGCTGATTTTTTTTTTCTTTTTTATTTGGCATATTTTGTTTTTTTAATGTTTTTTTTTTGTCAAGAATAAAAATATGGCATCATTTTAAAGGATCTACCGAGATTTTGCGTTATTAAAATTGACACTTAATTGTCGGAGCTTTTATTTAAATAAAAATAAAATTATATCTCAAATAAGCTCGTCTTATTTTAAATATTAGAAAAAACCCAAAAAAAAAAAAAGAAAAAAATGTCTTTACTGCACGGGGATTGAACCACATTACTTTCCGCTAAAATTATTAAATTTCAGAGCGTAAACCATCCCGGCTAACTCCGCCAATTTTACAATTATTAGATAGTGACAAAAATGACAAAAATGACAACATTTATGACGTTTGACTTTTTTCAACTTAATTATAAATTTTTAAATTAAACCAGAACGAATTTAATAAAATTTAATGTCCATTTCGACTTATTTTTTGACGATCTTTTCAAATCTGTCAATATTTTTTACGAACGTTATTTGGTAAAAAAGTTAGCTCGCTTTTGACACATTTGTACAGGAATCCCTATGTCGCATCTTATAAATAACACAGCGTATAAACGGATGATATTTGCCTGTGAATGGTCCGATGTTGCGGCGAAGCCGACGGGGTGCTGTTCGAGGTGCCGTAGTTGCTCGAATGGTGGTTGTGTTGGTGGTGTTGTTGGCTGAGGGTGAAGCTGTTGGAATGGAGCGGCGCGTGATCGTCGCCGTTTTGGTGTTTCGCCTCGAAGAAGCGCGGGCTATCGCTGTAACGCGTGTTATCCTGATACCTGTGATCCTGATACCTACACCGAACCGTTAGTACAATGAATGTCGGCGTTATTAGATGATCGAAATAGACCTATTCAGTTTAACCTGTGCTGCGCGCGCATACTGTGGACAATTAACTTGACATCTAAACGAACAAACGAACGCACCTCAGGTAAAATACGGTTCTGACAACTAGACAACGACAACTTAAGACATACTTCAGACGTCATTTGTCATTATCCAATAATCCGTCGGATTTAATTTGTAATGGACGCGATGACTCGATACAAATTTGTTGTTACTACCCAGAAAGGGGATTAGGCTTAATACTTATATACAGGTCAAGTCTAAGAAAGTGTAAGAGGGTTAGTACAAAGTTTCCGAAAATGCTTTTTGATCGGTTTGCTGTAATATATATTTCAAAGAAATAATCCCATTGACCTATATAAAAAATTATAACCTTTATAAATAAATATACTAAATAATACAAAGAAATACTGTTAAAAAATAATACACACTGAACATAAACAAACATCAAACGGAAACATGAAACAAAATAGGGTTAAGATTGAAGATGGTCTCTTCTTTTTTATATTTAAAACAGTTTTCATCCAAGAATCATTCAATGGGTCTGTCAATCAGCAATGAAATAGGCCAAATATCACATCTCTCTTGCACTTATGTTTGCGCAGATTTTAAATGGTTCCACAGATTGCGCGTGAAACATATTTGCTTCTTTTATTCTCTTATGTTGATCTAATAACTCCATCACTCTCTTTCGTAAACTGAATAGGTCTATTGTGAGAAATATCGCAACGAACCTGTCGGTGTCGTGTAGAACGAATCCTCCGCCGCCTCCGCCGGCTATTCTCGCCGATTCGGTGGCGTTGTTGGGTTTGTTCCAGTTCCTCAATTCGGGTTGGTGGTAGGGCTCGATCGGTACGGGGGGCGGTTGAGGTTGTTGGGCCCACGTCCTGCGTTGCGGGGCGGCTGGAGGCGGTTGTTCGTACAAGTAGAATTGTCCCTGAGATTGTCCTCGAGGTTGCCCGTACATCGTTTGAGGCACGTGCGGTGCACTGGCCGACGTTTGTAGTGGAGATGCGAACACTAAAAACAATTAAAAAATAATTTGTTTGGTCAAAAAACGCTCGATAAATGTGGAAAGATTGGAAAAAAATGGGTAGATTGTGTGAAAATTGGACAAAAATGCGTTAAAAATTAGACCAAAAATGGGGTAAAGAATGCGTGAAAATCGAACAAAAAATGTTCAAAAAATTTGGAAAAATTGGTCAAAAAATGCTCTACAATGTGAAAAAATTGAACAAAAAATTGGTAAAGAATGTGTGAAAATTGAACAAAAATGCGTTAAAAATTAGACAAAAATGGGGTAATGAATGCGTGAGAATCGGACAAAAAATGTTCAATAAATTTGGAAAAATTGGTCAAAAAATGCTCTGCAATGTGAAAAAATTGAACAAAAAATTGGTAAAGAATGTGAAAATTGGACAAAAATGCGTTAAAAATTAGACAAAAATGGGGTAAAGAATGCATGAGAATCGGACAAAAAACGTTCAAAAAATTTAGAAAAATTGGTCAAAAAATGCTCTACAATGTGAAAAAATTGAACAAAAAATTGGTAAAGAATGTGTGAAAATTGGACAAAAATGCGTTAAAAATTAGACAAAAATGGGGTAAAGAATGCGTGAGAATCCGACAAAAAATGTTCAAAAAATTTGGAAAAATTGGTCAAAAAATGCACTACAATGTGAAAAAATTGAACAAAAAATTGGTAAAGAACGTGTGAAAATTTGACAAAAATACGTTAAAAATTAGACAAAAATGGGGTAAAGAATGCGTGAGAATCGGACAAAAAATGTTCAAAAAATTTGGAAAAATTGGTCAAAAAATGCTCTACAATGTGAAAAAATTGGACAAAAAATGGGTAAAGAATGTGTGAAAATTGGACAAAAATTGAGTAAAAAATATGTGAAAATGGGTCAAAAAATGCTCTAAAAATGTACACATTTATTGTTGTATCGGTAGTACCTTGCGGTTCCTGGTAGATTTGCTGTTGATAAGATTGCTGCGAGTTATACTGAGGTATATGTTGTTGGGACTGCATACTCTGGTACTGTTGGTGTTGTTGTTGCAAGGCTTGGATTTGCCTTTGTTGTTGAGCAATTAGGTTCTGTTGTTGGAGGTGGTTTT